>OX638311.1:163113499-163701312 GCA_951812415.1 Beris morrisii | reverse complement strand
TTGCTCGTTATTAGATCGATATTTTCTATATTTCTTAATTTTTTACATACAATCCGATAGTTTGTAGTGATACACTCGCGAACGTACCCTTCAGGCAAATTCATATAGGTAGTGATAGGAAAGTAAAAATAAAAAATAAATCGGTATAGGTAGTAATAGAAAGGTGCAGGAAAGTTTTTTGTGCATATCTATGAATCTCCTTACAACGGAGAGTAAGTAAAGTGGTGCTATTTTAGTCTCCTAAGCGAGTGATACCCCCAAAAGTGTCCAAGAATAGTGAAACACAATGCCCCACATTACAACATCCTCGGATAAAATAGAGTATACGCATCGGGTGTATCCTAGAGTCATCCAGATGGAGGAAAAATGAGGTAAAGTGAGGAATCAGATGTGATGGGGAAAAGCACAAATGGTGAAGTGCATAAAAAGTGGTTAATAAATAATGACAGCTTCCAAAACAAAGAAAGAAAAGAAGGAATCATGGGGTAAGTCCACCTAAAGATACAACACATAATAACTAAAAAATGACAACCAACACCCATATCATTTTATAAAAAGAATAGAGTAGGAAAACAATAGGAAAACATTAAAACTAAAAAACCTTTCAAAATACTAACCCAACAAAGAAAAGAAAAGATATATTAAAAATTAAATAAACAACATTTCAAAAATGAAGTATTCAGAGGTTAGTCACTACGATTTAAAGTCGGATATCAGAACATGTGAATGATATCAAAACACATGTGAAACTTTTACTAAGATCGGTTTGAGAGTCACCGTGGAAAAAATGTACATGCGACGACTTTGAAGAGATGATAATATCATTTCACCTCTCCAGAGACGCCACATGGGACCACCGAAGACAGTAAAATTTAGCAATTCTTTAATTACACATAGGTAATGAAGATTTGTTAAATTACAGAAATTAAAACCGAAAAAAACCCCAAACTTTGTGTACCTTAAGCATACAAAGAATAAGAAACACAACCTTAACTCAGTAAGAATACCTACTGATGAGACCTTTAGGTCGAAACGCGTCTAGGATAATTGCCTTCACCCATAATATCTGTTAGTTTCATATTCCTAATTTAAGGAATAAATATCACATTAGGATTAGCCACTTCTGAACATTTCCATGGCCAAAAATGTCAGAGTGACTACTAGTGCATAGTCTACCAGTACTCAACTGCTCTTAAGAAAAACAAAACTAATATAAGACTTTAGTAAGAGATGATAGTTTACTAACATAATTAAAAGGAAAACAAAAAAATTATAAGCAATAGAAAAGGTTATGACAGTGTATTAAAATAGGGAAATTTTATTAAAAAATCCTGGTTCCATCATCCCAGTGATGTGCATACAGGTGACTGAGTGGCTCACCTCCTGTGGTACATATTCCTCTTATAGGAACAGTACCACCAAAATAAAGTATTAGTTCATGTTGTGGAGCCGACATATAGCTATACCCAATTATAAGTCTTGTTTGTGGCCTTTCCTACTACCGGAAGTGGGAAAGTGGGTGATGATAAGACGAATCAATTGGCCTCTGTCTGGGATAAGCCAGAATGTAGACACCCGTAGTCTAGTTGAATCTTTACCCATATGACCAAACATGGAGGACGCCTTAACGAAGTGAAACACTAAGTTACAACGAAATCAGTCAATTCAAGACACGTCTTTGTTAACGAATTTGCCAAACATAGCAAAAGTAAAGTAATAGTAAAGTAACAAAAGTAAAAATGTTTTTAGTTATGACGTGCACGGTTAACTTCGCACCTACTAACAATTTTGTCACACTGTATTTTACCCAATAGGTAAGTTTACAGTGCAGACACACCCGGCATAATGAAGAGGAAAAATCCTGGAAAAGTGATTATCGATCTTACACTTTCATGTTCAATATGACTTGAGAGCCCCATAAAAAACCGTATGTCGCTTAGCTGGAATATATGGTCAATGCACTAGCTGTTTCAAAATGTAAATCATTACTTATGGAAGGCCTCTATTCCATCGGCAGTGGCAAACCGTAAAGATAAATATCTATTAATCTTGTCCCTTTGCCACATAAGGAAGACCGACTTACCCAAAGGTCTAAAGATCTAATCACATTTGAGAAGGTCCTCACTGACTCAATAACGTTAATTCAGGTACTTACGCGTATTAACTATCAATTTACAACCAGTTTAAGTCACGATACTTAAACAAAATAATATCATAATTAAAATTAAAATTAAAGAATATATAGTACAACATCCACAATATGCCCCCCACCTGAATGTATCTCGTAAAATCAAAAGAATTATAAACTCATACAAATTAATATTTATTGATCCAGAAAATCAGATTTTCATCTTATTATATGAGAACTCAGAAAAAATTTTTTCACACCATGTGCTGATGAAAAAAGATAGACAGGGGTCTGTGAGGACACAGTATAAACCGACCCATAAGAGTAGTTATAGTAACCACCAAAATCTTCCCATAGCATCATAAAGCCAAACACCTAATCAAACAAAATAGTTTCTAAAGCATAAACAGAAAATTAGAAATACAAAAATCCAATGAATATTGTAAATTAACAAAGCATGGGCCACCACAGTGGTTGTCCCTGGAAGACATGATTGAAGATGCAACATTCTTATAAACATGATTGGTACACGAAAAAATTGCACAAGATCCCAAACATTACCCTGTTTTAACGAATATATGAACCCATTAGGGTCTGAAATTCGGATAATGTTATGATCACAGCATATTGACTTAATAATATAGCACTGGAGACCCACAAGAAAAAGTCAACAAAACACCCTCTACCAACAAACCGAAAATGAACCCTAAGGAAAGAATACAATAGCAAAAACACTTGTGCGGATCCAACACAAGAAGTCGAATTTGAACATTAGTAATTAGTCGTCGAAGTCAAGAGAAGGACCTCTTGCTCGTTATTAGATCGATATTTTCTATATTTCTTAATTTTTTACATACAATCCGATAGTTTGTAGTGATACACTCGCGAACGTACCCTTCAGGCAAATTCATATAGGTAGTGATAGGAAAGTAAAAATAAAAAATAAATCGGTATAGGTAGTAATAGAAAGGTGCAGGAAAGTTTTTTGTGCATATCTATGAATCTCCTTACAACGGAGAGTAAGTAAAGTGGTGCTATTTTAGTCTCCTAAGCGAGTGATACCCCCAAAAGTGTCCAAGAATAGTGAAACACAATGCCCCACATTACAACATCCTCGGATAAAATAGAGTATACGCATCGGGTGTATCCTAGAGTCATCCAGATGGAGGAAAAATGAGGTAAAGTGAGGAATCAGATGTGATGGGGAAAAGCACAAATGGTGAAGTGCATAAAAAGTGGTTAATAAATAATGACAGCTTCCAAAACAAAGAAAGAAAAGAAGGAATCATGGGGTAAGTCCACCTAAAGATACAACACATAATAACTAAAAAATGACAACCAACACCCATATCATTTTATAAAAAGAATAGAGTAGGAAAACAATAGGAAAACATTAAAACTAAAAAACCTTTCAAAATACTAACCCAACAAAGAAAAGAAAAGATATATTAAAAATTAAATAAACAACATTTCAAAAATGAAGTATTCAGAGGTTAGTCACTACGATTTAAAGTCGGATATCAGAACATGTGAATGATATCAAAACACATGTGAAACTTTTACTAAGATCGGTTTGAGAGTCACCGTGGAAAAAATGTACATGCGACGACTTTGAAGAGATGATAATATCATTTCACCTCTCCAGAGACGCCACATGGGACCACCGAAGACAGTAAAATTTAGCAATTCTTTAATTACACATAGGTAATGAAGATTTGTTAAATTACAGAAATTAAAACCGAAAAAAACCCCAAACTTTGTGTACCTTAAGCATACAAAGAATAAGAAACACAACCTTAACTCAGTAAGAATACCTACTGATGAGACCTTTAGGTCGAAACGCGTCTAGGATAATTGCCTTCACCCATAATATCTGTTAGTTTCATATTCCTAATTTAAGGAATAAATATCACATTAGGATTAGCCACTTCTGAACATTTCCATGGCCAAAAATGTCAGAGTGACTACTAGTGCATAGTCTACCAGTACTCAACTGCTCTTAAGAAAAACAAAACTAATATAAGACTTTAGTAAGAGATGATAGTTTACTAACATAATTAAAAGGAAAACAAAAAAATTATAAGCAATAGAAAAGGTTATGACAGTGTATTAAAATAGGGAAATTTTATTAAAAAATCCTGGTTCCATCATCCCAGTGATGTGCATACAGGTGACTGAGTGGCTCACCTCCTGTGGTACATATTCCTCTTATAGGAACAGTACCACCAAAATAAAGTATTAGTTCATGTTGTGGAGCCGACATATAGCTATACCCAATTATAAGTCTTGTTTGTGGCCTTTCCTACTACCGGAAGTGGGAAAGTGGGTGATGATAAGACGAATCAATTGGCCTCTGTCTGGGATAAGCCAGAATGTAGACACCCGTAGTCTAGTTGAATCTTTACCCATATGACCAAACATGGAGGACGCCTTAACGAAGTGAAACACTAAGTTACAACGAAATCAGTCAATTCAAGACACGTCTTTGTTAACGAATTTGCCAAACATAGCAAAAGTAAAGTAATAGTAAAGTAACAAAAGTAAAAATGTTTTTAGTTATGACGTGCACGGTTAACTTCGCACCTACTAACAATTTTGTCACACTGTATTTTACCCAATAGGTAAGTTTACAGTGCAGACACACCCGGCATAATGAAGAGGAAAAATCCTGGAAAAGTGATTATCGATCTTACACTTTCATGTTCAATATGACTTGAGAGCCCCATAAAAAACCGTATGTCGCTTAGCTGGAATATATGGTCAATGCACTAGCTGTTTCAAAATGTAAATCATTACTTATGGAAGGCCTCTATTCCATCGGCAGTGGCAAACCGTAAAGATAAATATCTATTAATCTTGTCCCTTTGCCACATAAGGAAGACCGACTTACCCAAAGGTCTAAAGATCTAATCACATTTGAGAAGGTCCTCACTGACTCAATAACGTTAATTCAGGTACTTACGCGTATTAACTATCAATTTACAACCAGTTTAAGTCACGATACTTAAACAAAATAATATCATAATTAAAATTAAAATTAAAGAATATATAGTACAACATCCACAATATGCCCCCCACCTGAATGTATCTCGTAAAATCAAAAGAATTATAAACTCATACAAATTAATATTTATTGATCCAGAAAATCAGATTTTCATCTTATTATATGAGAACTCAGAAAAAATTTTTTCACACCATGTGCTGATGAAAAAAGATAGACAGGGGTCTGTGAGGACACAGTATAAACCGACCCATAAGAGTAGTTATAGTAACCACCAAAATCTTCCCATAGCATCATAAAGCCAAACACCTAATCAAACAAAATAGTTTCTAAAGCATAAACAGAAAATTAGAAATACAAAAATCCAATGAATATTGTAAATTAACAAAGCATGGGCCACCACAGTGGTTGTCCCTGGAAGACATGATTGAAGATGCAACATTCTTATAAACATGATTGGTACACGAAAAAATTGCACAAGATCCCAAACATTACCCTGTTTTAACGAATATATGAACCCATTAGGGTCTGAAATTCGGATAATGTTATGATCACAGCATATTGACTTAATAATATAGCACTGGAGACCCACAAGAAAAAGTCAACAAAACACCCTCTACCAACAAACCGAAAATGAACCCTAAGGAAAGAATACAATAGCAAAAACACTTGTGCGGATCCAACACAAGAAGTCGAATTTGAACATTAGTAATTAGTCGTCGAAGTCAAGAGAAGGACCTCTTGCTCGTTATTAGATCGATATTTTCTATATTTCTTAATTTTTTACATACAATCCGATAGTTTGTAGTGATACACTCGCGAACGTACCCTTCAGGCAAATTCATATAGGTAGTGATAGGAAAGTAAAAATAAAAAATAAATCGGTATAGGTAGTAATAGAAAGGTGCAGGAAAGTTTTTTGTGCATATCTATGAATCTCCTTACAACGGAGAGTAAGTAAAGTGGTGCTATTTTAGTCTCCTAAGCGAGTGATACCCCCAAAAGTGTCCAAGAATAGTGAAACACAATGCCCCACATTACAACATCCTCGGATAAAATAGAGTATACGCATCGGGTGTATCCTAGAGTCATCCAGATGGAGGAAAAATGAGGTAAAGTGAGGAATCAGATGTGATGGGGAAAAGCACAAATGGTGAAGTGCATAAAAAGTGGTTAATAAATAATGACAGCTTCCAAAACAAAGAAAGAAAAGAAGGAATCATGGGGTAAGTCCACCTAAAGATACAACACATAATAACTAAAAAATGACAACCAACACCCATATCATTTTATAAAAAGAATAGAGTAGGAAAACAATAGGAAAACATTAAAACTAAAAAACCTTTCAAAATACTAACCCAACAAAGAAAAGAAAAGATATATTAAAAATTAAATAAACAACATTTCAAAAATGAAGTATTCAGAGGTTAGTCACTACGATTTAAAGTCGGATATCAGAACATGTGAATGATATCAAAACACATGTGAAACTTTTACTAAGATCGGTTTGAGAGTCACCGTGGAAAAAATGTACATGCGACGACTTTGAAGAGATGATAATATCATTTCACCTCTCCAGAGACGCCACATGGGACCACCGAAGACAGTAAAATTTAGCAATTCTTTAATTACACATAGGTAATGAAGATTTGTTAAATTACAGAAATTAAAACCGAAAAAAACCCCAAACTTTGTGTACCTTAAGCATACAAAGAATAAGAAACACAACCTTAACTCAGTAAGAATACCTACTGATGAGACCTTTAGGTCGAAACGCGTCTAGGATAATTGCCTTCACCCATAATATCTGTTAGTTTCATATTCCTAATTTAAGGAATAAATATCACATTAGGATTAGCCACTTCTGAACATTTCCATGGCCAAAAATGTCAGAGTGACTACTAGTGCATAGTCTACCAGTACTCAACTGCTCTTAAGAAAAACAAAACTAATATAAGACTTTAGTAAGAGATGATAGTTTACTAACATAATTAAAAGGAAAACAAAAAAATTATAAGCAATAGAAAAGGTTATGACAGTGTATTAAAATAGGGAAATTTTATTAAAAAATCCTGGTTCCATCATCCCAGTGATGTGCATACAGGTGACTGAGTGGCTCACCTCCTGTGGTACATATTCCTCTTATAGGAACAGTACCACCAAAATAAAGTATTAGTTCATGTTGTGGAGCCGACATATAGCTATACCCAATTATAAGTCTTGTTTGTGGCCTTTCCTACTACCGGAAGTGGGAAAGTGGGTGATGATAAGACGAATCAATTGGCCTCTGTCTGGGATAAGCCAGAATGTAGACACCCGTAGTCTAGTTGAATCTTTACCCATATGACCAAACATGGAGGACGCCTTAACGAAGTGAAACACTAAGTTACAACGAAATCAGTCAATTCAAGACACGTCTTTGTTAACGAATTTGCCAAACATAGCAAAAGTAAAGTAATAGTAAAGTAACAAAAGTAAAAATGTTTTTAGTTATGACGTGCACGGTTAACTTCGCACCTACTAACAATTTTGTCACACTGTATTTTACCCAATAGGTAAGTTTACAGTGCAGACACACCCGGCATAATGAAGAGGAAAAATCCTGGAAAAGTGATTATCGATCTTACACTTTCATGTTCAATATGACTTGAGAGCCCCATAAAAAACCGTATGTCGCTTAGCTGGAATATATGGTCAATGCACTAGCTGTTTCAAAATGTAAATCATTACTTATGGAAGGCCTCTATTCCATCGGCAGTGGCAAACCGTAAAGATAAATATCTATTAATCTTGTCCCTTTGCCACATAAGGAAGACCGACTTACCCAAAGGTCTAAAGATCTAATCACATTTGAGAAGGTCCTCACTGACTCAATAACGTTAATTCAGGTACTTACGCGTATTAACTATCAATTTACAACCAGTTTAAGTCACGATACTTAAACAAAATAATATCATAATTAAAATTAAAATTAAAGAATATATAGTACAACATCCACAATATGCCCCCCACCTGAATGTATCTCGTAAAATCAAAAGAATTATAAACTCATACAAATTAATATTTATTGATCCAGAAAATCAGATTTTCATCTTATTATATGAGAACTCAGAAAAAATTTTTTCACACCATGTGCTGATGAAAAAAGATAGACAGGGGTCTGTGAGGACACAGTATAAACCGACCCATAAGAGTAGTTATAGTAACCACCAAAATCTTCCCATAGCATCATAAAGCCAAACACCTAATCAAACAAAATAGTTTCTAAAGCATAAACAGAAAATTAGAAATACAAAAATCCAATGAATATTGTAAATTAACAAAGCATGGGCCACCACAGTGGTTGTCCCTGGAAGACATGATTGAAGATGCAACATTCTTATAAACATGATTGGTACACGAAAAAATTGCACAAGATCCCAAACATTACCCTGTTTTAACGAATATATGAACCCATTAGGGTCTGAAATTCGGATAATGTTATGATCACAGCATATTGACTTAATAATATAGCACTGGAGACCCACAAGAAAAAGTCAACAAAACACCCTCTACCAACAAACCGAAAATGAACCCTAAGGAAAGAATACAATAGCAAAAACACTTGTGCGGATCCAACACAAGAAGTCGAATTTGAACATTAGTAATTAGTCGTCGAAGTCAAGAGAAGGACCTCTTGCTCGTTATTAGATCGATATTTTCTATATTTCTTAATTTTTTACATACAATCCGATAGTTTGTAGTGATACACTCGCGAACGTACCCTTCAGGCAAATTCATATAGGTAGTGATAGGAAAGTAAAAATAAAAAATAAATCGGTATAGGTAGTAATAGAAAGGTGCAGGAAAGTTTTTTGTGCATATCTATGAATCTCCTTACAACGGAGAGTAAGTAAAGTGGTGCTATTTTAGTCTCCTAAGCGAGTGATACCCCCAAAAGTGTCCAAGAATAGTGAAACACAATGCCCCACATTACAACATCCTCGGATAAAATAGAGTATACGCATCGGGTGTATCCTAGAGTCATCCAGATGGAGGAAAAATGAGGTAAAGTGAGGAATCAGATGTGATGGGGAAAAGCACAAATGGTGAAGTGCATAAAAAGTGGTTAATAAATAATGACAGCTTCCAAAACAAAGAAAGAAAAGAAGGAATCATGGGGTAAGTCCACCTAAAGATACAACACATAATAACTAAAAAATGACAACCAACACCCATATCATTTTATAAAAAGAATAGAGTAGGAAAACAATAGGAAAACATTAAAACTAAAAAACCTTTCAAAATACTAACCCAACAAAGAAAAGAAAAGATATATTAAAAATTAAATAAACAACATTTCAAAAATGAAGTATTCAGAGGTTAGTCACTACGATTTAAAGTCGGATATCAGAACATGTGAATGATATCAAAACACATGTGAAACTTTTACTAAGATCGGTTTGAGAGTCACCGTGGAAAAAATGTACATGCGACGACTTTGAAGAGATGATAATATCATTTCACCTCTCCAGAGACGCCACATGGGACCACCGAAGACAGTAAAATTTAGCAATTCTTTAATTACACATAGGTAATGAAGATTTGTTAAATTACAGAAATTAAAACCGAAAAAAACCCCAAACTTTGTGTACCTTAAGCATACAAAGAATAAGAAACACAACCTTAACTCAGTAAGAATACCTACTGATGAGACCTTTAGGTCGAAACGCGTCTAGGATAATTGCCTTCACCCATAATATCTGTTAGTTTCATATTCCTAATTTAAGGAATAAATATCACATTAGGATTAGCCACTTCTGAACATTTCCATGGCCAAAAATGTCAGAGTGACTACTAGTGCATAGTCTACCAGTACTCAACTGCTCTTAAGAAAAACAAAACTAATATAAGACTTTAGTAAGAGATGATAGTTTACTAACATAATTAAAAGGAAAACAAAAAAATTATAAGCAATAGAAAAGGTTATGACAGTGTATTAAAATAGGGAAATTTTATTAAAAAATCCTGGTTCCATCATCCCAGTGATGTGCATACAGGTGACTGAGTGGCTCACCTCCTGTGGTACATATTCCTCTTATAGGAACAGTACCACCAAAATAAAGTATTAGTTCATGTTGTGGAGCCGACATATAGCTATACCCAATTATAAGTCTTGTTTGTGGCCTTTCCTACTACCGGAAGTGGGAAAGTGGGTGATGATAAGACGAATCAATTGGCCTCTGTCTGGGATAAGCCAGAATGTAGACACCCGTAGTCTAGTTGAATCTTTACCCATATGACCAAACATGGAGGACGCCTTAACGAAGTGAAACACTAAGTTACAACGAAATCAGTCAATTCAAGACACGTCTTTGTTAACGAATTTGCCAAACATAGCAAAAGTAAAGTAATAGTAAAGTAACAAAAGTAAAAATGTTTTTAGTTATGACGTGCACGGTTAACTTCGCACCTACTAACAATTTTGTCACACTGTATTTTACCCAATAGGTAAGTTTACAGTGCAGACACACCCGGCATAATGAAGAGGAAAAATCCTGGAAAAGTGATTATCGATCTTACACTTTCATGTTCAATATGACTTGAGAGCCCCATAAAAAACCGTATGTCGCTTAGCTGGAATATATGGTCAATGCACTAGCTGTTTCAAAATGTAAATCATTACTTATGGAAGGCCTCTATTCCATCGGCAGTGGCAAACCGTAAAGATAAATATCTATTAATCTTGTCCCTTTGCCACATAAGGAAGACCGACTTACCCAAAGGTCTAAAGATCTAATCACATTTGAGAAGGTCCTCACTGACTCAATAACGTTAATTCAGGTACTTACGCGTATTAACTATCAATTTACAACCAGTTTAAGTCACGATACTTAAACAAAATAATATCATAATTAAAATTAAAATTAAAGAATATATAGTACAACATCCACAATATGCCCCCCACCTGAATGTATCTCGTAAAATCAAAAGAATTATAAACTCATACAAATTAATATTTATTGATCCAGAAAATCAGATTTTCATCTTATTATATGAGAACTCAGAAAAAATTTTTTCACACCATGTGCTGATGAAAAAAGATAGACAGGGGTCTGTGAGGACACAGTATAAACCGACCCATAAGAGTAGTTATAGTAACCACCAAAATCTTCCCATAGCATCATAAAGCCAAACACCTAATCAAACAAAATAGTTTCTAAAGCATAAACAGAAAATTAGAAATACAAAAATCCAATGAATATTGTAAATTAACAAAGCATGGGCCACCACAGTGGTTGTCCCTGGAAGACATGATTGAAGATGCAACATTCTTATAAACATGATTGGTACACGAAAAAATTGCACAAGATCCCAAACATTACCCTGTTTTAACGAATATATGAACCCATTAGGGTCTGAAATTCGGATAATGTTATGATCACAGCATATTGACTTAATAATATAGCACTGGAGACCCACAAGAAAAAGTCAACAAAACACCCTCTACCAACAAACCGAAAATGAACCCTAAGGAAAGAATACAATAGCAAAAACACTTGTGCGGATCCAACACAAGAAGTCGAATTTGAACATTAGTAATTAGTCGTCGAAGTCAAGAGAAGGACCTCTTGCTCGTTATTAGATCGATATTTTCTATATTTCTTAATTTTTTACATACAATCCGATAGTTTGTAGTGATACACTCGCGAACGTACCCTTCAGGCAAATTCATATAGGTAGTGATAGGAAAGTAAAAATAAAAAATAAATCGGTATAGGTAGTAATAGAAAGGTGCAGGAAAGTTTTTTGTGCATATCTATGAATCTCCTTACAACGGAGAGTAAGTAAAGTGGTGCTATTTTAGTCTCCTAAGCGAGTGATACCCCCAAAAGTGTCCAAGAATAGTGAAACACAATGCCCCACATTACAACATCCTCGGATAAAATAGAGTATACGCATCGGGTGTATCCTAGAGTCATCCAGATGGAGGAAAAATGAGGTAAAGTGAGGAATCAGATGTGATGGGGAAAAGCACAAATGGTGAAGTGCATAAAAAGTGGTTAATAAATAATGACAGCTTCCAAAACAAAGAAAGAAAAGAAGGAATCATGGGGTAAGTCCACCTAAAGATACAACACATAATAACTAAAAAATGACAACCAACACCCATATCATTTTATAAAAAGAATAGAGTAGGAAAACAATAGGAAAACATTAAAACTAAAAAACCTTTCAAAATACTAACCCAACAAAGAAAAGAAAAGATATATTAAAAATTAAATAAACAACATTTCAAAAATGAAGTATTCAGAGGTTAGTCACTACGATTTAAAGTCGGATATCAGAACATGTGAATGATATCAAAACACATGTGAAACTTTTACTAAGATCGGTTTGAGAGTCACCGTGGAAAAAATGTACATGCGACGACTTTGAAGAGATGATAATATCATTTCACCTCTCCAGAGACGCCACATGGGACCACCGAAGACAGTAAAATTTAGCAATTCTTTAATTACACATAGGTAATGAAGATTTGTTAAATTACAGAAATTAAAACCGAAAAAAACCCCAAACTTTGTGTACCTTAAGCATACAAAGAATAAGAAACACAACCTTAACTCAGTAAGAATACCTACTGATGAGACCTTTAGGTCGAAACGCGTCTAGGATAATTGCCTTCACCCATAATATCTGTTAGTTTCATATTCCTAATTTAAGGAATAAATATCACATTAGGATTAGCCACTTCTGAACATTTCCATGGCCAAAAATGTCAGAGTGACTACTAGTGCATAGTCTACCAGTACTCAACTGCTCTTAAGAAAAACAAAACTAATATAAGACTTTAGTAAGAGATGATAGTTTACTAACATAATTAAAAGGAAAACAAAAAAATTATAAGCAATAGAAAAGGTTATGACAGTGTATTAAAATAGGGAAATTTTATTAAAAAATCCTGGTTCCATCATCCCAGTGATGTGCATACAGGTGACTGAGTGGCTCACCTCCTGTGGTACATATTCCTCTTATAGGAACAGTACCACCAAAATAAAGTATTAGTTCATGTTGTGGAGCCGACATATAGCTATACCCAATTATAAGTCTTGTTTGTGGCCTTTCCTACTACCGGAAGTGGGAAAGTGGGTGATGATAAGACGAATCAATTGGCCTCTGTCTGGGATAAGCCAGAATGTAGACACCCGTAGTCTAGTTGAATCTTTACCCATATGACCAAACATGGAGGACGCCTTAACGAAGTGAAACACTAAGTTACAACGAAATCAGTCAATTCAAGACACGTCTTTGTTAACGAATTTGCCAAACATAGCAAAAGTAAAGTAATAGTAAAGTAACAAAAGTAAAAATGTTTTTAGTTATGACGTGCACGGTTAACTTCGCACCTACTAACAATTTTGTCACACTGTATTTTACCCAATAGGTAAGTTTACAGTGCAGACACACCCGGCATAATGAAGAGGAAAAATCCTGGAAAAGTGATTATCGATCTTACACTTTCATGTTCAATATGACTTGAGAGCCCCATAAAAAACCGTATGTCGCTTAGCTGGAATATATGGTCAATGCACTAGCTGTTTCAAAATGTAAATCATTACTTATGGAAGGCCTCTATTCCATCGGCAGTGGCAAACCGTAAAGATAAATATCTATTAATCTTGTCCCTTTGCCACATAAGGAAGACCGACTTACCCAAAGGTCTAAAGATCTAATCACATTTGAGAAGGTCCTCACTGACTCAATAACGTTAATTCAGGTACTTACGCGTATTAACTATCAATTTACAACCAGTTTAAGTCACGATACTTAAACAAAATAATATCATAATTAAAATTAAAATTAAAGAATATATAGTACAACATCCACAATATGCCCCCCACCTGAATGTATCTCGTAAAATCAAAAGAATTATAAACTCATACAAATTAATATTTATTGATCCAGAAAATCAGATTTTCATCTTATTATATGAGAACTCAGAAAAAATTTTTTCACACCATGTGCTGATGAAAAAAGATAGACAGGGGTCTGTGAGGATACAGTATAAACCGACCCATAAGAGTAGTTATAGTAACCACCAAAATCTTCCCATAGCATCATAAAGCCAAACACCTAATCAAACAAAATAGTTTCTAAAGCATAAACAGAAAATTAGAAATACAAAAATCCAATGAATATTGTAAATTAACAAAGCATGGGCCACCACAGTGGTTGTCCCTGGAAGACATGATTGAAGATGCAACATTCTTATAAACATGATTGGTACACGAAAAAATTGCACAAGATCCCAAACATTACCCTGTTTTAACGAATATATGAACCCATTAGGGTCTGAAATTCGGATAATGTTATGATCACAGCATATTGACTTAATAATATAACACTGGAGACCCACAAGAAAAAGTCAACAAAACACCCTCTACCAACAAACCGAAAATGAACCCTAAGGAAAGAATACAATAGCAAAAACACTTGTGCGGATCCAACACAAGAAGTCGAATTTGAACATTAGTAATTAGTCGTCGAAGTCAAGAGAAGGACCTCTTGCTCGTTATTAGATCGATATTTTCTATATTTCTTAATTTTTTACATACAATCCGATAGTTTGTAGTGATACACTCGCGAACGTACCCTTCAGGCAAATTCATATAGGTAGTGATAGGAAAGTAAAAATAAAAAATAAATCGGTATAGGTAGTAATAGAAAGGTGCAGGAAAGTTTTTTGTGCATATCTATGAATCTCCTTACAACGGAGAGTAAGTAAAGTGGTGCTATTTTAGTCTCCTAAGCGAGTGATACCCCCAAAAGTGTCCAAGAATAGTGAAACACAATGCCCCACATTACAACATCCTCGGATAAAATAGAGTATACGCATCGGGTGTATCCTAGAGTCATCCAGATGGAGGAAAAATGAGGTAAAGTGAGGAATCAGATGTGATGGGGAAAAGCACAAATGGTGAAGTGCATAAAAAGTGGTTAATAAATAATGACAGCTTCCAAAACAAAGAAAGAAAAGAAGGAATCATGGGGTAAGTCCACCTAAAGATACAACACATAATAACTAAAAAATGACAACCAACACCCATATCATTTTATAAAAAGAATAGAGTAGGAAAACAATAGGAAAACATTAAAACTAAAAAACCTTTCAAAATACTAACCCAACAAAGAAAAGAAAAGATATATTAAAAATTAAATAAACAACATTTCAAAAATGAAGTATTCAGAGGTTAGTCACTACGATTTAAAGTCGGATATCAGAACATGTGAATGATATCAAAACACATGTGAAACTTTTACTAAGATCGGTTTGAGAGTCACCGTGGAAAAAATGTACATGCGACGACTTTGAAGAGATGATAATATCATTTCACCTCTCCAGAGACGCCACATGGGACCACCGAAGACAGTAAAATTTAGCAATTCTTTAATTACACATAGGTAATGAAGATTTGTTAAATTACAGAAATTAAAACCGAAAAAAACCCCAAACTTTGTGTACCTTAAGCATACAAAGAATAAGAAACACAACCTTAACTCAGTAAGAATACCTACTGATGAGACCTTTAGGTCGAAACGCGTCTAGGATAATTGCCTTCACCCATAATATCTGTTAGTTTCATATTCCTAATTTAAGGAATAAATATCACATTAGGATTAGCCACTTCTGAACATTTCCATGGCCAAAAATGTCAGAGTGACTACTAGTGCATAGTCTACCAGTACTCAACTGCTCTTAAGAAAAACAAAACTAATATAAGACTTTAGTAAGAGATGATAGTTTACTAACATAATTAAAAGGAAAACAAAAAAATTATAAGCAATAGAAAAGGTTATGACAGTGTATTAAAATAGGGAAATTTTATTAAAAAATCCTGGTTCCATCATCCCAGTGATGTGCATACAGGTGACTGAGTGGCTCACCTCCTGTGGTACATATTCCTCTTATAGGAACAGTACCACCAAAATAAAGTATTAGTTCATGTTGTGGAGCCGACATATAGCTATACCCAATTATAAGAAAAGAAAAGATATATTAAAAATTAAATAAACAACATTTCAAAAATGAAGTATTCAGAGGTTAGTCACTACGATTTAAAGTCGGATATCAGAACATGTGAATGATATCAAAACACATGTGAAACTTTTACTAAGATCGGTTTGAGAGTCACCGTGGAAAAAATGTACATGCGACGACTTTGAAGAGATGATAATATCATTTCACCTCTCCAGAGACGCCACATGGGACCACCGAAGACAGTAAAATTTGGCAATTCTTTAATTACACATAGGTAATGAAGATTTGTTAAATTACAGAAATTAAAACCGAAAAAAACCCCAAACTTTGTGTACCTTAAGCATACAAAGAATAAGAAACACAACCTTAACTCAGTAAGAATACCTACTGATGAGACCTTTAGGTCGAAACGCGTCTAGGATAATTGCCTTCACCCATAATATCTGTTAGTTTCATATTCCTAATTTAAGGAATAAATATCACATTAGGATTAGCCACTTCTGAACATTTCCATGGCCAAAAATGTCAGAGTGACTACTAGTGCATAGTCTACCAGTACTCAACTGCTCTTAAGAAAAACAAAACTAATATAAGACTTTAGTAAGAGATGATAGTTTACTAACATAATTAAAAGGAAAACAAAAAATTATAAGCAATAGAAAAGGTTATGACAGTGTATTAAAATAGGGAAATTTTATTAAAAAATCCTGGTTCCATCATCCCAGTGATGTGCATACAGGTGACTGAGTGGCTCACCTCCTGTGGTACATATTCCTCTTATAGGAACAGTACCACCAAAATAAAGTATTAGTTCATGTTGTGTAGCCGACATATAGCTATACCCAATTATAAGTCTTGTTTGTGGCCTTTCCTACTACCGGAAGTGGGAAAGTGGGTGATGATAAGACGAATCAATTGGCCTCTGTCTGGGATAAGCCAGAATGTAGACACCCGTAGTCTAGTTAAATCTTTACCCATATGACCAAACATGGAGGACGCCTTAACGAAGTGAAACACTAAGTTACAACGAAATCAGTCAATTCAAGACACGTCTTTGTTAACGAATTTGCCAAACATAGCAAAAGTAAAGTAATAGTAAAGTAACAAAAGTAAAAATGTTTTTAGTTATGACGTGCACGGTTAACTTCGCACCTACTAACAATTTTGTCACACTGTATTTTACCCAATAGGTAAGTTTACAGTGCAGACACACCCGGCATAATGAAGAGGAAAAATCCTGGAAAAGTGATTATCGATCTTACACTTTCATGTTCAATATGACTTGAGAGCCCCATAAAAAACCGTATGTCGCTTAGCTGGAATATATGGTCAATGCACTAGCTGTTTCAAAATGTAAATCATTACTTATGGAAGGCCTCTATTCCATCGGCAGTGGCAAACCGTAAAGATAAATATCTATTAATCTTGTCCCTTTGCCACATAAGGAAGACCGACTTACCCAAAGGTCTAAAGATCTAATCACATTTGAGAAGGTCCTCACTGACTCAATAACGTTAATTCAGGTACTTACGCGTATTAACTATCAATTTACAACCAGTTTAAGTCACGATACTTAAACAAAATAATATCATAATTAAAATTAAAATTAAAGAATATATAGTACAACATCCACAATATGCCCCCCACCTGAATGTATCTCGTAAAATCAAAAGAATTATAAACTCATACAAATTAATATTTATTGATCCAGAAAATCAGATTTTCATCTTATTTTATGAGAACTCAGAAAAAATTTTTTCACACCATGTGCTGATGAAAAAAGATAGACAGGGGTCTGTGAGGACACAGTATAAACCGACCCATAAGAGTAGTTATAGTAACCACCAAAATCTTCCCATAGCATCATAAAGCCAAACACCTAATCAAACAAAATAGTTTCTAAAGCATAAACAGAAAATTAGAAATACAAAAATCCAATGAATATTGTAAATTAACAAAGCATGGGCCACCACAGTGGTTGTCCCTGGAAGACATGATTGAAGATGCAACATTCTTATAAACATGATTGGTACACGAAAAAATTGCACAAGATCCCAAACATTACCCTGTTTTAACGAATATATGAACCCATTAGGGTCTGAAATTCGGATAATGTTATGATCACAGCATATTGACTTAATAATATAGCACTGGAGACCCACAAGAAAAAGTCAACAAAACACCCTCTACCAACAAACCGAAAATGAACCCTAAGGAAAGAATACAATAGCAAAAACACTTGTGCGGACCCAACACAAGAAGTCGAATTTGAACATTAGTAATTAGTCGTCGAAGTCAAGAGAAGGACCTCTTGCTCGTTATTAGATCGATATTTTCTATATTTCTTAATTTTTTACATACAATCCGATAGTTTGTAGTGATACACTCGCGAACGTACCCTTCAGGCAAATTCATATAGGTAGTGATAGGAAAGTAAAAATAAAAAATAAATCGGTATAGGTAGTAATAGAAAGGTGCAGGAAAGTTTTTTGTGCATATCTATGAATCTCCTTACAACGGAGAGTAAGTAAAGTGGTGCTATTTTAGTCTCCTAAGCGAGTGATACCCCCAAAAGTGTCCAAGAATAGTGAAACACAATGCCCCACATTACAACATCCTCGGATAAAATAGAGTATACGCATCGGGTGTATCCTAGAGTCATCCAGATGGAGGAAAAATGAGGTAAAGTGAGGAATCAGATGTGATGGGGAAAAGCACAAATGGTGAAGTGCATAAAAAGTGGTTAATAAATAATGACAGCTTCCAAAACAAAGAAAGAAAAGAAGGAATCATGGGGTAAGTCCACCTAAAGATACAACACATAATAACTAAAAAATGACAACCAACACCCATATCATTTTATAAAAAGAATAGAGTAGGAAAACAATAGGAAAACATTAAAACTAAAAAACCTTTCAAAATACTAACCCAACAAAGAAAAGAAAAGATATATTAAAAATTAAATAAACAACATTTCAAAAATGAAGTATTCAGAGGTTAGTCACTACGATTTAAAGTCGGATATCAGAACATGTGAATGATATCAAAACACATGTGAAACTTTTACTAAGATCGGTTTGAGAGTCACCGTGGAAAAAATGTACATGCGACGACTTTGAAGAGATGATAATATCATTTCACCTCTCCAGAGACGCCACATGGGACCACCGAAGACAGTAAAATTTGGCAATTCTTTAATTACACATAGGTAATGAAGATTTGTTAAATTACAGAAATTAAAACCGAAAAAAACCCCAAACTTTGTGTACCTTAAGCATACAAAGAATAAGAAACACAACCTTAACTCAGTAAGAATACCTACTGATGAGACCTTTAGGTCGAAACGCGTCTAGGATAATTGCCTTCACCCATAATATCTGTTAGTTTCATATTCCTAATTTAAGGAATAAATATCACATTAGGATTAGCCACTTCTGAACATTTCCATGGCCAAAAATGTCAGAGTGACTACTAGTGCATAGTCTACCAGTACTCAACTGCTCTTAAGAAAAACAAAACTAATATAAGACTTTAGTAAGAGATGATAGTTTACTAACATAATTAAAAGGAAAACAAAAAATTATAAGCAATAGAAAAGGTTATGACAGTGTATTAAAATAGGGAAATTTTATTAAAAAATCCTGGTTCCATCATCCCAGTGATGTGCATACAGGTGACTGAGTGGCTCACCTCCTGTGGTACATATTCCTCTTATAGGAACAGTACCACCAAAATAAAGTATTAGTTCATGTTGTGTAGCCGACATATAGCTATACCCAATTATAAGTTTACTAACAAAAACGAAAAAAGAAATATAGATCTAAAATCAAAGAACAACATGTCAGGATAATAACTTTAGAAAAATTACAGCAATTTATTAACGTAACCAAAAGAATATTACATTATAAACAATATAACTGTTCTCTTTTAAAAAAATCCTGGTTCCATCATCCCAGTGATGTGCATACAGGTGACTGATTGGCTCACCTCCTGTGGTACATATTCCTCTTATAGGAACAGTACCACCAAAATAAAGTATTAGTTCATGTTGTGGAGCCGACATATAGCTATACCCAATTAAAAGTCTTGTTTGTGGCCTTTCCTACTACCGGAAGTGGGAAAGTGGGTGATGATAAGACGAATCAATTGGCCTCTGTCTGGGATAAGCCAGAACGTAGACACCCGTAGTCTAGTTGAATCTTTACCCATATGACCAAACATGGAGGACGCCATAACGAAGTGAAACACTAAGCTACAACGAAATCAGTCAATTCAAGACACGTCTTTGTTAACGAATTTGCCAAACATAGCAAAAGCAAAGTAAAAGTAAAGTAACAAAAGTAAAAATGTTTTTAGTTATGACGTGCACGGTTAACTTCGCACCTACTAACAATTTTGTCACACTGTATTTTACCCAATAGGTAAGTTTACAGTGCAGACACACCCGGCATAACCGAGAGGAAAAATCCTGGAAAAGTGATTATCGAACTTACACTTTCATGTACAATATGACTTGAGAGCCCCATAAAAAACCGTATGTCGCTTAGCGGGAATATATAGTCAATACACTCGCTGTTTCGAAATGTAATTACTTACTTATGGAAGGCCTCTATTCCATCAGCAGTGGAAAACTGTAAAGATGAATATTTATTAATCTTGTCCCTTTGCCACATAAGGAAGACCAACTTACCAAAGGTCTAAAGATCTAATCACATTTGAGAAGGTCCTTACTAACTCAAAAAACGTTAATCCAGGTACTTACGCGTATAAACTATAAAATGTAAAGTCATAATCCGTCAAAATTACGATATAGAAATAAAAATCAAAGAAAATCAAAATGGAAAAGAATATATAACACAACACTAATAACATGCCCACCGCCTGAATGTATCTCGTAAAATCAGAAACAGTAAAAACACAACAATAAAATGAAAACAAAATTAATGATTTATTGATTTAAAAGATAGATCTCGATTTAGTCCCCCTTTTTCAATTTTTGATTTGAATCTCATCTTATTATAGATAAAGAGAAGTTATACATATATAAGAAGGAAAGTCATAAACATTAATACAAGTTATTTAGGAGTACTAATGGAATTTTTTAGGAATACTAATAATTTAAATATAAACAACAAGAAGAATGAATACACGTGTATATGGGTGTAGGAAAATATCAGGCAGCATTACATATCATCCACGAGCATTAGAATCCTGGAAAATCTCCTGGAACAATAACAAAATAGGAACACATAATTAAAATAAAAACAAAACAAAAACACACAATTAAAAATAAAAAACACATAATAAAAACACATATGATAAACTTACCAAACAGCAGACACCTAGTGCAGACACTTAGTGCATACGCTTCTCCATTTCCTCCCGTATAGTGTTCCTCATAACGCTGGACAAATGGGTAGAATTCATTAAATTGATAACAACATATTTCTTATTTTCCACATCCTTGCTGATGGTAAAAATTTCACATAACCTCTCGCGCGCGCGTTGATTCTGATGGGTTATGAGAACTTCAATCTCATCAAACAGAACATGACTGTGAGATTCCAAATGCCGAGTCAATACATTGGGCACAGTTGAAGACGTATAATTCCTTAAGGTCTGCTGAGCCGAAAAATGTCGCCTGGTACATCCTATAAACAAGGTATAACAACCAGAGCATCGCACGGCGAAGACACATTGTCGTTGAATAGGTGAACATTTGTCCTTAAGCTGCTTATAAAA
The DNA here is from genome assembly GCA_951812415.1 of Beris morrisii. Lineage (NCBI taxonomy): Eukaryota > Metazoa > Arthropoda > Insecta > Diptera > Stratiomyidae > Beris > Beris morrisii. The sequence goes on along the minus strand of OX638311.1, from coordinate 163,679,421 downwards.
GCGCTGCCTGTTAGTAACATTCGTAGTATAACAGAAGTTTACTTCCGCAACATCCCGGTACTGCTGTGTCCAAAAACGTGCAAGTTGTAGAGAAAAAACATCTTGATAAGGAAGTACAAGGTAGATCACAGGTAAACGAAGAATTTTACTTGATACAGTAGAAATATTTACTATGCCAGTATCCTCGAAGGATAAAACGGTAGATAAAACTGATTCATCTTCGCGTGTACAAAGAAGGTCAGGAACAGATACAGTCTTTGAATTATCTCCAAGGAGACAATCTCCTTCCTCAGATGAAATGATGATGATCTCTAAATTGGCTCCATTTGACGTACTCTCCTCTGGGACCACTTTGGGCTCATCTAAATATTCCACTACCTTCAACACCTCGTCATCTGACATCTCCATAGGAAAGTTGCCTGACATCAACAAATTAATCAAATCTTCCAAAGACGGATAATTAGATCGAACAGGTAGGTCCAGTTTTTCCTTGATGGATCTCAGGGTAGCCAACATTCGACTTCTTATATATACTTTAGGATACATGTTATCCATCAGTATAACCTTCCACTGAGCCAACACATGTCCATAGAACGCAACATCACTACAATTTAGAACATCGTACAATCTTTGTTCAACCACGGCTCTCTTCTGAACACTACTGTAAGAGGTATGATAATGGAAAAACCGATTTGAGGTGGTTGGTTTACGATACCACTTTGTATAGAATCCGGTAGCAGTCCGATACAAGGTCATATCGAGGTAATTTAGTGAACTTGGCCAAAATGTTTCTTCCTCATAGGTTAACTTCATTAAAGATATCTTTGAATTTATAACCACAACCTGTTCGGAAAGAGATATAGAACGAAGTTCGACCTCCATTAAATGTAGTAGAAATACTCTCTGGATATCACGAGCAGATTTCTCAATGTCTTCCTTTATGGGTAAAACACTCTCCCTGGGTAGATACACTAGGATGTCATCAACATATTTAAAAATAAACTTTACACCATGTAATTGGAAGTCGTATTCACACGCCTTAAAAACAGCATCCATATATAAATTGGCCAAGATAGGAGATAGAGGATTTCCCATAGCTAAACCACGAACCTGATTATAAGTTTTTCCACCCACACAAAAGTAGGTGGAAGTCATAGTGCAAAATCTCAACATATATTCAAGATGTGATGAAGTGATTTTGTATTTCATCCAAATATCTTTTCCTAGATTATCACCGATATATTTTATAATGAAATACACAGGTACATTAGTGAACATGTCTTCCACATCATAAGATACGAGAACATGCTCATCCTCAATAGGAAAAGAAGTAATCCGGTTCCGCAAATCTTCTCTATTCTTAACATTATAACGGGAATCAACATAATCCTTTAGAATCTCAGCCAAGTAAGCTCCAATATATTGGATAGGAGAATGAATCCCATCAACAACAGGACGCATGGGATACCCTTCCTTATGAACCTTGATTGTACCATATAGTCTAGGTAATCGGAAACAGTTCACCTGAAGATTCTCCCACTGATCATGAGTCATCTTCATGGAATCATGGTAGTGCAATTTGGTTTGCCTGAGCATTATGACATACAACTTAGTTAACATATCTAAAATATTGATGTCAGACTCGATAACCTCAACAATAGCGCCGGCTCTCATCATTTTCAAAACCAACTCTTCCATTTTCTTTGTATATTCAGACAGGGTCATAGCAACTGTGATTTTTCCCTTGTCGGCCTCCACGATTAAAAGTTGAGGATTATAACGTAATATCCCATCAGTAAGCATACTGGCAGTGTGTAGCATTCTGACTATAGGACTCTTTAGAGAGTTACTAGAAAAACCTCGATTTACAGCCTCAGCCACACCTCGTATTCGCTGACGAACTCCACAAGAGGATTCCACCGGAAAAACAGTTAAATGATGATACTCCAGAGCCACGGCGTAATTATACAAACTTTCCCAAACAATATTCTCACCATTAGCAGGAATAACAAATTTAGGCCCATAGCTTAACACACATTCACTTCTTGAAGGAAATATGACTCCGGACAAATTCAGGAAACCTCCTGTAACGGGCCTCAAAACCAAATGTCGACGTCTTACACCACCACTCCGCAAAACCCCAACACGAGAATTTCGCAAGGAGGTCATCTTGCGAAGAACCCTATTAGCTACAGGTCTGCGAACTTTCGCGAACCTCCTTCGTAACGAAGAATTTTTCCGAAAGACATTCCTCTCTGGCAGAGGAGCCCGACGAGATCTTGTAGTAACTGAAGACATGGATCCAACAATATCCATATATAGCACAGCAAAAATGAAGCCAGAAAACACCTAATACATAAAAACACCAGTCAACAAAATTATATTTACCTTAAAAATTTTTAATTTGTGTACCTTGAAGTGATAAAACTGAGAATGATTTGTATTATCGGAAGCGCTTGATGTTTCGGGTTTCAATAAACAGCTTCCGAACCTCTTGGTCTTTCCAGTGATCGTTGGGGCGGTGGTTTACACAACTCGAAACTCACAAAACTAGGTACGATGAGTGATTTTGAAAAGTTTATAATAACAAGGGTCACAGGCACCCAAAAGAAAAAATACTGACAGATTATCTTATTGATTATCACTAGATTATTGCAATGTTTGAGAAGTAAAAACTGAATTGTCACAATAATTATGGGGATTACGTGAGGGACTGAGAGCCAGAAAGAAACACTGATCCTTACGGCGTGGATGGGGATATAGATCGCTTCACGGAAAAGAAATACTCAAGGAAACACTGAATATTAAAAAACAAAAATAGGTGTATAGGCAAACGCACACACAAAAGATTCTAAACTAAAATCATTAAGAGTAAAACTCAAGTAAAACAAAAACTGACAAAATTGAAACAGTCAAAAACGTTTTTGAAGATATTAAACCTTTGAAAGCAAAACTTCAAATGAAACAGTTAAAATGGAAAGTGAGTTTTGGTAAAAGAGGATACCTATCCTGCCTTGTACATATAAAATATGAAAACAATCCTAAAGTACATAACATTAAAAGAAAAGAAAACTGCAATAACTCCCCATACCAAACACACTCTAACTGAAAAAACCTACATAAGGACAAAAAAATCTTTAAATCCAAACTACATATAAATTAGTAGAGTGCGGAAAACGGAAAAAAGGTGATATAGTACATAGGATATCACGAAAATAAGTTTACCCACAATTAAGGAAAAATTACAGCATTACCAAAAGTTTTACAACCTAGAAAACATATGAAATAGCAGGTTCTTGTACAAAAAACATACAACCAAAACAAACAAGAAACCTTTTCCTCCAATAATTAGAAATCCTTATTCATACAATACTTAACAACATTCCAGTTGTAATACGTATCATAAAACAACAACAAGAATACTAGGCCAAACTCAAAAGTAAAGAATTTGCTGCGGAAAAGAGCATATGTGAAAAAATCTCCTTTTTTCGCACCATGTGCTGATGAAAAAGAATTAAAAGAAACCTATGAAGGAACAATAATAACCGACCCATAAGAATAGAAATAGTAACCACCAAAATCCTCCCATAGTATCATAAAACTCAACACCTAATCAAATAAATAAAAATGAAAATTCTCTCACAAAGTCTACACTCCCTAACTAGAAAACATTTACGACCTTACAAAACTGTGAGATAGAACCGTAAGATAATCAAATAATTTTAAAGGCATAAACATGAAATTAGACATTCAATAGCATAAACATTAAATTAGGAAAACCAAAATCTAATGTATCTGAGAATTGAACCTAAATACAACCCACCAAAACAAATGTCCCTAAAAGACAGAATTTAAATACAACAATTGTCCCTAAAAACAGAATTTAAATACAAGAATTAAAAAAGACACAATTCTAAGACAAAGAAAATAGCACAACACCCCAAGTGTTACCCTAATTCAATAAACGAATGACCCCTTCCGAACATAAAATCCGAATATTGTTTTGATTCCAACATAGTGACTTGATAAAGTAGCATTTCTCAACCATAAGATAAAGTCAACAAAATAACCTTTACCAAAAACCAAAAAATGAACCTAAAAGAAAAAACACAATAAGAAAAAACACAATGAGAAGAACACTTGTGTGGATCTGACACAAGAAATCAAAAAAATTTAAAACAGTAGTAAACTATCATCGAAGTGAAGAGAAGGTCCTCCAGACCAGTATTCTAATTTTCTAAAAAGAGAATTTAAGTCCCTCATCATTTGGCATGTGATCCGATATGTTTTAGTGATACATTCGTGAATACATTGTAAATGATTTCGATAGTTTTGTAATATTTCTAGAGGTGCAAGTTTAAACAAGTTTATATACGCCTCGCACTTAGTTAATCAAAGTGGTTACCCAGTTTCAAAGTTGTTGTAAAGCTTCGCATCTTCTGGCAGATATTATAGTGATCCACTTAATTTTAGTGTGCCCCTTAATTATAACGGAACCTTAAAAGAAATTGTTTCCCCCTTAATACTAACGAGATTTTAAACAAATCGTCCCTCATCATTTGGCATGTGATCCGATATGTTTTAGTGATACATTCGTGAATACATTGTAAATGATTTCGATAGTTTTGTAATATTTCTAGAGGTGCAAGTTTAAACAAGTTTATATACGCCTCGCACTTAGTTAATCAAAGTGGTTACCCAGTTTCAAAGTTGTTGTAAAGCTTCGCATCTTCTGGCAGATATTATAGTGATCCACTTAATTTTAGTGTGCCCCTTAATTATAACGGAACCTTAAAAGAAATTGTTTCCCCCTTAATACTAACGAGATTTTAAACAAATCGTCCCTTTCTAAATTAAATTTTGATATGTATTGCGTGTTCATACAATCAGATAGTTTGCATCGATATACTTACGTTAATGAAAAAGAAGTGAAAAAATATGTTTTGTGTACTCCTAAAATCAGAGATCCTAGTGAAAGGGTGGTTCGGTGAAGGGAAATATAATCAGGTAAAATTAAAGATCCTGATAAAAAGGAGTGGTCCATTGAAGGGGAGTATAATCGGGTGGAAAAGTACAAAATAGAGAAAAGCACTAAGTATATAACACATACTCATTAGCCAATGAGTTGCAAGAACTTTCAAAATGAAGAACAAAAAGAAAAACCATGGGGTAAGTCTACCTTCAAATACAATATACACAAAAATTACAACCAGCATCATATTTGTTCCATATATATATATAAATATATACAAAAATATCAATACAACAATAAAATCCAAAAGGATAATTCCAAAAAACATCTATTAAAACTCTTATTAAATTTGATTGAAAGTCACCGTGGAAATATGTACGTGCGACGACTTTGAGGAGATGATAACATCATGTCACCCCTTCAGAGACGCCACATGAAACCACCAAAGACAATAAAATTTATCAATTGGTCAATTACACATAGGTAATGAAAAATTGATGAATCAAATAAAGTACAACTTAAAAACCAAAAAACCCTTTGTATGCCTTAGACATACAATAATTAAACACATCCATAACTCAGTATAAATACCTACTGATGAGACCTTTAGGTCGAAACGCGTCTAGGTTAATCACCTTCACCCACAATACCTGGTTAGTTTCATATTCCTACTATATGGAATAAATTTCACATTAGGATTAGCCACTACTGAACATTCCCATGGCCAAAAATGTCAGAGTGACTACTAGTACATAGTCTACCAGTACTTAACTGCACTAAATAAAGAAAAAACATTCCTTCAATAAATTTTCGCGGGTCGTGGATTTAGATTTGGATTGGCTTACTTGAGTGATTTGAAATCTGAATTGGTTTATCGCATTTTTTATCTGATTTAAAATTACATTACTTTGGCTCGTTCCTGAGATGTTTTGGTTACGCACTTGCTGCAACTTTAACTGACAAGCTTTTATATGAAACTTCCAGTTGGAGCTCCAGTTGTTGTTTGGCTGGAGATCGTCACAATGGCCTTGGAGGGATTTTGACAGGGAAAAGTAGATATTAACTGGAAACGGAAATAAAATTATACTCATCTTATGCTGATTAAAGATCTCAATCAAAAAACACCCAATAATGGTTCAGAATTAAGTTACTGAAATATAATTTTCAAATTGTTGAATTACAATATAAAACTGAAATAGAAATATAAATTTCAAATTGTTGAATTACAATATAAAACTTTTCAATATGTGCTCCATTCAAGAGATATTCATGATTTAGTTGGTGAGAGCTTGGTCATTCCATGACCTTATCCTGTTTTCCAATAATTTCAAAGATAACTTCGCATGGTATTTCACTATGTTCCCCTGTGGTCTGTGGGGATGCTGGGATGTCGGACTAGTAAACCCAAGTTTACCCTTTACATCGTATTCTTCGTTTGCATCGGTGTTGTGAATTTTGAAATTGGACCTGCAGTCAAGGAAGGAATAGCATAGATCCGGTGGAAGAAACGAAATGTTTTGGAGATGGATTTATGATGTTAGATATTGTAGTACTCAACCGTTGATCATATGTTTAGAAAATTACACATAACTGAATCTTTGATTTTGAATATATCCTCTGTTCATGAGAAATTCATGATTTTAGTCGGTGTGAATTTGGTCACCTCATGACCTTATTCTGTTTTCCAATAGTTTCAAATAAAAACTTCATATGGTATTAGACCATGTTCCCCTATGATTTGTGAGGGTGTTCTGATGTCGGACTAGTAAACCCGACTTTGACCTTGACATCTTCTTCTTCGTTTGCATCAGTGTTGTGAACCCTGAAATTGGACCTGCAGTCAAGGAAGGAATAACATAGATCTGGTGGAAGAAACAAGATGATTTGGAGATGGATTTATGATGTTGGACATTGTAGCACAGAACCAGTGATCATATGTTTATGAAAACTACACCAAACTTCTCATTTTTTAAGGAATTTTTCATTTTCATTATTGTTGAAATTCTATCCTCTTCTTCTTCCTTGAAGAACCATGCGAATGGTAAGTGGGAGTTTTTGAGGATGTAGGTTGTTTAAGATTCTGTGAACAAGATTGCGGAAAAGAGTGGTTCAGATGGAGACTAGTTTGAGATGAGGGGTAATTACAAGTCACTGCGATATTAACAAGTGGGCATACTGGTTGACAAAAATTGCAGTTAAAACACAGTAAATTAAAAGTATATGAATATCACAATGTAATTTAATTAAAATTTGATAGAAACCTTCGGATGAGACTTCGTGACGAAGTCGAAACTAGTTAGGATGGCTGTAGCTATTTGGAGGGCGCTAGGATTCCTAAAAGAATTAATCAGAGCTCACACATTTGTATTGTGAAAATTGCGCATTCGTTTTGTTTGATTTCAAGGTGTTATGTGAATCATTCCCCTCGATACCGGTATATAAGTAAATATGATACACGTCATGTCCCATATATTAACTTATTAATTTAACAATCGACAATTAAGATAGGTAAAACCTTCATCTACTAGTTTAAAAATTGAATTTAAAATAAAATAATATACTAAGAACAAAAATCAAATTAGAAATAATATAAAATATTAGAAAAATTTTATTAAAAAATCCTGGTTCCATCATCCCAGTGATGTGCATACAGGTGACTGAGTGGCTCACTTCCTGTGGTACATATTCCTCTTATAGGAACAGTACCACCAAAATAAAGTATTAGTTCATGTTGTGGAGCCGACATATAGCTATACCCAATTAAAAAAATAAAATGTTTTCCAATAGTTTCAAATAAAAACTTCATATGGTATTAGACCATGTTCCCCTATGATTTGTGAGGGTGTTCTGATGTCGGACTAGTAAACCCGACTTTGACCTTGACATCTTCTTCTTCGTTTGCATCAGTGTTGTGAACCCTGAAATTGGACCTGCAGTCAAGGAAGGAATAACATAGATCTGGTGGAAGAAACAAGATGATTTGGAGATGGATTTATGATGTTGGACATTGTAGCACAGAACCAGTGATCATATGTTTATGAAAACTACACCAAACTTCTCATTTTTTAAGGAATTTTTCATTTTCATTATTGTTGAAATTCTATCCTCTTCTTCTTCCTTGAAGAACCATGCGAATGGTAAGTGGGAGTTTTTGAGGATGTAGGTTGTTTAAGATTCTGTGAACAAGATTGCGGAAAAGAGTGGTTCAGATGGAGACTAGTTTGAGATGAGGGGTAATTACAAGTCACTGCGATATTAACAAGTGGGCATACTGGTTGACAAAAATTGCAGTTAAAACACAGTAAATTAAAAGTATATGAATATCACAATGTAATTTAATTAAAATTTGATAGAAACCTTCGGATGAGACTTCGTGACGAAGTCGAAACTAGTTAGGATGGCTGTAGCTATTTGGAGGGCGCTAGGATTCCTAAAAGAATTAATCAGAGCTCACACATTTGTATTGTGAAAATTGCGCATTCGTTTTGTTTGATTTCAAGGTGTTATGTGAATCATTCCCCTCGATACCGGTATATAAGTAAATATGATACACGTCATGTCCCATATATTAACTTATTAATTTAACAATCGACAATTAAGATAGGTAAAACCTTCATCTACTAGTTTAAAAATTGAATTTAAAATAAAATAATATACTAAGAACAAAAATCAAATTAGAAATAATATAAAATATTAGAAAAATTTTATTAAAAAATCCTGGTTCCATCATCCCAGTGATGTGCATACAGGTGACTGATTGGCTCACTTCCTGTGGTACATATTCCTCTTATAGGAACAGTACCACCAAAATAAAGTATTAGTTCATGTTGTGGAGCCGACATATAGCTATACCCAATTAAAATTCATAGTCTTTATAACTTTTTCAGACTAGCTATTGTGGCACTTTTCGGGATGTTTGCTGGGTTAAGAAGGAAAAAGTTTTTTAATAAAAAAACCCATCTTAAGGTTTACCGGGATAATGTTGATGAGGAGCTTATTAGGCTGATACCAATGGGCTCATGAAAGATTGGAGATAGACATAGTATGGAGGATGTGGGAATGTTATAATATCAGAGGAGTGTACGATGATGAATGTTGGAATAGTCCTGTAATGTTAGTTGGAGGTTTGTCTCCCTTTGTTCTTTATATAAAAAATAATTGTTCTCTTCTCCCTCTTTTGTCACTGTGTTCACTTTTTAAAAAAACCAGGAATCAGGAAGAATTTTTTACCGTTGGATGACTGTTAATTTGGAGTATAAAGTAACTTATATACACCTGATTTTTTAAAAAATAAAATAAAACAAACCCCTTTTTGTAGATAAACATAATATAATTCAAATTATATAACACTACTTTCTTATATTGAACAGTTATAATATTGACAGTTTTAATACATTCATATGAGCTTATGGGATATCTGCTTGATTCATTCTTATAATTATTACATTTTTATTCTTCATAAGACTTAAAAACTAAATTACAATGCTTCGGTTAATATTTCCTTAATAACCCCAGTGACGGAATATGGAATGTGGGTGGAGGTCACGAGTTTTAATACCACATAATCTGGATTTTTGACCTGTTGACTGATGGCATATACCTCACATAAACGTTCCCGATCCCTGGGATGTTTGCATATAGCAAGCTGAATGATGTCATCTGATAGCCGGTGACCATTGTTCTTTAAGTGCCTGGTTAAGATGTTTGGAGACTGGGACATCCCCAAAGATTTGATGGTCTGAGGGGCGGACCAATGGCGAGGGGTCTCACCCACAAATATTGTAAGACAGTCGGCACATTTTATTGAGAATACACACTTTCGCAACACGGGATTGGTTTCATCTTTCAAACCGGGATAAAACCGTTGTCGATTTGTGTGTACCGACTTGAAGCTGTATTGTATTGTGGCGTGTTCACGATAGTTGTGGTTCCATAGAGCTGTTAACCTCTCGGTAAATGCCCCCTCATATGGAATAGTTAGCCACATGGGAGATGGGAGTGTTGGTGACGCGGCACTGGTCGTTTGGGGAGGTTTGGGTATATCAAACCCTCCATTACTGCCCTGAGGAGTAAGCGGAATCACGGACAGAATGGTGTTATCTAGGCTCATTTCATCGGTTGAATGGCTGACGGATTGCTCATGAGTACCTATGGGTAGTGAAAAAACTGCTTCGCGACTTGTACTCCCCTCGGCCTCATGTTCGGTATGAACTGAATCTCCATTTTTGCTCCCTGGAATGGAGAATGAGTTGTCCATGGTACGGAGAATATATGTCATCCTCTCCTCACTAAACCCAGTGGGAAAATTGTTGGACTTAAGCTGAGCAATGATGTCGGAGATAGTTGAAAAGCCAACTCGATCGAATTTGGTTCCTTCTTTTAGTAACTTTTCTAGAGAGACAAGTGCAGCATCCCTAATATAGGAATAGGGATACATGTTCTCACTTAAAATTTCCCTCCACTGATGTAGAATGTTGCCAATAAAGGCCACATCACTGCAGGCCATCACCTCATAAAGATTCTGCTCGACTACAGATAGCTTCTGGCTGCATTTATATGCCGTATAATAATGATAAAATCGATTAGAGCGGGTGGGTTTCTTGAACCAGTTTGTCACGAGTCCTTGTTTGGTACGATAGATAGTTAGGTTTAGATAGTTAATAGAATATGGCCAGACACTTTCTTCCTCAACTGTCAACTTCATGAGGACCACATCTGAACTAATACGGGCTACTCGATCCATAGGCCCGAGATGTCTTAAACTTTCTACAAGTGTCATACGAAGAAAATTCTTCTGTAATTCACGTGCCCCTTTCTCAATATCCTCTCTCACGACATGAATTTTATCTCGAGGTAAGACAGCAATAAAATCATCGACGTATTTATAAATAAAACCGACCTGATGAAGTTCAAAGTCCCTCTGGCACTCGATCATTATCGCATCAAGATAAAGATTTGCTATGATGGGGGAAAGGGGGTTACCCATAGCGAGGCCCTTGTGTTGTTTTAGTAGCCTCCCGTTCGCCTTAAAATAGGTTGAGGTCACTGTACAAAACCTCAACATGGAACCTAAACTCCCGGGGAGAATACCATGTTTTTCTTGAATGTCTCCACCAAAGCTGGATACGATGTAATGTATCATACAGTTCACGGGAACATTGGTGAACATGTCTTCGACATCGTATGATACGAGTACGTCGTTCTCGGTTGGCTGGTAACCCCTCATTCGTTCCCGTAGGTCAGTACTATTAGATATATTAAACTCAGTACGCTGATATGGGTTTAAAAGTCTGGCCACATAACGAGCAAGAGGCTCATGAGGTGAATGGATACCCTCCACCACAGGCCGAAGTGGATGCCCCTCTTTGTGTAACTTAATAGTGCCATATAGGCGTGCTATACGAAAACTAGTGGCCTGCAAATCGTACCACTCATCTAGTGAACAATTTAAAGGCTCATATTGATTTAATTTTGAGGTAACTAATAGCCGTTTATATATTGTGGTTAACCGTTCCAGGACAACATCCTCAGATTCATCGACGGGACGTATTGCTCCGTTGTTGATGAGCTTGGCCAACAACTCGTTGATTTTACGACTATACTCTTCGTTATTTATAGCCACGGTAACCTGACCCTTGTCGGCCTCCATCAAAAGCACATCTGGATTTTCTCGCAAAAGTCGCTCTGCCATTGAGCAAGCGGTGGACAGCGTCATTTGAATTGAAGTATTGCTGGTGTCAAAATTGACAGCAGCATTGATTATGGTTGAAATCTCAGACACACGCCTGGGCATTGCCTCACGATCTACGGGATTCCCCCACACTGTCAGGCGATGCTCTTCAAGCTTTAAGGTGTGGCTGACATGTTCTTCCCAGCTTATTAGACGAGATGTTATCGGGCAAGAAAACTTGGGCCCGTAACTTAACAGACTTTCGACGGATTGAGGAAACTCCATGCCGGTCAGGTTGATGAAGCCGCGATGCACCGGCTTCAAACTTATTGATGTCTTCTCACATGACCTGTACGAACGATTGTTGGTCTGACGATTGCAGTGTGAGACTCGAATTGTCCTTGACTTTGAGATATGACGGACGGACCGTTTCTTTCGCAGGACCAACGAACGATGGGCTGAAGCGGAAGTTCTGCTGCTGTGTTTGGTGACTCTCCTGGAATTCTTCCCTGAGGAGGGAGTAGGCTGCCGAGTATCCATAGTATCCCTTGTATATATATTTATAGGAATATCTGTTGCTGTAGTTTGTGTTAGATGTAGTAATTGATGATAACTTCAATTCTTAGGTTGTCACGGTAACTTCGGAATCAGCGAACACTGTAAGGGTTAATAGATCGATAGTTAGAATTGTGTGACTTCTTAAAAGGGCTGCTTTTTGTATGTATATATTTTTAGTGGTGGATACATATCCATATAGAATGTATATAGAACTAATATTCACCTTTTGCGGAGATATTCTTGATGTGACCCACTGCACGTGGCACTTTAATTTATTGAAAAAAGCGGCTGTCAGGAGTTTCTTGGGAAAATACCGCAGAACCTAATGAAAGTAAATAAAGGATGGAAAAGAAAAAAAGAAAGAGAGAAAAAATGAGTAACTTTGATTGTTGAACTTTTCCTAAAATGAGGCACTTTACCTTTGGCCGAGATCTTTGATTGGTTAACTCACTGCACGTGTCTGGGATTTTATTCAGGATGAATTTTATGTTATTGAGACTGGAATGGCTGACCCCGGTTCAACACTAAGTAATAATTAACGGATAACAGTTTAACTCATCATGGTATGTACAAGAAATATCAAATAAGGATGTGAATCATTTCGAAAATGGTTCGTTACCTTTCGCCTGAAAATATTTAAACTTTAATTCAATGCACGGATTTGGATTTTTGCTCAAGAGATTTTCAAAAAATTTTTTGGAACGCGACTGGCTGACCTCGGAGGGACACTGATTCATGAATGATGAAGGCTTCGTCCTTATATACCCTCGAAAAATATAACCCGAATACCTGACAGTGAGAGAGAAAGTGCAATCGCAGCATTGCACCCTGGACCCTACACACTCCGTCCCACTCTATTCATGAGTTCCTATAAGAATGTACTTATTGGACCTAAGCTCTCATCCTTTACACTGTATAGGAATTAGCGTATGAACAATTTGTAAGATGTAAAAATAATTTTTGACTAGAGTGAATGTTAGAATTAAGGGGTGGAAGATTTACAGGCTAGGAATATTTGGGGTCCCGACGGAGTGTTAATGGAGGAAGATGGATCCAATGTTAATTGTGTACCCCCCACCCCCCTCCGTTGGTTATGATATTAAACAGGAACTATTATTATATGTTTTTTAAAAAAACACATGCCATTCGTGCTTGTTCTGAGTCAGATTCTACAGAACTTCCCCCACGTTCTTTTCGACTAACATGATTTTGAGGTGGTTGCTGGAATTAATCAACCAGTCTTTTCCTCACATATATTAAAAATTCTTTTCCTCACCGAATTTTTTGCGTGGGAAAGCGGCCATGTTATATTCTCTCAAAAAATTGTCACGCGCATGAAAAATAAAATGGGCTACCGCAGGGATAATTTAGCCACGGACTCATAGCTACATCCCAACAACAACATCATCAATGGCATAAGACGGGTACGCGACCATAGGACACAAAATTTTGTCGCCGGACTTCTACCTAAATGGCGACCACTAGATGATGGGTTTTATGGCCTCATGAATGATGAGAGGACGGGCGGAAAAAAATTTTTTCGTGAATGAAAGCAAAGACGGCTGTGGACATCTTCGATGAATGAAATCACAACTTGAGGTATATGAAGAAAAAATCCCAGATGCCACAGGCATGATGATTTTCCCTGAAAGAAGGTTCTCGAGCGGATAGACCTCTACCTGTGTTAAGAGGGACAAGCCTCTGATAGGCCAAAAAGTAGGTTGTAGAATAGTTTGGGCAAAATTATGTGTGAGAATTCTTCGGACCATATAACTTTTGGACGGAAAAACAGGGAATCTGGGGTTGAAGAAAAAGTTCTGCTTATATATAGTAATGGTGTTATTTGATGAAGCAATATTCCGTCGTCGCGTCAGTTTAAAAAAAAAAAAAAAAATTTTTTCTTGAAATTGATACAGTTTATAAGAAGGATAGGAAGTGATTAAACAATATCATATTGTTCGGGAATGGATTTATCAAAGAATGTTTTCGCTTACCGTTTGGACACCTTCGAATTTATATTAGTATTCTCTTGAATGAGATTAAGTGATGTTAAGTGCTATCAAAGGTTGATTTGTGTTACACTGTAGCATCTTTCTGCAACGAATATAGTTTTCTCGGAGTGATTAAAAAGTGAATTAATGTACCCTGATAAAGATCCTAGACGGTGTGCAGTACGACCTTTAGTATATTAAAATCTAGTTTATTTAAAAAAACCCGGCTTGACTTAATAGTCATATGGTTCCTATTTGGTTGAGTTAAAGTTAAATATTCAGTTATTGGCTGTCTTGCTTTTAAAGATGTTTTAAAATATAGTGATGAAAAGTGCCCTTTATACAAAGTAGAGGCTCCTAAGAGTAGATGTCATAGTATTTCTTCAAACAACGATGATTTAAAAAATGTTTTTATATGTGAAAAGTGGACATTCTTTATATGTGTGAACTATTTTACAATACTGAATGAGCGGCTGAAGCTGCAAACAGTTCCCCTTTTCACTGGAATTTTGTTACCGGACGATACATTGAGGGGTGAACAGGAGTTCATTATCCCTTCAATTATTAGCAAGCAGAAATTATTCACAGGTACCGATTGAATCTATATTAAAAAATTCTATATTAATCTTTGACCCTTGAAAAAACATCCCAACCGTTTTAATGTATGTATGAAAAAAGTAAAGTTCTGACTATTGATCAACAGTTAATATCCCAAAAATCTTTATGGAAGTGAATTAGTGAATGACCCTAGGAATATATATGTTTATAGGAACCTCCTCCAGATTGTTAGGTTTATCATCAGGAATTTTTTCAGAAATCTGTTGGTTGAGTAATGGGGAATTCCAAAAGTAATTTTAATGGCCCTGAGACGATATTAGTCCTTCTACATGAACCCAGGTGATTTATATAATTATCATAGTGTTCGAAGAACGGTGACCTTGAAATTTTTCTCGATCGGACACCCTCTGGCGTATAATTAGGTGACCTTGAATTAAATTTAAACCAAGATCTATGTATTGAGGTACAAAGATAAAAATGGAACTTTGATAATGTCAAAATTTGAGAGATATTTTGGAGTACTGATCAATGTTTAATATCCCAGTATTTTTTACGGAATCGTTGTGTAGTAATTGACCCTAAGATTTTCTGTGTTTTGTGAAGCTCCTCCTGGATGATTTGTTTTTGTCAGGAGTCCCCAATCGGAAGTTTGTTAGCCTAGTATGATGGAGATATAAGTGTAATTTTACATGAACCCAGATATATATTTCGGTTTTAGATAACTGTGACCTTGAAAGTTTTATCGACTTAACACCCTAATGTGTAGAATTAATTGACCGTGAAGTCAATTTAAGATGGATTAATGTATTCAAGTTTTTAGAGTTGCAATTAAGGAATAAAAGGAAAACTTTGATGAAGTAAACGGAATAAATACTTTTTGATTGCTAATTACGGTTTATACCCTAAATGTCTTTGTAGAAGTGATTTTTGTGAATGTTCCCTGAGAATCTAAAGGTTTTAAGACCCTCCCCTTGTGTGATTTGTTTAATTCTAGAGGTCTAGTCCGGGAGTGATGTTAGTTTTGTGATGGGCAAGATTCAGATTCCCCCTTTTTTTGATGACCTCGTGAGGTTATCAGTCCGTTAACATGAACCCAGGTGATTTATATAGTTATCATAGTGTTCGAAAAACGGTGACCTTGAAGTTTTCCTTGATTGGACACCCTATTGCGTTTAATTGGTTGACCTTGAATTAAATTTAAGCCGGTTCTAATGTGGCGAGGTTTAGAGTTGGATCTAAGGAATAGGATTTTTATCGGGTGTTAATTTGTTAATGTTTAAAAATGGTGTATTAGAGCAGAGACGTTATAACCTTTAACAATTCAAGCCAGGGTTAATGTGGCGAGTTATAGAGTTGGATGTAAGGAATAGGAATTTCAGTGGGGTAAATTTATATAAGCTTGAAAAATAGTATATTGGAGCGAGAACCTTTAAAAATGTTCTTGGTGATGACAAAATAATGAAAAGTGAAATAACAACATAGTGAGTAAAGACTGTAAGGAATTTTATAAAGGAAAAAGAGGGGTAGTGTATATATATATTGTTTTAGATACTGGACAGTATCAGGGTGAGTTTTGGGGGTGTAGTAAAACTTGCATTATTGGACAGGAAATGCAGTTGAAGAGGAGTTGTAGGGAGGATAATATAGTTGAAAGCAATGGGGGAATTTTTTACAAAAAATTATTATTACATAATTGCAATGAATATGGGATTTTATGGAAAAGAGCCTAGAAGATGTTGGAGTTCAGAGAAGAGCTTCATTATTATATGACAACAATTGTGCTATGCAAAATGTTGGTTAACTAATGAAGATACTTATATATCTATATTTTGTAAAATATCTGTTTTATAATTGACCTTAGTATTTTCAGTGTAGCCTGATAATACATCTGTTTTAGTTTATAATTAAATGCCTTCCTATATACATCCTCTATATGTATATATTTAGTTTTTCCTACACCCACTAGTAAGTTTTCAAAGAGTACTGAAGAAGGCCTCCTGGCAGAGGCCGAAACTAGTCTACTCAGCCAATAAAAATGCTGTTTTTAATTTTTAATTTTATACCAATTTTTTCACCCTTGTTAGCGTCATTAAGATTCCATTTCTTAGGATAACCTGATTACAGGCCCTGAAAAATGATGAAAGTCGTTGGATTATTGCTTTAAGCAATAAATATGATTGGATTTTGGTGGAATTTTTTACCTAAAAACATGGTATAAAGGGACTGTATGAGCTTAGGTTTGTTCTATATAAACCTAAGGTAGGGGTAAAAGAGAAAGAGAAAAAAAGAAAAAGAAAAGAAGGTTAATGGTTTTGCGGGTAGCCCTGCGGGGCTCAGGGATTTTAACCTCTGCATATACTCACGATGGGCTAACGCGCGCTTCGCTCTAACTACTTTTTGGATAACCCCATATTCTGGAGATTGTTTTTGAGATGCCTTTAGGTTATGAACCCCAAAACAAGCCAATATTTTGGAATTGAATATTAGAGAGTAAAGTAATGGGAACCCGATACATTTTTATTATTGTTGTTTTTTAATTCTATTAATTGTTTAGGAAAATTCCTGGTTCCGCCTACCCAAAGGTGTAAATACAGGTGTCTGGTAGGTCTTCGATTGGATGATCCGTTCCTCTTAGAGGATTAGGAATCCCTTCCCTGGTTTGCTCTTTTGGAGTACTGCAATCTACTTGATAGATGGAGTCCTTCATTAATAGTATTACCTTCCCAAACTTTTAAGAGCCTCCTGGCAGAGGCCGAAACTAGTCTACTCAGCCAATAAAAATGCTGTTTTTAATTTTTAATTTTATACCAATTTTTTCACCCTTGTTAGCGTCATTAAGATTCCATTTCTTAGGATAACCTGATTATAGGCCCTGAAAAATGATGAAAGTCGTTGGATTATTGCTTTAAGCAATAAATATGATTGGATTTTGGTGGAATTTTTTCCTCAAAACATGGTATAAAGGGACTGTATGAGCTTAGGTTTGTTATATAAAAACCTAAGGTAGGGGTAAAAGAGAGAAAAAAAGAAAAAGAAAAGAAAGTTAATGGTTTTGCGGGTAGCCCTGCGGGGCTCAGGGATTTTAACCTCTGCATATACTCACGATGGGCTAACGCGCGCTTCGCTCTAACTACTTTTTGGATGACCCCATATTCTGGAGATTGTTTTTGAGATGGCTTTAGGTTGTGAACCCCAAAACAAGCCAATATTTTGGAATTGAATATTAGAGAGTAAAGTAATGGGAACCCGATACATTTTTATTATTATTATTTTTTAATTCTATTAATTGTTTAGGAAAATTCCTGGTTCCGCCTACCCAAAGGTGTAAATACAGGTGTCTGGTAGGTCTTCGATTGGATGATCCGTTCCTCTTAGAGGATTAGGAATCCCTTCCCTGGTTTGCTCTTTTGGAGTACTGCAATCTACTTGATAGATGAAGTCCTTCATTAATAGTATTACCTTCCCAAACTTTTAAGACGTTGTGCTCACGCGGTCTTTCACATCCCCGGGGATGTGGTAATGGAAAATGGATAGGTACAAGGCGAATCAAATGGCCTCTATTATTGGGATAAGCCGTGAAGTAGACCTTCGTGGTCTGGCCCGTACCTGATTCATTGATCGCTCCCGATTGGAGGTCCTTAACTAATCGTATAGCATAGTTATATCGAAGCCAGACCTATGAATAAAAAGCACAGTTGGATTTAAGAACTGGTATCGGATTCATTCAATAAGGGACTAATAATTAAATGTTTTAAACTAAAGTAACTGTTAAAGGTAGAATTTGGGAATTTAATTTGTTATTTGTGCACGGTTCGACGTACCAGTGACTAACTACACTAACAGATGAGCCTTATCATAATTGTAGCATAATGATGAGTTTGTGGTAAGGCTCGCAACCCCTGTTTTTATGAAGTTTTTAACTTAGAGGTAAAATCCTGATGATGTGTTCTTTGAGCCGGGTTCGAAGTCTTCCCTACTGAAGCAGAGCCGCGAGCGACACCTTACATCGCTTTGATGGATTTTATAGATATTGCGGTCACTGTTTCCTATGTACCTCGTTACTTATGGGAGACCTCTATCCCATCAGTGGTCGCATACTATAAAGATCAATTATTATCTTGTCCCTTTGCCAAGTGGGGTGTACCGACTCCCACGTTGGAGGAAAGGCTTGGAACACAACATGGGAGAGTTCTCACAATCCCATAATCGTAGCATCAGGTTCACTCCCCCTCGCGTTTTTGATCTGTCGTATTTCATTTGTTATTATTAAAACTAAATATATTTTTATTCTTTTCTAAGGTAGCTATTTCACACACAGCTTAATCATTTCAGTTCAATAATTATCAATTTTAATCTCTGTACCTAATCATCTACTAACACCACCTTAAGTAGTAATTATAGATTGTTTACATATATAATATATAAAAAAAGAATATCATTCAAGTAAAGTAAATTTAAAAATATTAATATTAATATCTATACCTGAACAAACCTGTTTTCTCTTAGCTAAGTTTAGAATTCATTCATTTTTTAATTTGTGGTTGGTGACATGTATTTTCAAAAGATTGGCTTGGGGGGTTCATAGTCATCATTTTTTCAGGTTAACTGGTTTAGCACTTTTTTGGATGTTTGCTGGGTAAAAATTTGGAAACCTCGACCTTTATACCTTCTGAAGAATTGGGGGCCCTAGCGCAAGGGGTAGGATATTAAGTAATATGTTCCAAAAAATCGAATCCTCAACCACATCGTACCCATTAATAAGAAAATGGTTTCGAACCCAACAACAACGTTAACGACGGAAACAGACACACATACAATCATAGATGTCAGAGAAACATGGACGCCGAGTTATACCTTCAACAACGACCAGCATAACTTAGGGTTAGGAGCCACATGAAGGAAAGACGGAAATATGAATAGAATAGTTTATAAATTTGAAGGTAAACGAAGACGGGTTTAGATATTTGTGTGAATGAATTGTAGACGGAGGGTTAAGATGGAAAAACCCAGATACCCTAGGCATAAACTTTTTCGTTTGCATGTTAAGACGAGTTAGACACATACCTGTGATGGAAAGGGAAGCCTCGGATTGGCTGAATTAGATCATGTAGGTAATTTATTTGCACTTATGAGTTCCGACACTCTCACCAAAATTAGTTTAGCGCGGTAGCTTGAAGTCCTCAGTAAAGTTTTCGAATGTTAAAAGATATCGGATAAAATATCTGCGTATGCCATGTGATAGTGATTATCTCAAGTGTTAAATATCGAAAAACTTTGATAAGTAAAAATTAATAGTAAAATTCTCAGTTATGATCAACGGTTAATATCCCTAAAATCTTTGTGGAAGTGAGTTGGTGAATGACCCCAGGAATCAGTGTGCTGTTATGATCTTCCTCATGTGTGATTTGTTTAAATTCTAGATTTCTTGTTCGGTAGTGGTGTTAGTTTCGTGATGGACAAGATCCAGATGTCTGTTTAATGACCTCGCGGGGTTATCAGTCCTCTTACTCGAACCCAGGGGATTTAGATAGATATCATAGTGTTCAAAAAACGGTGACCTTGAAAGTTTTCTTGATTGGACACCCTTTTGTGTTTAAAATATATGACCTTGAATTAAATTTAAGTCAGGGCTAATCGGGTGAGGTGTAGATTTGATTTTAACGAATAGGAATATTATCGAGGATAATTAACAAACGTATGAAAATTATATTAGAACGAGGACCCTAAAAATGATTCATGTCTAGGCACGGCATCGCGAAAAAATCGGTTTTCTGCTTCACCCTTTCAGTAAGATCCTGAAGATAGAAGAATTTATTGAAGTAAGAGGAATGGATAAGAAACTAACGGTGTAAAAATATTGAGAAGCCCCCGGGGCAAGTGAATTTGATTACGCGGAATCAATACCCCTTTCTATGTGAATTTTGTGAAAAAATAGTGATACGGCACGGAAAAATAGTGATAAAATTAAAATAGAATATAGGGACTTTTATACATAGTGAGGAAAGACGGGAGGAATTCCTGTGAAGATGAAAATAGAGGTGAGTCAGTATTTATATTGTTTTATATTCATTGGAAACTTGATAAAATCTTAAAGATTTTTTGGGGGAATAACAAACTTCGCATTGTTAGACCGAAAAAGAAGTTAAGAGGAGTTTGGGGAAGAGAACATGTTGAATTTAATGGGAATTTTTTAAAAAATGTTTATCACATACTACAAGTAGTATGGAATTTTATATAAAGATCTGAATAAACATTGGATTTAGAATGAGAACTATAGTTTTATATTCATATGGAAAACTGGATAGAATCTAAAGTAGTTTTTGGGAGAATAACAAACGTCACATTATTAGACAGAAAAGGAAGTTAAGATGATTTTGGGGAAGAGAATATGTGGGACTTAAGGGATATGGAATTTTATATAAAAATCTAAAAAATGTTGGATTTAAGACGAGAGCTATAATTTTTCATGATAACAATTTTGCTATGCAAAAGTTTGTTTAACTAATGGAGATACTTATGTATCTATAATTCGTAAAATATCTGTTTTATAATTGACCTTAGTATTTTCAGTGTAGCCTGATAATACATCTGTTTTTAGTTTACAATAAAACGCCTTCGTATATACATCCTTTATATGTATATAGTTAGTTTTTCCTACACCCACTAGTAAAATTTTCAAAGAGTACTGAAGAAGGCCTCCTGGCAGAGGCCGAAACTAGTCTACTCAGCCAATAAAAATGCTGTTTTTAATTTTTAATTTTATACCAATTTTTTCACCCTTGTTAGCGTCATTAAGATTCCATTTCTTAGGATAACCTGATTATAGGCCCTGAAAAATGATGAAAGTCGTTGGATTATTGCTTTAAGCAATAAATATGATTGGATTTTGGTGGAATTTTTTCCTCAAAACATGGTATAAAGGGACTGTATGAGCTTAGGTTTGTTATATAAAAACCTAAGGTAGGGGTAAAAGAGAGAAAAAAAGAAAAAGAAAAGAAAGTTAATGGTTTTGCGGGTAGCCCTGCGGGGCTCAGGGATTTTAACCTCTGCATATACTCACGATGGGCTAACGCGCGCTTCGCTCTAACTACTTTTTGGATGACCCCATATTCTGGAGATTGTTTTTGAGATGGCTTTAGGTTGTGAACCCCAAAACAAGCCAATATTTTGGAATTGAATATTAGAGAGTAAAGTAATGGGAACCCGATACATTTTTATTATTATTATTTTTTAATTCTATTAATTGTTTAGGAAAATTCCTGGTTCCGCCTACCCAAAGGTGTAAATACAGGTGTCTGGTAGGTCTTCGATTGGATGATCCGTTCCTCTTAGAGGATTAGGAATCCCTTCCCTGGTTTGCTCTTTTGGAGTACTGCAATCTACTTGATAGATGAAGTCCTTCATTAATAGTATTACCTTCCCAAACTTTTAAAAAAAAAAAAAAAAAAAAAAAAAAAAAAAAAAAAAAAAAAAAAAAAAAAAAAAAAAAAAATATATATATTGTTTTAGATACTGGACAGTATCAGGGTGAGTTTTGGGGGTGTAGTAAAACTTGCATTATTGGACAGGAAATGCAGTTGAAGAGGAGTTGTAGGGAGGATAATATAGTTGAAAGCAATGGGGGAATTTTTTACAAAAAATTATTATTACATAATTGCAATGAATATGGGATTTTATGGAAAAGAGCCTAGAAGATGTTGGAGTTCAGAGAAGAGCTTCATTATTATATGACAACAATTGTGCTATGCAAAATGTTGGTTAACTAATGAAGATACTTATATATCTATATTTTGTAAAATATCTGTTTTATAATTGACCTTAGTATTTTCAGTGTAGCCTGATAATACATCTGTTTTAGTTTATAATTAAATGCCTTCCTATATACATCCTCTATATGTATATATTTAGTTTTTCCTACACCCACTAGTAAGTTTTCAAAGAGTACTGAAGAAGGCCTCCTGGCAGAGGCCGAAACTAGTCTACTCAGCCAATAAAAATGCTGTTTTTAATTTTTAATTTTATACCAATTTTTTCACCCTTGTTAGCGTCATTAAGATTCCATTTCTTAGGATAACCTGATTACAGGCCCTGAAAAATGATGAAAGTCGTTGGATTATTGCTTTAAGCAATAAATATGATTGGATTTTGGTGGAATTTTTTCCTAAAAACATGGTATAAAGGGACTGTATGAGCTTAGGTTTGTTCTATATAAACCTAAGGTAGGGGTAAAAGAGAAAGAGAAAAAAAGAAAAAGAAAAGAAGGTTAATGGTTTTGCGGGTAGCCCTGCGGGGCTCAGGGATTTTAACCTCTGCATATACTCACGATGGGCTAACGCGCGCTTCGCTCTAACTACTTTTTGGATAACCCCATATTCTGGAGATTGTTTTTGAGATGCCTTTAGGTTATGAACCCCAAAACAAGCCAATATTTTGGAATTGAATATTAGAGAGTAAAGTAATGGGAACCCGATACATTTTTATTATTGTTGTTTTTTAATTCTATTAATTGTTTAGGAAAATTCCTGGTTCCGCCTACCCAAAGGTGTAAATACAGGTGTCTGGTAGGTCTTCGATTGGATGATCCGTTCCTCTTAGAGGATTAGGAATCCCTTCCCTGGTTTGCTCTTTTGGAGTACTGCAATCTACTTGATAGATGGAGTCCTTCATTAATAGTATTACCTTCCCAAACTTTTAAGACGTTGTGCTCACGCGGTCTTTCACATCCCCGGGGATGTGGTAATGGAAAATGGATAGGTACAAGGCGAATCAAATGGCCTCTATTATTGGGATAAGCCGTGAAGTAGACCTTCGTGGTCTGGCCCGTACCTGATTCATTGATCGCTCCCGATTGGAGGTCCTTAACTAATCGTATAGCATAGTTATATCGAAGCCAGACCTATGAATAAAAAGCACAGTTGGATTTAAGAACTGGTATCGGATTCATTCAATAAGGGACTAATAATTAAATGTTTTAAACTAAAGTAACTGTTAAAGATAGAATTTGGGAATTTAATTTGTTATTTGTGCACGGTTCGACGTACCAGTGACTAACTACACTAACAGATGAGCCTTATCATAATTGTAGCATAATGATGAGTTTGTGGTAAGGCTCGCAACCCCTGTTTTTATGAAGTTTTTTAACTTAGAGGTAAAATCCTGATGATGTGTTCTTTGAGCTGGGTTCGAAGTCTTCCCTACTGAAGCAGAGCCGCGAGCGACACCTTACATCGCTTTGATGGATTTTATAGATATTGCGGTCACTGTTTACTATGTACCTCGTTACTTATGGGAGACCTCTATCCCATCAGTGGTCGCATACTATAAAGATCAATTATTATCTTGTCCCTTTGCCAAGTGGGGTGTACCGACTCCCACGTTGGAGGAAAGGCTTGGAACACAACATGGGAGAGTTCTCACAATCCCATAATCGTAGCATCAGGTTCACTACCCCTCGCGTTTTTTGATCTGTTGTATTTCATTTGTTATTATCAAAACTAAAATATAATTTTATTCTTTTCTAAGTACCTATTTCACACACAGCTTAATCATTTCAGTTCAGTAATTATCAATTTTAATCTCGGCACCTAATCATCTACTAAC
The DNA here is from genome assembly GCA_951812415.1 of Beris morrisii. Lineage (NCBI taxonomy): Eukaryota > Metazoa > Arthropoda > Insecta > Diptera > Stratiomyidae > Beris > Beris morrisii. The sequence continues at coordinate 163,655,072 of OX638311.1, read as the reverse complement.
ACCACCTTAAGTAGTAATTATAGATTTTTTACATATATAATATTATAAAATATAAAAAAAGAATATCATTCAAGTAAAGTAAACTTAATAAATGTAAGTATCTATACCGGAACAAACCTGTTTTCTCTTAGCTAAGTTTAGAATTCAATTTTTGTTTATGATCGGTGTCTTTTATGACATGTATTTTGAAGGATTGGCTTGGGGGGGTTCATAGTCTTTATAACTTTTTCAGACTAGCTATTGTGGCACTTTTCGGGATGTTTGCTGGGTTAAGAAGGAAAAAGTTTTTTAATAAAAAAACCCATCTTAAGGTTTACCGGGATAATGTTGATGAGGAGCTTATTAGGCTGATACCAATGGGCTCATGAAAGATTGGAGATAGACATAGTATGGAGGATGTGGGAATGTTATAATATCAGAGGAGTGTACGATGATGAATGTTGGAATAGTCCTGTAATGTTAGTTGGAGGTTTGTCTCCCTTTGTTCTTTATATATAAAAAATAATTGTTCTCTTCTCCCTCTTTTGTCACTGTGTTCACTTTTTAAAAAAACCAGGAATCAGGAAGAATTTTTTACCGTTGGATGACTGTTAATTTGGAGTATAAAGTAACTTATATACACCTGATTTTTTAAAAAATAAAATAAAACAAACCCCTTTTTGTAGATAAACATAATATAATTCAAATTATATAACACTACTTTCTTATATTGAACAGTTATAATATTGACAGTTTTAATACATTCATATGAGCTTATGGGATATCTGCTTGATTCATTCTTATAATTATTACATTTTTATTCTTCATAAGACTTAAAAACTAAATTACAATGCTTCGGTTAATATTTCCTTAATAACCCCAGTGACGGAATATGGAATGTGGGTGGAGGTCACGAGTTTTAATACCACATAATCTGGATTTTTGACCTGTTGACTGATGGCATATACCTCACATAAACGTTCCCGATCCCTGGGATGTTTGCATATAGCAAGCTGAATGATGTCATCTGATAGCCGGTGACCATTGTTCTTTAAGTGCCTGGTTAAGATGTTTGGAGACTGGGACATCCCCAAAGATTTGATGGTCTGAGGGGCGGACCAATGGCGAGGGGTCTCACCCACAAATATTGTAAGACAGTCGGCACATTTTATTGAGAATACACACTTTCGCAACACGGGATTGGTTTCATCTTTCAAACCGGGATAAAACCGTTGTCGATTTGTGTGTACCGACTTGAAGCTGTATTGTATTGTGGCGTGTTCACGATAGTTGTGGTTCCATAGAGCTGTTAACCTCTCGGTAAATGCCCCCTCATATGGAATAGTTAGCCACATGGGAGATGGGAGTGTTGGTGACGCGGCACTGGTCGTTTGGGGAGGTTTGGGTATATCAAACCCTCCATTACTGCCCTGAGGAGTAAGCGGAATCACGGACAGAATGGTGTTATCTAGGCTCATTTCATCGGTTGAATGGCTGACGGATTGCTCATGAGTACCTATGGGTAGTGAAAAAACTGCTTCGCGACTTGTACTCCCCTCGGCCTCATGTTCGGTATGAACTGAATCTCCATTTTTGCTCCCTGGAATGGAGAATGAGTTGTCCATGGTACGGAGAATATATGTCATCCTCTCCTCACTAAACCCAGTGGGAAAATTGTTGGACTTAAGCTGAGCAATGATGTCGGAGATAGTTGAAAAGCCAACTCGATCGAATTTGGTTCCTTCTTTTAGTAACTTTTCTAGAGAGACAAGTGCAGCATCCCTAATATAGGAATAGGGATACATGTTCTCACTTAAAATTTCCCTCCACTGATGTAGAATGTTGCCAATAAAGGCCACATCACTGCAGGCCATCACCTCATAAAGATTCTGCTCGACTACAGATAGCTTCTGGCTGCATTTATATGCCGTATAATAATGATAAAATCGATTAGAGCGGGTGGGTTTCTTGAACCAGTTTGTCACGAGTCCTTGTTTGGTACGATAGATAGTTAGGTTTAGATAGTTAATAGAATATGGCCAGACACTTTCTTCCTCAACTGTCAACTTCATGAGGACCACATCTGAACTAATACGGGCTACTCGATCCATAGGCCCGAGATGTCTTAAACTTTCTACAAGTGTCATACGAAGAAAATTCTTCTGTAATTCACGTGCCCCTTTCTCAATATCCTCTCTCACGACATGAATTTTATCTCGAGGTAAGACAGCAATAAAATCATCGACGTATTTATAAATAAAACCGACCTGATGAAGTTCAAAGTCCCTCTGGCACTCGATCATTATCGCATCAAGATAAAGATTTGCTATGATGGGGGAAAGGGGGTTACCCATAGCGAGGCCCTTGTCTTGTTTTAGTAGCCTCCCGTTCGCCTTAAAATAGGTTGAGGTCACTGTACAAAACCTCAACATGGAACCTAAACTCCCGGGGAGAATACCATGTTTTTCTTGAATGTCTCCACCAAAGCTGGATACGATGTAATGTATCATACAGTTCACGGGAACATTGGTGAACATGTCTTCGACATCGTATGATACGAGTACGTCGTTCTCGGTTGGCTGGTAACCCCTCATTCGTTCCCGTAGGTCAGTACTATTAGATATATTAAACTCAGTACGCTGATATGGGTTTAAAAGTCTGGCCACATAACGAGCAAGAGGCTCATGAGGTGAATGGATACCCTCCACCACAGGCCGAAGTGGATGCCCCTCTTTGTGTAACTTAATAGTGCCATATAGGCGTGCTATACGAAAACTAGTGGCCTGCAAATCGTACCACTCATCTAGTGAACAATTTAAAGGCTCATATTGATTTAATTTTGAGGTAACTAATAGCCGTTTATATATTGTGGTTAACCGTTCCAGGACAACATCCTCAGATTCATCGACGGGACGTATTGCTCCGTTGTTGATGAGCTTGGCCAACAACTCGTTGATTTTACGACTATACTCTTCGTTATTTATAGCCACGGTAACCTGACCCTTGTCGGCCTCCATCAAAAGCACATCTGGATTTTCTCGCAAAAGTCGCTCTGCCATTGAGCAAGCGGTGGACAGCGTCATTTGAATTGAAGTATTGCTGGTGTCAAAATTGACAGCAGCATTGATTATGGTTGAAATCTCAGACACACGCCTGGGCATTGCCTCACGATCTACGGGATTCCCCCACACTGTCAGGCGATGCTCTTCAAGCTTTAAGGTGTGGCTGACATGTTCTTCCCAGCTTATTAGACGAGATGTTATCGGGCAAGAAAACTTGGGCCCGTAACTTAACAGACTTTCGACGGATTGAGGAAACTCCATGCCGGTCAGGTTGATGAAGCCGCGATGCACCGGCTTCAAACTTATTGATGTCTTCTCACATGACCTGTACGAACGATTGTTGGTCTGACGATTGCAGTGTGAGACTCGAATTGTCCTTGACTTTGAGATATGACGGACGGACCGTTTCTTTCGCAGGACCAACGAACGATGGGCTGAAGCGGAAGTTCTGCTGCTGTGTTTGGTGACTCTCCTGGAATTCTTCCCTGAGGAGGGAGTAGGCTGCCGAGTATCCATAGTATCCCTTGTATATATATTTATAGGAATATCTGTTGCTGTAGTTTGTGTTAGATGTAGTAATTGATGATAACTTCAATTCTTAGGTTGTCACGGTAACTTCGGAATCAGCGAACACTGTAAGGGTTAATAGATCGATAGTTAGAATTGTGTGACTTCTTAAAAGGGCTGCTTTTTGTATGTATATATTTTTAGTGGTGGATACATATCCATATAGAATGTATATAGAACTAATATTCACCTTTTGCGGAGATATTCTTGATGTGACCCACTGCACGTGGCACTTTAATTTATTGAAAAAAGCGGCTGTCAGGAGTTTCTTGGGAAAATACCGCAGAACCTAATGAAAGTAAATAAAGGATGGAAAAGAAAAAAAGAAAGAGAGAAAAAATGAGTAACTTTGATTGTTGAACTTTTCCTAAAATGAGGCACTTTACCTTTGGCCGAGATCTTTGATTGGTTAACTCACTACACGTGTCTGGGATTTTATTCAGGATGAATTTTATGTTATTGAGACTGGAATGGCTGACCCCGGTTCAACACTAAGTAATAATTAACGGATAACAGTTTAACTCATCATGGTATGTACAAGAAATATCAAATAAGGATGTGAATCATTTCGAAAATGGTTCGTTACCTTTCGCCTGAAAATATTTAAACTTTAATTCAATGCACGGATTTGGATTTTTGCTCAAGAGATTTTCAAAAAATTTTTTGGAACGCGACTGGCTGACCTCGGAGGGACACTGATTCATGAATGATGAAGGCTTCGTCCTTATATACCCTCGAAAAATATAACCCGAATACCTGACAGTGAGAGAGAAAGTGCAATCGCAGCATTGCACCCTGGACCCTACACACTCCGTCCCACTCTATTCATGAGTTCCTATAAGAATGTACTTATTGGACCTAAGCTCTCATCCTTTACACTGTATAGGAATTAGCGTATGAACAATTTGTAAGATGTAAAAATAATTTTTGGCTAGAGTGAATGTTAGAATTAAGGGGTGGAAGATTTACAGGCTAGGAATATTTGGGGTCCCGACGGAGTGTTAATGGAGGAAGATGGATCCAATGTTAATTGTGTACCCCCCACCCCCCTCCGTTGGTTATGATATTAAACAGGAACTATTATTATATGTTTTTTAAAAAAACACATGCCATTCGTGCTTGTTCTGAGTCAGATTCTACAGAACTTCCCCCACGTTCTTTTCGACTAACATGATTTTGAGGTGGTTGCTGGAATTAATCAACCAGTCTTTTCCTCACATATATTAAAAATTCTTTTCCTCACCGAATTTTTTGCGTGGGAAAGCGGCCATGTTATATTCTCTCAAAAAATTGTCACGCGCATGAAAAATAAAATGGGCTACCGCAGGGATAATTTAGCCACGGACTCATAGCTACATCCCAACAACAACATCATCAATGGCATAAGACGGGTACGCGACCATAGGACACAAAATTTTGTCGCCGGACTTCTACCTAAATGGCGACCACTAGATGATGGGTTTTATGGCCTCATGAATGATGAGAGGACGGGCGGAAAAAAATTTTTTCGTGAATGAAAGCAAAGACGGCTGTGGACATCTTCGATGAATGAAATCACAACTTGAGGTATATGAAGAAAAAATCCCAGATGCCACAGGCATGATGATTTTCCCTGAAAGAAGGTTCTCGAGCGGATAGACCTCTACCTGTGTTAAGAGGGACAAGCCTCTGATAGGCCAAAAAGTAGGTTGTAGAATAGTTTGGGCAAAATTATGTGTGAGAATTCTTCGGACCATATAACTTTTGGACGGAAAAACAGGGAATCTGGGGTTGAAGAAAAAGTTCTGCTTATATATAGTAATGGTGTTATTTGATGAAGCAATATTCCGTCGTCGCGTCAGTTTAAAAAATTTTTTCTTGAAATTGATACAGTTTATAAGAAGGATAGGAAGTGATTAAACAATATCATATTGTTCGGGAATGGATTTATCAAAGAATGTTTTCGCTTACCGTTTGGACACCTTCGAATTTATATTAGTGTTCTCTTGAATGAGATTAAGTGATGTTAAGTGCTATCAAAGGTTGATTTGTGTTACACTGTAGCATCTTTCTGCGACGAATATAGTTTTCTCGGAGTGATTAAAAAGTGAATTAATGTACCTTGATAAAGATCCTAGACGGTGTGCAGTACGACCTTTAGTATATTAAAATCTAGTTTATTTAAAAAAACCCGGCTTGACTTAATAGTCATATGGTTCCTATTTGGTTGAGTTAAAGTTAAATATTCAGTTATTGGCTGTCTTGCTTTTAAAGATGTTTTAAAATATAGTGATGAAAAGTGCCCTTTATACAAAGTAGAGGCTCCTAAGAGTAGATGTCATAGTATTTCTTCAAACAACGATGATTTAAAAAATGTTTTTATATGTGAAAAGTGGACATTCTTTATATGTGTGAACTATTTTACAATACTGAATGAGCGGCTGAAGCTGCAAACAGTCCCCCTTTTCACTGGAATTTTGTTACCGGACGATACATTGAGGGGTGAACAGGAGTTCATTATCCCTTCAATTATTAGCAAGCAGAAATTATTCACAGGTACCGATTGAATCTATATTAAAAAATTCTATATTAATCTTTGACCCTTGAAAAAACATCCCAACCGTTTTAATGTATGTATGAAAAAAGTAAAGTTCTGACTATTGATCAACAGTTAATATCCCAAAAATCTTTATGGAAGTGAATTAGTGAATGACCCTAGGAATATATATGTTTATAGGAACCTCCTCCAGATTGTTAGGTTTATCATCAGGAATTTTTTCAGAAATCTGTTGGTTGAGTAATGGGGAATTCCAAAAGTAATTTTAATGGCCCTGAGACGATATTAGTCCTTCTACATGAACCCAGGTGATTTATATAATTATCATAGTGTTCGAAGAACGGTGACCTTGAAATTTTTCTCGATCGGACACCCTCTGGCGTATAATTAGGTGACCTTGAATTAAATTTAAACCAAGATCTATGTATTGAGGTACAAAGATAAAAATGGAACTTTGATAATGTCAAAATTTGAGAGATATTTTGGAGTACTGATCAATGTTTAATATCCCAGTATTTTTTACGGAATCGTTGTGTAGTAATTGACCCTAAGATTTTCTGTGTTTTGTGAAGCTCCTCCTGGATGATTTGTTTTTGTCAGGAGTCCCCAATCGGAAGTTTGTTAGCCTAGTATGATGGAGATATAAGTGTAATTTTACATGAACCCAGATATATATTTCGGTTTTAGATAACTGTGACCTTGAAAGTTTTATCGACTTAACACCCTAATGTGTAGAATTAATTGACCGTGAAGTCAATTTAAGATGGATTAATGTATTCAAGTTTTTAGAGTTGCAATTAAGGAATAAAAGGAAAACTTTGATGAAGTAAACGGAATAAATACTTTTTGATTGCTAATTACGGTTTATACCCTAAATGTCTTTGTAGAAGTGATTTTTGTGAATGTTCCCTGAGAATCTAAAGGTTTTAAGACCCTCCCCTTGTGTGATTTGTTTAATTCTAGAGGTCTAGTCCGGGAGTGATGTTAGTTTTGTGATGGGCAAGATTCAGATTCCCCCTTTTTTTGATGACCTCGTGAGGTTATCAGTCCGTTAACATGAACCCAGGTGATTTATATAGTTATCATAGTGTTCGAAAAACGGTGACCTTGAAGTTTTCCTTGATTGGACACCCTATTGCGTTTAATTGGTTGACCTTGAATTAAATTTAAGCCGGTTCTAATGTGGCGAGGTTTAGAGTTGGATCTAAGGAATAGGATTTTTATCGGGTGTTAATTTGTTAATGTTTAAAAATGGTGTATTAGAGCAGAGACGTTATAACCTTTAACAATTCAAGCCAGGGTTAATGTGGCGAGTTATAGAGTTGGATGTAAGGAATAGGAATTTCAGTGGGGTAAATTTATATAAGCTTGAAAAATAGTATATTGGAGCGAGAACCTTTAAAAATGTTCTTGGTGATGACAAAATAATGAAAAGTGAAATAACAACATAGTGAGTAAAGACTGTAAGGAATTTTATAAAGGAAAAAGAGGGGTAGTGTATATATATATTGTTTTAGATACTGGACAGTATCAGGGTGAGTTTTGGGGGTGTAGTAAAACTTGCATTATTGGACAGGAAATGCAGTTGAAGAGGAGTTGTAGGGAGGATAATATAGTTGAAAGCAATGGGGGAATTTTTTACAAAAAATTATTATTACATAATTGCAATGAATATGGGATTTTATGGAAAAGAGCCTAGAAGATGTTGGAGTTCAGAGAAGAGCTTCATTATTATATGACAACAATTGTGCTATGCAAAATGTTGGTTAACTAATGAAGATACTTATATATCTATATTTTGTAAAATATCTGTTTTATAATTGACCTTAGTATTTTCAGTGTAGCCTGATAATACATCTGTTTTAGTTTATAATTAAATGCCTTCCTATATACATCCTCTATATGTATATATTTAGTTTTTCCTACACCCACTAGTAAGTTTTCAAAGAGTACTGAAGAAGGCCTCCTGGCAGAGGCCGAAACTAGTCTACTCAGCCAATAAAAATGCTGTTTTTAATTTTTAATTTTATACCAATTTTTTCACCCTTGTTAGCGTCATTAAGATTCCATTTCTTAGGATAACCTGATTACAGGCCCTGAAAAATGATGAAAGTCGTTGGATTATTGCTTTAAGCAATAAATATGATTGGATTTTGGTGGAATTTTTTCCTAAAAACATGGTATAAAGGGACTGTATGAGCTTAGGTTTGTTCTATATAAACCTAAGGTAGGGGTAAAAGAGAAAGAGAAAAAAAGAAAAAGAAAAGAAGGTTAATGGTTTTGCGGGTAGCCCTGCGGGGCTCAGGGATTTTAACCTCTGCATATACTCACGATGGGCTAACGCGCGCTTCGCTCTAACTACTTTTTGGATAACCCCATATTCTGGAGATTGTTTTTGAGATGCCTTTAGGTTATGAACCCCAAAACAAGCCAATATTTTGGAATTGAATATTAGAGAGTAAAGTAATGGGAACCCGATACATTTTTATTATTGTTGTTTTTTAATTCTATTAATTGTTTAGGAAAATTCCTGGTTCCGCCTACCCAAAGGTGTAAATACAGGTGTCTGGTAGGTCTTCGATTGGATGATCCGTTCCTCTTAGAGGATTAGGAATCCCTTCCCTGGTTTGCTCTTTTGGAGTACTGCAATCTACTTGATAGATGGAGTCCTTCATTAATAGTATTACCTTCCCAAACTTTTAAGACGTTGTGCTCACGCGGTCTTTCACATCCCCGGGGATGTGGTAATGGAAAATGGATAGGTACAAGGCGAATCAAATGGCCTCTATTATTGGGATAAGCCGTGAAGTAGACCTTCGTGGTCTGGCCCGTACCTGATTCATTGATCGCTCCCGATTGGAGGTCCTTAACTAATCGTATAGCATAGTTATATCGAAGCCAGACCTATGAATAAAAAGCACAGTTGGATTTAAGAACTGGTATCGGATTCATTCAATAAGGGACTAATAATTAAATGTTTTAAACTAAAGTAACTGTTAAAGATAGAATTTGGGAATTTAATTTGTTATTTGTGCACGGTTCGACGTACCAGTGACTAACTACACTAACAGATGAGCCTTATCATAATTGTAGCATAATGATGAGTTTGTGGTAAGGCTCGCAACCCCTGTTTTTATGAAGTTTTTTAACTTAGAGGTAAAATCCTGATGATGTGTTCTTTGAGCTGGGTTCGAAGTCTTCCCTACTGAAGCAGAGCCGCGAGCGACACCTTACATCGCTTTGATGGATTTTATAGATATTGCGGTCACTGTTTACTATGTACCTCGTTACTTATGGGAGACCTCTATCCCATCAGTGGTCGCATACTATAAAGATCAATTATTATCTTGTCCCTTTGCCAAGTGGGGTGTACCGACTCCCACGTTGGAGGAAAGGCTTGGAACACAACATGGGAGAGTTCTCACAATCCCATAATCGTAGCATCAGGTTCACTACCCCTCGCGTTTTTTGATCTGTTGTATTTCATTTGTTATTATCAAAACTAAAATATAATTTTATTCTTTTCTAAGTACCTATTTCACACACAGCTTAATCATTTCAGTTCAGTAATTATCAATTTTAATCTCGGCACCTAATCATCTACTAACACCACCTTAAGTAGTAATTATAGATTTTTTACATATATAATATTATAAAATATAAAAAAAGAATATCATTCAAGTAAAGTAAACTTAATAAATGTAAGTATCTATACCGGAACAAACCTGTTTTCTCTTAGCTAAGTTTAGAATTCAATTTTTGTTTATGATCGGTGTCTTTTATGACATGTATTTTGAAGGATTGGCTTGGGGGGGTTCATAGTCTTTATAACTTTTTCAGACTAGCTATTGTGGCACTTTTCGGGATGTTTGCTGGGTTAAGAAGGAAAAAGTTTTTTAATAAAAAAACCCATCTTAAGGTTTACCGGGATAATGTTGATGAGGAGCTTATTAGGCTGATACCAATGGGCTCATGAAAGATTGGAGATAGACATAGTATGGAGGATGTGGGAATGTTATAATATCAGAGGAGTGTACGATGATGAATGTTGGAATAGTCCTGTAATGTTAGTTGGAGGTTTGTCTCCCTTTGTTCTTTATATATAAAAAATAATTGTTCTCTTCTCCCTCTTTTGTCACTGTGTTCACTTTTTAAAAAAACCAGGAATCAGGAAGAATTTTTTACCGTTGGATGACTGTTAATTTGGAGTATAAAGTAACTTATATACACCTGATTTTTTAAAAAATAAAATAAAACAAACCCCTTTTTGTAGATAAACATAATATAATTCAAATTATATAACACTACTTTCTTATATTGAACAGTTATAATATTGACAGTTTTAATACATTCATATGAGCTTATGGGATATCTGCTTGATTCATTCTTATAATTATTACATTTTTATTCTTCATAAGACTTAAAAACTAAATTACAATGCTTCGGTTAATATTTCCTTAATAACCCCAGTGACGGAATATGGAATGTGGGTGGAGGTCACGAGTTTTAATACCACATAATCTGGATTTTTGACCTGTTGACTGATGGCATATACCTCACATAAACGTTCCCGATCCCTGGGATGTTTGCATATAGCAAGCTGAATGATGTCATCTGATAGCCGGTGACCATTGTTCTTTAAGTGCCTGGTTAAGATGTTTGGAGACTGGGACATCCCCAAAGATTTGATGGTCTGAGGGGCGGACCAATGGCGAGGGGTCTCACCCACAAATATTGTAAGACAGTCGGCACATTTTATTGAGAATACACACTTTCGCAACACGGGATTGGTTTCATCTTTCAAACCGGGATAAAACCGTTGTCGATTTGTGTGTACCGACTTGAAGCTGTATTGTATTGTGGCGTGTTCACGATAGTTGTGGTTCCATAGAGCTGTTAACCTCTCGGTAAATGCCCCCTCATATGGAATAGTTAGCCACATGGGAGATGGGAGTGTTGGTGACGCGGCACTGGTCGTTTGGGGAGGTTTGGGTATATCAAACCCTCCATTACTGCCCTGAGGAGTAAGCGGAATCACGGACAGAATGGTGTTATCTAGGCTCATTTCATCGGTTGAATGGCTGACGGATTGCTCATGAGTACCTATGGGTAGTGAAAAAACTGCTTCGCGACTTGTACTCCCCTCGGCCTCATGTTCGGTATGAACTGAATCTCCATTTTTGCTCCCTGGAATGGAGAATGAGTTGTCCATGGTACGGAGAATATATGTCATCCTCTCCTCACTAAACCCAGTGGGAAAATTGTTGGACTTAAGCTGAGCAATGATGTCGGAGATAGTTGAAAAGCCAACTCGATCGAATTTGGTTCCTTCTTTTAGTAACTTTTCTAGAGAGACAAGTGCAGCATCCCTAATATAGGAATAGGGATACATGTTCTCACTTAAAATTTCCCTCCACTGATGTAGAATGTTGCCAATAAAGGCCACATCACTGCAGGCCATCACCTCATAAAGATTCTGCTCGACTACAGATAGCTTCTGGCTGCATTTATATGCCGTATAATAATGATAAAATCGATTAGAGCGGGTGGGTTTCTTGAACCAGTTTGTCACGAGTCCTTGTTTGGTACGATAGATAGTTAGGTTTAGATAGTTAATAGAATATGGCCAGACACTTTCTTCCTCAACTGTCAACTTCATGAGGACCACATCTGAACTAATACGGGCTACTCGATCCATAGGCCCGAGATGTCTTAAACTTTCTACAAGTGTCATACGAAGAAAATTCTTCTGTAATTCACGTGCCCCTTTCTCAATATCCTCTCTCACGACATGAATTTTATCTCGAGGTAAGACAGCAATAAAATCATCGACGTATTTATAAATAAAACCGACCTGATGAAGTTCAAAGTCCCTCTGGCACTCGATCATTATCGCATCAAGATAAAGATTTGCTATGATGGGGGAAAGGGGGTTACCCATAGCGAGGCCCTTGTCTTGTTTTAGTAGCCTCCCGTTCGCCTTAAAATAGGTTGAGGTCACTGTACAAAACCTCAACATGGAACCTAAACTCCCGGGGAGAATACCATGTTTTTCTTGAATGTCTCCACCAAAGCTGGATACGATGTAATGTATCATACAGTTCACGGGAACATTGGTGAACATGTCTTCGACATCGTATGATACGAGTACGTCGTTCTCGGTTGGCTGGTAACCCCTCATTCGTTCCCGTAGGTCAGTACTATTAGATATATTAAACTCAGTACGCTGATATGGGTTTAAAAGTCTGGCCACATAACGAGCAAGAGGCTCATGAGGTGAATGGATACCCTCCACCACAGGCCGAAGTGGATGCCCCTCTTTGTGTAACTTAATAGTGCCATATAGGCGTGCTATACGAAAACTAGTGGCCTGCAAATCGTACCACTCATCTAGTGAACAATTTAAAGGCTCATATTGATTTAATTTTGAGGTAACTAATAGCCGTTTATATATTGTGGTTAACCGTTCCAGGACAACATCCTCAGATTCATCGACGGGACGTATTGCTCCGTTGTTGATGAGCTTGGCCAACAACTCGTTGATTTTACGACTATACTCTTCGTTATTTATAGCCACGGTAACCTGACCCTTGTCGGCCTCCATCAAAAGCACATCTGGATTTTCTCGCAAAAGTCGCTCTGCCATTGAGCAAGCGGTGGACAGCGTCATTTGAATTGAAGTATTGCTGGTGTCAAAATTGACAGCAGCATTGATTATGGTTGAAATCTCAGACACACGCCTGGGCATTGCCTCACGATCTACGGGATTCCCCCACACTGTCAGGCGATGCTCTTCAAGCTTTAAGGTGTGGCTGACATGTTCTTCCCAGCTTATTAGACGAGATGTTATCGGGCAAGAAAACTTGGGCCCGTAACTTAACAGACTTTCGACGGATTGAGGAAACTCCATGCCGGTCAGGTTGATGAAGCCGCGATGCACCGGCTTCAAACTTATTGATGTCTTCTCACATGACCTGTACGAACGATTGTTGGTCTGACGATTGCAGTGTGAGACTCGAATTGTCCTTGACTTTGAGATATGACGGACGGACCGTTTCTTTCGCAGGACCAACGAACGATGGGCTGAAGCGGAAGTTCTGCTGCTGTGTTTGGTGACTCTCCTGGAATTCTTCCCTGAGGAGGGAGTAGGCTGCCGAGTATCCATAGTATCCCTTGTATATATATTTATAGGAATATCTGTTGCTGTAGTTTGTGTTAGATGTAGTAATTGATGATAACTTCAATTCTTAGGTTGTCACGGTAACTTCGGAATCAGCGAACACTGTAAGGGTTAATAGATCGATAGTTAGAATTGTGTGACTTCTTAAAAGGGCTGCTTTTTGTATGTATATATTTTTAGTGGTGGATACATATCCATATAGAATGTATATAGAACTAATATTCACCTTTTGCGGAGATATTCTTGATGTGACCCACTGCACGTGGCACTTTAATTTATTGAAAAAAGCGGCTGTCAGGAGTTTCTTGGGAAAATACCGCAGAACCTAATGAAAGTAAATAAAGGATGGAAAAGAAAAAAAGAAAGAGAGAAAAAATGAGTAACTTTGATTGTTGAACTTTTCCTAAAATGAGGCACTTTACCTTTGGCCGAGATCTTTGATTGGTTAACTCACTACACGTGTCTGGGATTTTATTCAGGATGAATTTTATGTTATTGAGACTGGAATGGCTGACCCCGGTTCAACACTAAGTAATAATTAACGGATAACAGTTTAACTCATCATGGTATGTACAAGAAATATCAAATAAGGATGTGAATCATTTCGAAAATGGTTCGTTACCTTTCGCCTGAAAATATTTAAACTTTAATTCAATGCACGGATTTGGATTTTTGCTCAAGAGATTTTCAAAAAATTTTTTGGAACGCGACTGGCTGACCTCGGAGGGACACTGATTCATGAATGATGAAGGCTTCGTCCTTATATACCCTCGAAAAATATAACCCGAATACCTGACAGTGAGAGAGAAAGTGCAATCGCAGCATTGCACCCTGGACCCTACACACTCCGTCCCACTCTATTCATGAGTTCCTATAAGAATGTACTTATTGGACCTAAGCTCTCATCCTTTACACTGTATAGGAATTAGCGTATGAACAATTTGTAAGATGTAAAAATAATTTTTGGCTAGAGTGAATGTTAGAATTAAGGGGTGGAAGATTTACAGGCTAGGAATATTTGGGGTCCCGACGGAGTGTTAATGGAGGAAGATGGATCCAATGTTAATTGTGTACCCCCCACCCCCCTCCGTTGGTTATGATATTAAACAGGAACTATTATTATATGTTTTTTAAAAAAACACATGCCATTCGTGCTTGTTCTGAGTCAGATTCTACAGAACTTCCCCCACGTTCTTTTCGACTAACATGATTTTGAGGTGGTTGCTGGAATTAATCAACCAGTCTTTTCCTCACATATATTAAAAATTCTTTTCCTCACCGAATTTTTTGCGTGGGAAAGCGGCCATGTTATATTCTCTCAAAAAATTGTCACGCGCATGAAAAATAAAATGGGCTACCGCAGGGATAATTTAGCCACGGACTCATAGCTACATCCCAACAACAACATCATCAATGGCATAAGACGGGTACGCGACCATAGGACACAAAATTTTGTCGCCGGACTTCTACCTAAATGGCGACCACTAGATGATGGGTTTTATGGCCTCATGAATGATGAGAGGACGGGCGGAAAAAAATTTTTTCGTGAATGAAAGCAAAGACGGCTGTGGACATCTTCGATGAATGAAATCACAACTTGAGGTATATGAAGAAAAAATCCCAGATGCCACAGGCATGATGATTTTCCCTGAAAGAAGGTTCTCGAGCGGATAGACCTCTACCTGTGTTAAGAGGGACAAGCCTCTGATAGGCCAAAAAGTAGGTTGTAGAATAGTTTGGGCAAAATTATGTGTGAGAATTCTTCGGACCATATAACTTTTGGACGGAAAAACAGGGAATCTGGGGTTGAAGAAAAAGTTCTGCTTATATATAGTAATGGTGTTATTTGATGAAGCAATATTCCGTCGTCGCGTCAGTTTAAAAAATTTTTTCTTGAAATTGATACAGTTTATAAGAAGGATAGGAAGTGATTAAACAATATCATATTGTTCGGGAATGGATTTATCAAAGAATGTTTTCGCTTACCGTTTGGACACCTTCGAATTTATATTAGTGTTCTCTTGAATGAGATTAAGTGATGTTAAGTGCTATCAAAGGTTGATTTGTGTTACACTGTAGCATCTTTCTGCGACGAATATAGTTTTCTCGGAGTGATTAAAAAGTGAATTAATGTACCTTGATAAAGATCCTAGACGGTGTGCAGTACGACCTTTAGTATATTAAAATCTAGTTTATTTAAAAAAACCCGGCTTGACTTAATAGTCATATGGTTCCTATTTGGTTGAGTTAAAGTTAAATATTCAGTTATTGGCTGTCTTGCTTTTAAAGATGTTTTAAAATATAGTGATGAAAAGTGCCCTTTATACAAAGTAGAGGCTCCTAAGAGTAGATGTCATAGTATTTCTTCAAACAACGATGATTTAAAAAATGTTTTTATATGTGAAAAGTGGACATTCTTTATATGTGTGAACTATTTTACAATACTGAATGAGCGGCTGAAGCTGCAAACAGTCCCCCTTTTCACTGGAATTTTGTTACCGGACGATACATTGAGGGGTGAACAGGAGTTCATTATCCCTTCAATTATTAGCAAGCAGAAATTATTCACAGGTACCGATTGAATCTATATTAAAAAATTCTATATTAATCTTTGACCCTTGAAAAAACATCCCAACCGTTTTAATGTATGTATGAAAAAAGTAAAGTTCTGACTATTGATCAACAGTTAATATCCCAAAAATCTTTATGGAAGTGAATTAGTGAATGACCCTAGGAATATATATGTTTATAGGAACCTCCTCCAGATTGTTAGGTTTATCATCAGGAATTTTTTCAGAAATCTGTTGGTTGAGTAATGGGGAATTCCAAAAGTAATTTTAATGGCCCTGAGACGATATTAGTCCTTCTACATGAACCCAGGTGATTTATATAATTATCATAGTGTTCGAAGAACGGTGACCTTGAAATTTTTCTCGATCGGACACCCTCTGGCGTATAATTAGGTGACCTTGAATTAAATTTAAACCAAGATCTATGTATTGAGGTACAAAGATAAAAATGGAACTTTGATAATGTCAAAATTTGAGAGATATTTTGGAGTACTGATCAATGTTTAATATCCCAGTATTTTTTACGGAATCGTTGTGTAGTAATTGACCCTAAGATTTTCTGTGTTTTGTGAAGCTCCTCCTGGATGATTTGTTTTTGTCAGGAGTCCCCAATCGGAAGTTTGTTAGCCTAGTATGATGGAGATATAAGTGTAATTTTACATGAACCCAGATATATATTTCGGTTTTAGATAACTGTGACCTTGAAAGTTTTATCGACTTAACACCCTAATGTGTAGAATTAATTGACCGTGAAGTCAATTTAAGATGGATTAATGTATTCAAGTTTTTAGAGTTGCAATTAAGGAATAAAAGGAAAACTTTGATGAAGTAAACGGAATAAATACTTTTTGATTGCTAATTACGGTTTATACCCTAAATGTCTTTGTAGAAGTGATTTTTGTGAATGTTCCCTGAGAATCTAAAGGTTTTAAGACCCTCCCCTTGTGTGATTTGTTTAATTCTAGAGGTCTAGTCCGGGAGTGATGTTAGTTTTGTGATGGGCAAGATTCAGATTCCCCCTTTTTTTGATGACCTCGTGAGGTTATCAGTCCGTTAACATGAACCCAGGTGATTTATATAGTTATCATAGTGTTCGAAAAACGGTGACCTTGAAGTTTTCCTTGATTGGACACCCTATTGCGTTTAATTGGTTGACCTTGAATTAAATTTAAGCCGGTTCTAATGTGGCGAGGTTTAGAGTTGGATCTAAGGAATAGGATTTTTATCGGGTGTTAATTTGTTAATGTTTAAAAATGGTGTATTAGAGCAGAGACGTTATAACCTTTAACAATTCAAGCCAGGGTTAATGTGGCGAGTTATAGAGTTGGATGTAAGGAATAGGAATTTCAGTGGGGTAAATTTATATAAGCTTGAAAAATAGTATATTGGAGCGAGAACCTTTAAAAATGTTCTTGGTGATGACAAAATAATGAAAAGTGAAATAACAACATAGTGAGTAAAGACTGTAAGGAATTTTATAAAGGAAAAAGAGGGGTAGTGTATATATATATTGTTTTAGATACTGGACAGTATCAGGGTGAGTTTTGGGGGTGTAGTAAAACTTGCATTATTGGACAGGAAATGCAGTTGAAGAGGAGTTGTAGGGAGGATAATATAGTTGAAAGCAATGGGGGAATTTTTTACAAAAAATTATTATTACATAATTGCAATGAATATGGGATTTTATGGAAAAGAGCCTAGAAGATGTTGGAGTTCAGAGAAGAGCTTCATTATTATATGACAACAATTGTGCTATGCAAAATGTTGGTTAACTAATGAAGATACTTATATATCTATATTTTGTAAAATATCTGTTTTATAATTGACCTTAGTATTTTCAGTGTAGCCTGATAATACATCTGTTTTAGTTTATAATTAAATGCCTTCCTATATACATCCTCTATATGTATATATTTAGTTTTTCCTACACCCACTAGTAAGTTTTCAAAGAGTACTGAAGAAGGCCTCCTGGCAGAGGCCGAAACTAGTCTACTCAGCCAATAAAAATGCTGTTTTTAATTTTTAATTTTATACCAATTTTTTCACCCTTGTTAGCGTCATTAAGATTCCATTTCTTAGGATAACCTGATTACAGGCCCTGAAAAATGATGAAAGTCGTTGGATTATTGCTTTAAGCAATAAATATGATTGGATTTTGGTGGAATTTTTTCCTAAAAACATGGTATAAAGGGACTGTATGAGCTTAGGTTTGTTCTATATAAACCTAAGGTAGGGGTAAAAGAGAAAGAGAAAAAAAGAAAAAGAAAAGAAGGTTAATGGTTTTGCGGGTAGCCCTGCGGGGCTCAGGGATTTTAACCTCTGCATATACTCACGATGGGCTAACGCGCGCTTCGCTCTAACTACTTTTTGGATAACCCCATATTCTGGAGATTGTTTTTGAGATGCCTTTAGGTTATGAACCCCAAAACAAGCCAATATTTTGGAATTGAATATTAGAGAGTAAAGTAATGGGAACCCGATACATTTTTATTATTGTTGTTTTTTAATTCTATTAATTGTTTAGGAAAATTCCTGGTTCCGCCTACCCAAAGGTGTAAATACAGGTGTCTGGTAGGTCTTCGATTGGATGATCCGTTCCTCTTAGAGGATTAGGAATCCCTTCCCTGGTTTGCTCTTTTGGAGTACTGCAATCTACTTGATAGATGGAGTCCTTCATTAATAGTATTACCTTCCCAAACTTTTAAGACGTTGTGCTCACGCGGTCTTTCACATCCCCGGGGATGTGGTAATGGAAAATGGATAGGTACAAGGCGAATCAAATGGCCTCTATTATTGGGATAAGCCGTGAAGTAGACCTTCGTGGTCTGGCCCGTACCTGATTCATTGATCGCTCCCGATTGGAGGTCCTTAACTAATCGTATAGCATAGTTATATCGAAGCCAGACCTATGAATAAAAAGCACAGTTGGATTTAAGAACTGGTATCGGATTCATTCAATAAGGGACTAATAATTAAATGTTTTAAACTAAAGTAACTGTTAAAGATAGAATTTGGGAATTTAATTTGTTATTTGTGCACGGTTCGACGTACCAGTGACTAACTACACTAACAGATGAGCCTTATCATAATTGTAGCATAATGATGAGTTTGTGGTAAGGCTCGCAACCCCTGTTTTTATGAAGTTTTTTAACTTAGAGGTAAAATCCTGATGATGTGTTCTTTGAGCTGGGTTCGAAGTCTTCCCTACTGAAGCAGAGCCGCGAGCGACACCTTACATCGCTTTGATGGATTTTATAGATATTGCGGTCACTGTTTACTATGTACCTCGTTACTTATGGGAGACCTCTATCCCATCAGTGGTCGCATACTATAAAGATCAATTATTATCTTGTCCCTTTGCCAAGTGGGGTGTACCGACTCCCACGTTGGAGGAAAGGCTTGGAACACAACATGGGAGAGTTCTCACAATCCCATAATCGTAGCATCAGGTTCACTACCCCTCGCGTTTTTTGATCTGTTGTATTTCATTTGTTATTATCAAAACTAAAATATAATTTTATTCTTTTCTAAGTACCTATTTCACACACAGCTTAATCATTTCAGTTCAGTAATTATCAATTTTAATCTCGGCACCTAATCATCTACTAACACCACCTTAAGTAGTAATTATAGATTTTTTACATATATAATATTATAAAATATAAAAAAAGAATATCATTCAAGTAAAGTAAACTTAATAAATGTAAGTATCTATACCGGAACAAACCTGTTTTCTCTTAGCTAAGTTTAGAATTCAATTTTTGTTTATGATCGGTGTCTTTTATGACATGTATTTTGAAGGATTGGCTTGGGGGGGTTCATAGTCTTTATAACTTTTTCAGACTAGCTATTGTGGCACTTTTCGGGATGTTTGCTGGGTTAAGAAGGAAAAAGTTTTTTAATAAAAAAACCCATCTTAAGGTTTACCGGGATAATGTTGATGAGGAGCTTATTAGGCTGATACCAATGGGCTCATGAAAGATTGGAGATAGACATAGTATGGAGGATGTGGGAATGTTATAATATCAGAGGAGTGTACGATGATGAATGTTGGAATAGTCCTGTAATGTTAGTTGGAGGTTTGTCTCCCTTTGTTCTTTATATATAAAAAATAATTGTTCTCTTCTCCCTCTTTTGTCACTGTGTTCACTTTTTAAAAAAACCAGGAATCAGGAAGAATTTTTTACCGTTGGATGACTGTTAATTTGGAGTATAAAGTAACTTATATACACCTGATTTTTTAAAAAATAAAATAAAACAAACCCCTTTTTGTAGATAAACATAATATAATTCAAATTATATAACACTACTTTCTTATATTGAACAGTTATAATATTGACAGTTTTAATACATTCATATGAGCTTATGGGATATCTGCTTGATTCATTCTTATAATTATTACATTTTTATTCTTCATAAGACTTAAAAACTAAATTACAATGCTTCGGTTAATATTTCCTTAATAACCCCAGTGACGGAATATGGAATGTGGGTGGAGGTCACGAGTTTTAATACCACATAATCTGGATTTTTGACCTGTTGACTGATGGCATATACCTCACATAAACGTTCCCGATCCCTGGGATGTTTGCATATAGCAAGCTGAATGATGTCATCTGATAGCCGGTGACCATTGTTCTTTAAGTGCCTGGTTAAGATGTTTGGAGACTGGGACATCCCCAAAGATTTGATGGTCTGAGGGGCGGACCAATGGCGAGGGGTCTCACCCACAAATATTGTAAGACAGTCGGCACATTTTATTGAGAATACACACTTTCGCAACACGGGATTGGTTTCATCTTTCAAACCGGGATAAAACCGTTGTCGATTTGTGTGTACCGACTTGAAGCTGTATTGTATTGTGGCGTGTTCACGATAGTTGTGGTTCCATAGAGCTGTTAACCTCTCGGTAAATGCCCCCTCATATGGAATAGTTAGCCACATGGGAGATGGGAGTGTTGGTGACGCGGCACTGGTCGTTTGGGGAGGTTTGGGTATATCAAACCCTCCATTACTGCCCTGAGGAGTAAGCGGAATCACGGACAGAATGGTGTTATCTAGGCTCATTTCATCGGTTGAATGGCTGACGGATTGCTCATGAGTACCTATGGGTAGTGAAAAAACTGCTTCGCGACTTGTACTCCCCTCGGCCTCATGTTCGGTATGAACTGAATCTCCATTTTTGCTCCCTGGAATGGAGAATGAGTTGTCCATGGTACGGAGAATATATGTCATCCTCTCCTCACTAAACCCAGTGGGAAAATTGTTGGACTTAAGCTGAGCAATGATGTCGGAGATAGTTGAAAAGCCAACTCGATCGAATTTGGTTCCTTCTTTTAGTAACTTTTCTAGAGAGACAAGTGCAGCATCCCTAATATAGGAATAGGGATACATGTTCTCACTTAAAATTTCCCTCCACTGATGTAGAATGTTGCCAATAAAGGCCACATCACTGCAGGCCATCACCTCATAAAGATTCTGCTCGACTACAGATAGCTTCTGGCTGCATTTATATGCCGTATAATAATGATAAAATCGATTAGAGCGGGTGGGTTTCTTGAACCAGTTTGTCACGAGTCCTTGTTTGGTACGATAGATAGTTAGGTTTAGATAGTTAATAGAATATGGCCAGACACTTTCTTCCTCAACTGTCAACTTCATGAGGACCACATCTGAACTAATACGGGCTACTCGATCCATAGGCCCGAGATGTCTTAAACTTTCTACAAGTGTCATACGAAGAAAATTCTTCTGTAATTCACGTGCCCCTTTCTCAATATCCTCTCTCACGACATGAATTTTATCTCGAGGTAAGACAGCAATAAAATCATCGACGTATTTATAAATAAAACCGACCTGATGAAGTTCAAAGTCCCTCTGGCACTCGATCATTATCGCATCAAGATAAAGATTTGCTATGATGGGGGAAAGGGGGTTACCCATAGCGAGGCCCTTGTCTTGTTTTAGTAGCCTCCCGTTCGCCTTAAAATAGGTTGAGGTCACTGTACAAAACCTCAACATGGAACCTAAACTCCCGGGGAGAATACCATGTTTTTCTTGAATGTCTCCACCAAAGCTGGATACGATGTAATGTATCATACAGTTCACGGGAACATTGGTGAACATGTCTTCGACATCGTATGATACGAGTACGTCGTTCTCGGTTGGCTGGTAACCCCTCATTCGTTCCCGTAGGTCAGTACTATTAGATATATTAAACTCAGTACGCTGATATGGGTTTAAAAGTCTGGCCACATAACGAGCAAGAGGCTCATGAGGTGAATGGATACCCTCCACCACAGGCCGAAGTGGATGCCCCTCTTTGTGTAACTTAATAGTGCCATATAGGCGTGCTATACGAAAACTAGTGGCCTGCAAATCGTACCACTCATCTAGTGAACAATTTAAAGGCTCATATTGATTTAATTTTGAGGTAACTAATAGCCGTTTATATATTGTGGTTAACCGTTCCAGGACAACATCCTCAGATTCATCGACGGGACGTATTGCTCCGTTGTTGATGAGCTTGGCCAACAACTCGTTGATTTTACGACTATACTCTTCGTTATTTATAGCCACGGTAACCTGACCCTTGTCGGCCTCCATCAAAAGCACATCTGGATTTTCTCGCAAAAGTCGCTCTGCCATTGAGCAAGCGGTGGACAGCGTCATTTGAATTGAAGTATTGCTGGTGTCAAAATTGACAGCAGCATTGATTATGGTTGAAATCTCAGACACACGCCTGGGCATTGCCTCACGATCTACGGGATTCCCCCACACTGTCAGGCGATGCTCTTCAAGCTTTAAGGTGTGGCTGACATGTTCTTCCCAGCTTATTAGACGAGATGTTATCGGGCAAGAAAACTTGGGCCCGTAACTTAACAGACTTTCGACGGATTGAGGAAACTCCATGCCGGTCAGGTTGATGAAGCCGCGATGCACCGGCTTCAAACTTATTGATGTCTTCTCACATGACCTGTACGAACGATTGTTGGTCTGACGATTGCAGTGTGAGACTCGAATTGTCCTTGACTTTGAGATATGACGGACGGACCGTTTCTTTCGCAGGACCAACGAACGATGGGCTGAAGCGGAAGTTCTGCTGCTGTGTTTGGTGACTCTCCTGGAATTCTTCCCTGAGGAGGGAGTAGGCTGCCGAGTATCCATAGTATCCCTTGTATATATATTTATAGGAATATCTGTTGCTGTAGTTTGTGTTAGATGTAGTAATTGATGATAACTTCAATTCTTAGGTTGTCACGGTAACTTCGGAATCAGCGAACACTGTAAGGGTTAATAGATCGATAGTTAGAATTGTGTGACTTCTTAAAAGGGCTGCTTTTTGTATGTATATATTTTTAGTGGTGGATACATATCCATATAGAATGTATATAGAACTAATATTCACCTTTTGCGGAGATATTCTTGATGTGACCCACTGCACGTGGCACTTTAATTTATTGAAAAAAGCGGCTGTCAGGAGTTTCTTGGGAAAATACCGCAGAACCTAATGAAAGTAAATAAAGGATGGAAAAGAAAAAAAGAAAGAGAGAAAAAATGAGTAACTTTGATTGTTGAACTTTTCCTAAAATGAGGCACTTTACCTTTGGCCGAGATCTTTGATTGGTTAACTCACTACACGTGTCTGGGATTTTATTCAGGATGAATTTTATGTTATTGAGACTGGAATGGCTGACCCCGGTTCAACACTAAGTAATAATTAACGGATAACAGTTTAACTCATCATGGTATGTACAAGAAATATCAAATAAGGATGTGAATCATTTCGAAAATGGTTCGTTACCTTTCGCCTGAAAATATTTAAACTTTAATTCAATGCACGGATTTGGATTTTTGCTCAAGAGATTTTCAAAAAATTTTTTGGAACGCGACTGGCTGACCTCGGAGGGACACTGATTCATGAATGATGAAGGCTTCGTCCTTATATACCCTCGAAAAATATAACCCGAATACCTGACAGTGAGAGAGAAAGTGCAATCGCAGCATTGCACCCTGGACCCTACACACTCCGTCCCACTCTATTCATGAGTTCCTATAAGAATGTACTTATTGGACCTAAGCTCTCATCCTTTACACTGTATAGGAATTAGCGTATGAACAATTTGTAAGATGTAAAAATAATTTTTGGCTAGAGTGAATGTTAGAATTAAGGGGTGGAAGATTTACAGGCTAGGAATATTTGGGGTCCCGACGGAGTGTTAATGGAGGAAGATGGATCCAATGTTAATTGTGTACCCCCCACCCCCCTCCGTTGGTTATGATATTAAACAGGAACTATTATTATATGTTTTTTAAAAAAACACATGCCATTCGTGCTTGTTCTGAGTCAGATTCTACAGAACTTCCCCCACGTTCTTTTCGACTAACATGATTTTGAGGTGGTTGCTGGAATTAATCAACCAGTCTTTTCCTCACATATATTAAAAATTCTTTTCCTCACCGAATTTTTTGCGTGGGAAAGCGGCCATGTTATATTCTCTCAAAAAATTGTCACGCGCATGAAAAATAAAATGGGCTACCGCAGGGATAATTTAGCCACGGACTCATAGCTACATCCCAACAACAACATCATCAATGGCATAAGACGGGTACGCGACCATAGGACACAAAATTTTGTCGCCGGACTTCTACCTAAATGGCGACCACTAGATGATGGGTTTTATGGCCTCATGAATGATGAGAGGACGGGCGGAAAAAAATTTTTTCGTGAATGAAAGCAAAGACGGCTGTGGACATCTTCGATGAATGAAATCACAACTTGAGGTATATGAAGAAAAAATCCCAGATGCCACAGGCATGATGATTTTCCCTGAAAGAAGGTTCTCGAGCGGATAGACCTCTACCTGTGTTAAGAGGGACAAGCCTCTGATAGGCCAAAAAGTAGGTTGTAGAATAGTTTGGGCAAAATTATGTGTGAGAATTCTTCGGACCATATAACTTTTGGACGGAAAAACAGGGAATCTGGGGTTGAAGAAAAAGTTCTGCTTATATATAGTAATGGTGTTATTTGATGAAGCAATATTCCGTCGTCGCGTCAGTTTAAAAAATTTTTTCTTGAAATTGATACAGTTTATAAGAAGGATAGGAAGTGATTAAACAATATCATATTGTTCGGGAATGGATTTATCAAAGAATGTTTTCGCTTACCGTTTGGACACCTTCGAATTTATATTAGTGTTCTCTTGAATGAGATTAAGTGATGTTAAGTGCTATCAAAGGTTGATTTGTGTTACACTGTAGCATCTTTCTGCGACGAATATAGTTTTCTCGGAGTGATTAAAAAGTGAATTAATGTACCTTGATAAAGATCCTAGACGGTGTGCAGTACGACCTTTAGTATATTAAAATCTAGTTTATTTAAAAAAACCCGGCTTGACTTAATAGTCATATGGTTCCTATTTGGTTGAGTTAAAGTTAAATATTCAGTTATTGGCTGTCTTGCTTTTAAAGATGTTTTAAAATATAGTGATGAAAAGTGCCCTTTATACAAAGTAGAGGCTCCTAAGAGTAGATGTCATAGTATTTCTTCAAACAACGATGATTTAAAAAATGTTTTTATATGTGAAAAGTGGACATTCTTTATATGTGTGAACTATTTTACAATACTGAATGAGCGGCTGAAGCTGCAAACAGTCCCCCTTTTCACTGGAATTTTGTTACCGGACGATACATTGAGGGGTGAACAGGAGTTCATTATCCCTTCAATTATTAGCAAGCAGAAATTATTCACAGGTACCGATTGAATCTATATTAAAAAATTCTATATTAATCTTTGACCCTTGAAAAAACATCCCAACCGTTTTAATGTATGTATGAAAAAAGTAAAGTTCTGACTATTGATCAACAGTTAATATCCCAAAAATCTTTATGGAAGTGAATTAGTGAATGACCCTAGGAATATATATGTTTATAGGAACCTCCTCCAGATTGTTAGGTTTATCATCAGGAATTTTTTCAGAAATCTGTTGGTTGAGTAATGGGGAATTCCAAAAGTAATTTTAATGGCCCTGAGACGATATTAGTCCTTCTACATGAACCCAGGTGATTTATATAATTATCATAGTGTTCGAAGAACGGTGACCTTGAAATTTTTCTCGATCGGACACCCTCTGGCGTATAATTAGGTGACCTTGAATTAAATTTAAACCAAGATCTATGTATTGAGGTACAAAGATAAAAATGGAACTTTGATAATGTCAAAATTTGAGAGATATTTTGGAGTACTGATCAATGTTTAATATCCCAGTATTTTTTACGGAATCGTTGTGTAGTAATTGACCCTAAGATTTTCTGTGTTTTGTGAAGCTCCTCCTGGATGATTTGTTTTTGTCAGGAGTCCCCAATCGGAAGTTTGTTAGCCTAGTATGATGGAGATATAAGTGTAATTTTACATGAACCCAGATATATATTTCGGTTTTAGATAACTGTGACCTTGAAAGTTTTATCGACTTAACACCCTAATGTGTAGAATTAATTGACCGTGAAGTCAATTTAAGATGGATTAATGTATTCAAGTTTTTAGAGTTGCAATTAAGGAATAAAAGGAAAACTTTGATGAAGTAAACGGAATAAATACTTTTTGATTGCTAATTACGGTTTATACCCTAAATGTCTTTGTAGAAGTGATTTTTGTGAATGTTCCCTGAGAATCTAAAGGTTTTAAGACCCTCCCCTTGTGTGATTTGTTTAATTCTAGAGGTCTAGTCCGGGAGTGATGTTAGTTTTGTGATGGGCAAGATTCAGATTCCCCCTTTTTTTGATGACCTCGTGAGGTTATCAGTCCGTTAACATGAACCCAGGTGATTTATATAGTTATCATAGTGTTCGAAAAACGGTGACCTTGAAGTTTTCCTTGATTGGACACCCTATTGCGTTTAATTGGTTGACCTTGAATTAAATTTAAGCCGGTTCTAATGTGGCGAGGTTTAGAGTTGGATCTAAGGAATAGGATTTTTATCGGGTGTTAATTTGTTAATGTTTAAAAATGGTGTATTAGAGCAGAGACGTTATAACCTTTAACAATTCAAGCCAGGGTTAATGTGGCGAGTTATAGAGTTGGATGTAAGGAATAGGAATTTCAGTGGGGTAAATTTATATAAGCTTGAAAAATAGTATATTGGAGCGAGAACCTTTAAAAATGTTCTTGGTGATGACAAAATAATGAAAAGTGAAATAACAACATAGTGAGTAAAGACTGTAAGGAATTTTATAAAGGAAAAAGAGGGGTAGTGTATATATATATTGTTTTAGATACTGGACAGTATCAGGGTGAGTTTTGGGGGTGTAGTAAAACTTGCATTATTGGACAGGAAATGCAGTTGAAGAGGAGTTGTAGGGAGGATAATATAGTTGAAAGCAATGGGGGAATTTTTTACAAAAAATTATTATTACATAATTGCAATGAATATGGGATTTTATGGAAAAGAGCCTAGAAGATGTTGGAGTTCAGAGAAGAGCTTCATTATTATATGACAACAATTGTGCTATGCAAAATGTTGGTTAACTAATGAAGATACTTATATATCTATATTTTGTAAAATATCTGTTTTATAATTGACCTTAGTATTTTCAGTGTAGCCTGATAATACATCTGTTTTAGTTTATAATTAAATGCCTTCCTATATACATCCTCTATATGTATATATTTAGTTTTTCCTACACCCACTAGTAAGTTTTCAAAGAGTACTGAAGAAGGCCTCCTGGCAGAGGCCGAAACTAGTCTACTCAGCCAATAAAAATGCTGTTTTTAATTTTTAATTTTATACCAATTTTTTCACCCTTGTTAGCGTCATTAAGATTCCATTTCTTAGGATAACCTGATTACAGGCCCTGAAAAATGATGAAAGTCGTTGGATTATTGCTTTAAGCAATAAATATGATTGGATTTTGGTGGAATTTTTTCCTAAAAACATGGTATAAAGGGACTGTATGAGCTTAGGTTTGTTCTATATAAACCTAAGGTAGGGGTAAAAGAGAAAGAGAAAAAAAGAAAAAGAAAAGAAGGTTAATGGTTTTGCGGGTAGCCCTGCGGGGCTCAGGGATTTTAACCTCTGCATATACTCACGATGGGCTAACGCGCGCTTCGCTCTAACTACTTTTTGGATAACCCCATATTCTGGAGATTGTTTTTGAGATGCCTTTAGGTTATGAACCCCAAAACAAGCCAATATTTTGGAATTGAATATTAGAGAGTAAAGTAATGGGAACCCGATACATTTTTATT
Source organism: Beris morrisii (assembly GCA_951812415.1). Taxonomy (NCBI): domain Eukaryota; kingdom Metazoa; phylum Arthropoda; class Insecta; order Diptera; family Stratiomyidae; genus Beris; species Beris morrisii. The sequence goes on along the minus strand of OX638311.1, from coordinate 163,626,934 downwards.
ATTGTTGTTTTTTAATTCTATTAATTGTTTAGGAAAATTCCTGGTTCCGCCTACCCAAAGGTGTAAATACAGGTGTCTGGTAGGTCTTCGATTGGATGATCCGTTCCTCTTAGAGGATTAGGAATCCCTTCCCTGGTTTGCTCTTTTGGAGTACTGCAATCTACTTGATAGATGGAGTCCTTCATTAATAGTATTACCTTCCCAAACTTTTAAGACGTTGTGCTCACGCGGTCTTTCACATCCCCGGGGATGTGGTAATGGAAAATGGATAGGTACAAGGCGAATCAAATGGCCTCTATTATTGGGATAAGCCGTGAAGTAGACCTTCGTGGTCTGGCCCGTACCTGATTCATTGATCGCTCCCGATTGGAGGTCCTTAACTAATCGTATAGCATAGTTATATCGAAGCCAGACCTATGAATAAAAAGCACAGTTGGATTTAAGAACTGGTATCGGATTCATTCAATAAGGGACTAATAATTAAATGTTTTAAACTAAAGTAACTGTTAAAGATAGAATTTGGGAATTTAATTTGTTATTTGTGCACGGTTCGACGTACCAGTGACTAACTACACTAACAGATGAGCCTTATCATAATTGTAGCATAATGATGAGTTTGTGGTAAGGCTCGCAACCCCTGTTTTTATGAAGTTTTTTAACTTAGAGGTAAAATCCTGATGATGTGTTCTTTGAGCTGGGTTCGAAGTCTTCCCTACTGAAGCAGAGCCGCGAGCGACACCTTACATCGCTTTGATGGATTTTATAGATATTGCGGTCACTGTTTACTATGTACCTCGTTACTTATGGGAGACCTCTATCCCATCAGTGGTCGCATACTATAAAGATCAATTATTATCTTGTCCCTTTGCCAAGTGGGGTGTACCGACTCCCACGTTGGAGGAAAGGCTTGGAACACAACATGGGAGAGTTCTCACAATCCCATAATCGTAGCATCAGGTTCACTACCCCTCGCGTTTTTTGATCTGTTGTATTTCATTTGTTATTATCAAAACTAAAATATAATTTTATTCTTTTCTAAGTACCTATTTCACACACAGCTTAATCATTTCAGTTCAGTAATTATCAATTTTAATCTCGGCACCTAATCATCTACTAACACCACCTTAAGTAGTAATTATAGATTTTTTACATATATAATATTATAAAATATAAAAAAAGAATATCATTCAAGTAAAGTAAACTTAATAAATGTAAGTATCTATACCGGAACAAACCTGTTTTCTCTTAGCTAAGTTTAGAATTCAATTTTTGTTTATGATCGGTGTCTTTTATGACATGTATTTTGAAGGATTGGCTTGGGGGGGTTCATAGTCTTTATAACTTTTTCAGACTAGCTATTGTGGCACTTTTCGGGATGTTTGCTGGGTTAAGAAGGAAAAAGTTTTTTAATAAAAAAACCCATCTTAAGGTTTACCGGGATAATGTTGATGAGGAGCTTATTAGGCTGATACCAATGGGCTCATGAAAGATTGGAGATAGACATAGTATGGAGGATGTGGGAATGTTATAATATCAGAGGAGTGTACGATGATGAATGTTGGAATAGTCCTGTAATGTTAGTTGGAGGTTTGTCTCCCTTTGTTCTTTATATATAAAAAATAATTGTTCTCTTCTCCCTCTTTTGTCACTGTGTTCACTTTTTAAAAAAACCAGGAATCAGGAAGAATTTTTTACCGTTGGATGACTGTTAATTTGGAGTATAAAGTAACTTATATACACCTGATTTTTTAAAAAATAAAATAAAACAAACCCCTTTTTGTAGATAAACATAATATAATTCAAATTATATAACACTACTTTCTTATATTGAACAGTTATAATATTGACAGTTTTAATACATTCATATGAGCTTATGGGATATCTGCTTGATTCATTCTTATAATTATTACATTTTTATTCTTCATAAGACTTAAAAACTAAATTACAATGCTTCGGTTAATATTTCCTTAATAACCCCAGTGACGGAATATGGAATGTGGGTGGAGGTCACGAGTTTTAATACCACATAATCTGGATTTTTGACCTGTTGACTGATGGCATATACCTCACATAAACGTTCCCGATCCCTGGGATGTTTGCATATAGCAAGCTGAATGATGTCATCTGATAGCCGGTGACCATTGTTCTTTAAGTGCCTGGTTAAGATGTTTGGAGACTGGGACATCCCCAAAGATTTGATGGTCTGAGGGGCGGACCAATGGCGAGGGGTCTCACCCACAAATATTGTAAGACAGTCGGCACATTTTATTGAGAATACACACTTTCGCAACACGGGATTGGTTTCATCTTTCAAACCGGGATAAAACCGTTGTCGATTTGTGTGTACCGACTTGAAGCTGTATTGTATTGTGGCGTGTTCACGATAGTTGTGGTTCCATAGAGCTGTTAACCTCTCGGTAAATGCCCCCTCATATGGAATAGTTAGCCACATGGGAGATGGGAGTGTTGGTGACGCGGCACTGGTCGTTTGGGGAGGTTTGGGTATATCAAACCCTCCATTACTGCCCTGAGGAGTAAGCGGAATCACGGACAGAATGGTGTTATCTAGGCTCATTTCATCGGTTGAATGGCTGACGGATTCCTCATGAGTACCTATGGGTAGTGAAAAAACTGCTTCGCGACTTGTACTCCCCTCGGCCTCATGTTCGGTATGAACTGAATCTCCATTTTTGCTCCCTGGAATGGAGAATGAGTTGTCCATGGTACGGAGAATATATGTCATCCTCTCCTCACTAAACCCAGTGGGAAAATTGTTGGACTTAAGCTGAGCAATGATGTCGGAGATAGTTGAAAAGCCAACTCGATCGAATTTGGTTCCTTCTTTTAGTAACTTTTCTAGAGAGACAAGTGCAGCATCCCTAATATAGGAATAGGGATACATGTTCTCACTTAAAATTTCCCTCCACTGATGTAGAATGTTGCCAATAAAGGCCACATCACTGCAGGCCATCACCTCATAAAGATTCTGCTCGACTACAGATAGCTTCTGGCTGCATTTATATGCCGTATAATAATGATAAAATCGATTAGAGCGGGTGGGTTTCTTGAACCAGTTTGTCACGAGTCCTTGTTTGGTACGATAGATAGTTAGGTTTAGATAGTTAATAGAATATGGCCAGACACTTTCTTCCTCAACTGTCAACTTCATGAGGACCACATCTGAACTAATACGGGCTACTCGATCCATAGGCCCGAGATGTCTTAAACTTTCTACAAGTGTCATACGAAGAAAATTCTTCTGTAATTCACGTGCCCCTTTCTCAATATCCTCTCTCACGACATGAATTTTATCTCGAGGTAAGACAGCAATAAAATCATCGACGTATTTATAAATAAAACCGACCTGATGAAGTTCAAAGTCCCTCTGGCACTCGATCATTATCGCATCAAGATAAAGATTTGCTATGATGGGGGAAAGGGGGTTACCCATAGCGAGGCCCTTGTCTTGTTTTAGTAGCCTCCCGTTCGCCTTAAAATAGGTTGAGGTCACTGTACAAAACCTCAACATGGAACCTAAACTCCCGGGGAGAATACCATGTTTTTCTTGAATGTCTCCACCAAAGCTGGATACGATGTAATGTATCATACAGTTCACGGGAACATTGGTGAACATGTCTTCGACATCGTATGATACGAGTACGTCGTTCTCGGTTGGCTGGTAACCCCTCATTCGTTCCCGTAGGTCAGTACTATTAGATATATTAAACTCAGTACGCTGATATGGGTTTAAAAGTCTGGCCACATAACGAGCAAGAGGCTCATGAGGTGAATGGATACCCTCCACCACAGGCCGAAGTGGATGCCCCTCTTTGTGTAACTTAATAGTGCCATATAGGCGTGCTATACGAAAACTAGTGGCCTGCAAATCGTACCACTCATCTAGTGAACAATTTAAAGGCTCATATTGATTTAATTTTGAGGTAACTAATAGCCGTTTATATATTGTGGTTAACCGTTCCAGGACAACATCCTCAGATTCATCGACGGGACGTATTGCTCCGTTGTTGATGAGCTTGGCCAACAACTCGTTGATTTTACGACTATACTCTTCGTTATTTATAGCCACGGTAACCTGACCCTTGTCGGCCTCCATCAAAAGCACATCTGGATTTTCTCGCAAAAGTCGCTCTGCCATTGAGCAAGCGGTGGACAGCGTCATTTGAATTGAAGTATTGCTGGTGTCAAAATTGACAGCAGCATTGATTATGGTTGAAATCTCAGACACACGCCTGGGCATTGCCTCACGATCTACGGGATTCCCCCACACTGTCAGGCGATGCTCTTCAAGCTTTAAGGTGTGGCTGACATGTTCTTCCCAGCTTATTAGACGAGATGTTATCGGGCAAGAAAACTTGGGCCCGTAACTTAACAGACTTTCGACGGATTGAGGAAACTCCATGCCGGTCAGGTTGATGAAGCCGCGATGCACCGGCTTCAAACTTATTGATGTCTTCTCACATGACCTGTACGAACGATTGTTGGTCTGACGATTGCAGTGTGAGACTCGAATTGTCCTTGACTTTGAGATATGACGGACGGACCGTTTCTTTCGCAGGACCAACGAACGATGGGCTGAAGCGGAAGTTCTGCTGCTGTGTTTGGTGACTCTCCTGGAATTCTTCCCTGAGGAGGGAGTAGGCTGCCGAGTATCCATAGTATCCCTTGTATATATATTTATAGGAATATCTGTTGCTGTAGTTTGTGTTAGATGTAGTAATTGATGATAACTTCAATTCTTAGGTTGTCACGGTAACTTCGGAATCAGCGAACACTGTAAGGGTTAATAGATCGATAGTTAGAATTGTGTGACTTCTTAAAAGGGCTGCTTTTTGTATGTATATATTTTTAGTGGTGGATACATATCCATATAGAATGTATATAGAACTAATATTCACCTTTTGCGGAGATATTCTTGATGTGACCCACTGCACGTGGCACTTTAATTTATTGAAAAAAGCGGCTGTCAGGAGTTTCTTGGGAAAATACCGCAGAACCTAATGAAAGTAAATAAAGGATGGAAAAGAAAAAAAGAAAGAGAGAAAAAATGAGTAACTTTGATTGTTGAACTTTTCCTAAAATGAGGCACTTTACCTTTGGCCGAGATCTTTGATTGGTTAACTCACTACACGTGTCTGGGATTTTATTCAGGATGAATTTTATGTTATTGAGACTGGAATGGCTGACCCCGGTTCAACACTAAGTAATAATTAACGGATAACAGTTTAACTCATCATGGTATGTACAAAAAATATCAAATAAGGATGTGAATCATTTCGAAAATGGTTCGTTACCTTTCGCCTGAAAATATTTAAACTTTAATTCAATGCACGGATTTGGATTTTTGCTCAAGAGATTTTCAAAAAATTTTTTGGAACGCGACTGGCTGACCTCGGAGGGACACTGATTCATGAATGATGAAGGCTTCGTCCTTATATACCCTCGAAAAATATAACCCGAATACCTGACAGTGAGAGAGAAAGTGCAATCGCAGCATTGCACCCTGGACCCTACACACTCCGTCCCACTCTATTCATGAGTTCCTATAAGAATGTACTTATTGGACCTAAGCTCTCATCCTTTACACTGTATAGGAATTAGCGTATGAACAATTTGTAAGATGTAAAAATAATTTTTGGCTAGAGTGAATGTTAGAATTAAGGGGTGGAAGATTTACAGGCTAGGAATATTTGGGGTCCCGACGGAGTGTTAATGGAGGAAGATGGATCCAATGTTAATTGTGTACCCCCCACCCCCCTCCGTTGGTTATGATATTAAACAGGAACTATTATTATATGTTTTTTAAAAAAACACATGCCATTCGTGCTTGTTCTGAGTCAGATTCTACAGAACTTCCCCCACGTTCTTTTCGACTAACATGATTTTGAGGTGGTTGCTGGAATTAATCAACCAGTCTTTTCCTCACATATATTAAAAATTCTTTTCCTCACCGAATTTTTTGCGTGGGAAAGCGGCCATGTTATATTCTCTCAAAAAATTGTCACGCGCATGAAAAATAAAATGGGCTACCGCAGGGATAATTTAGCCACGGACTCATAGCTACATCCCAACAACAACATCATCAATGGCATAAGACGGGTACGCGACCATAGGACACAAAATTTTGTCGCCGGACTTCTACCTAAATGGCGACCACTAGATGATGGGTTTTATGGCCTCATGAATGATGAGAGGACGGGCGGAAAAAAATTTTTTCGTGAATGAAAGCAAAGACGGCTGTGGACATCTTCGATGAATGAAATCACAACTTGAGGTATATGAAGAAAAAATCCCAGATGCCACAGGCATGATGATTTTCCCTGAAAGAAGGTTCTCGAGCGGATAGACCTCTACCTGTGTTAAGAGGGACAAGCCTCTGATAGGCCAAAAAGTAGGTTGTAGAATAGTTTGGGCAAAATTATGTGTGAGAATTCTTCGGACCATATAACTTTTGGACGGAAAAACAGGGAATCTGGGGTTGAAGAAAAAGTTCTGCTTATATATAGTAATGGTGTTATTTGATGAAGCAATATTCCGTCGTCGCGTCAGTTTAAAAAATTTTTTCTTGAAATTGATACAGTTTATAAGAAGGATAGGAAGTGATTAAACAATATCATATTGTTCGGGAATGGATTTATCAAAGAATGTTTTCGCTTACCGTTTGGACACCTTCGAATTTATATTAGTGTTCTCTTGAATGAGATTAAGTGATGTTAAGTGCTATCAAAGGTTGATTTGTGTTACACTGTAGCATCTTTCTGCGACGAATATAGTTTTCTCGGAGTGATTAAAAAGTGAATTAATGTACCTTGATAAAGATCCTAGACGGTGTGCAGTACGACCTTTAGTATATTAAAATCTAGTTTATTTAAAAAAACCCGGCTTGACTTAATAGTCATATGGTTCCTATTTGGTTGAGTTAAAGTTAAATATTCAGTTATTGGCTGTCTTGCTTTTAAAGATGTTTTAAAATATAGTGATGAAAAGTGCCCTTTATACAAAGTAGAGGCTCCTAAGAGTAGATGTCATAGTATTTCTTCAAACAACGATGATTTAAAAAATGTTTTTATATGTGAAAAGTGGACATTCTTTATATGTGTGAACTATTTTACAATACTGAATGAGCGGCTGAAGCTGCAAACAGTCCCCCTTTTCACTGGAATTTTGTTACCGGACGATACATTGAGGGGTGAACAGGAGTTCATTATCCCTTCAATTATTAGCAAGCAGAAATTATTCACAGGTACCGATTGAATCTATATTAAAAAATTCTATATTAATCTTTGACCCTTGAAAAAACATCCCAACCGTTTTAATGTATGTATGAAAAAAGTAAAGTTCTGACTATTGATCAACAGTTAATATCCCAAAAATCTTTATGGAAGTGAATTAGTGAATGACCCTAGGAATATATATGTTTATAGGAACCTCCTCCAGATTGTTAGGTTTATCATCAGGAATTTTTTCAGAAATCTGTTGGTTGAGTAATGGGGAATTCCAAAAGTAATTTTAATGGCCCTGAGACGATATTAGTCCTTCTACATGAACCCAGGTGATTTATATAATTATCATAGTGTTCGAAGAACGGTGACCTTGAAATTTTTCTCGATCGGACACCCTCTGGCGTATAATTAGGTGACCTTGAATTAAATTTAAACCAAGATCTATGTATTGAGGTACAAAGATAAAAATGGAACTTTGATAATGTCAAAATTTGAGAGATATTTTGGAGTACTGATCAATGTTTAATATCCCAGTATTTTTTACGGAATCGTTGTGTAGTAATTGACCCTAAGATTTTCTGTGTTTTGTGAAGCTCCTCCTGGATGATTTGTTTTTGTCAGGAGTCCCCAATCGGAAGTTTGTTAGCCTAGTATGATGGAGATATAAGTGTAATTTTACATGAACCCAGATATATATTTCGGTTTTAGATAACTGTGACCTTGAAAGTTTTATCGACTTAACACCCTAATGTGTAGAATTAATTGACCGTGAAGTCAATTTAAGATGGATTAATGTATTCAAGTTTTTAGAGTTGCAATTAAGGAATAAAAGGAAAACTTTGATGAAGTAAACGGAATAAATACTTTTTGATTGCTAATTACGGTTTATACCCTAAATGTCTTTGTAGAAGTGATTTTTGTGAATGTTCCCTGAGAATCTAAAGGTTTTAAGACCCTCCCCTTGTGTGATTTGTTTAATTCTAGAGGTCTAGTCCGGGAGTGATGTTAGTTTTGTGATGGGCAAGATTCAGATTCCCCCTTTTTTTGATGACCTCGTGAGGTTATCAGTCCGTTAACATGAACCCAGGTGATTTATATAGTTATCATAGTGTTCGAAAAACGGTGACCTTGAAGTTTTCCTTGATTGGACACCCTATTGCGTTTAATTGGTTGACCTTGAATTAAATTTAAGCCGGTTCTAATGTGGCGAGGTTTAGAGTTGGATCTAAGGAATAGGATTTTTATCGGGTGTTAATTTGTTAATGTTTAAAAATGGTGTATTAGAGCAGAGACGTTATAACCTTTAACAATTCAAGCCAGGGTTAATGTGGCGAGTTATAGAGTTGGATGTAAGGAATAGGAATTTCAGTGGGGTAAATTTATATAAGCTTGAAAAATAGTATATTGGAGCGAGAACCTTTAAAAATGTTCTTGGTGATGACAAAATAATGAAAAGTGAAATAACAACATAGTGAGTAAAGACTGTAAGGAATTTTATAAAGGAAAAAGAGGGGTAGTGTATATATATATTGTTTTAGATACTGGACAGTATCAGGGTGAGTTTTGGGGGTGTAGTAAAACTTGCATTATTGGACAGGAAATGCAGTTGAAGAGGAGTTGTAGGGAGGATAATATAGTTGAAAGCAATGGGGGAATTTTTTACAAAAAATTATTATTACATAATTGCAATGAATATGGGATTTTATGGAAAAGAGCCTAGAAGATGTTGGAGTTCAGAGAAGAGCTTCATTATTATATGACAACAATTGTGCTATGCAAAATGTTGGTTAACTAATGAAGATACTTATATATCTATATTTTGTAAAATATCTGTTTTATAATTGACCTTAGTATTTTCAGTGTAGCCTGATAATACATCTGTTTTAGTTTATAATTAAATGCCTTCCTATATACATCCTCTATATGTATATATTTAGTTTTTCCTACACCCACTAGTAAGTTTTCAAAGAGTACTGAAGAAGGCCTCCTGGCAGAGGCCGAAACTAGTCTACTCAGCCAATAAAAATGCTGTTTTTAATTTTTAATTTTATACCAATTTTTTCACCCTTGTTAGCGTCATTAAGATTCCATTTCTTAGGATAACCTGATTACAGGCCCTGAAAAATGATGAAAGTCGTTGGATTATTGCTTTAAGCAATAAATATGATTGGATTTTGGTGGAATTTTTTCCTAAAAACATGGTATAAAGGGACTGTATGAGCTTAGGTTTGTTCTATATAAACCTAAGGTAGGGGTAAAAGAGAAAGAGAAAAAAAGAAAAAGAAAAGAAGGTTAATGGTTTTGCGGGTAGCCCTGCGGGGCTCAGGGATTTTAACCTCTGCATATACTCACGATGGGCTAACGCGCGCTTCGCTCTAACTACTTTTTGGATAACCCCATATTCTGGAGATTGTTTTTGAGATGCCTTTAGGTTATGAACCCCAAAACAAGCCAATATTTTGGAATTGAATATTAGAGAGTAAAGTAATGGGAACCCGATACATTTTTATTATTGTTGTTTTTTAATTCTATTAATTGTTTAGGAAAATTCCTGGTTCCGCCTACCCAAAGGTGTAAATACAGGTGTCTGGTAGGTCTTCGATTGGATGATCCGTTCCTCTTAGAGGATTAGGAATCCCTTCCCTGGTTTGCTCTTTTGGAGTACTGCAATCTACTTGATAGATGGAGTCCTTCATTAATAGTATTACCTTCCCAAACTTTTAAAAAAAAAAAAAAAAAAAAAAAAAAAAAAAAAAATAAAAAGCACAGTTGGTTTTAAGAACTGGTATCGGATTCATTCAATAAGGGACTAATAATTAAATGTTTTAAACTAAAGTAACTGTTAAAGGTAGAATTTGGGAATTTAATTTGTTATTTGTGCACGGTTCGACGTACCAGTGACTAACTACACTAACAGATGAGCCTTATCATAATTGTAGCATAATGATGAGTTTGTGGTAAGGCTCGCAACCCCTGTTTTTATGAAGTTTTTAACTTAGAGGTAAAATCCTGATGATGTGTTCTTTGAGCCGGGTTCGAAGTCTTCCCTACTGAAGCAGAGCCGCGAGCGACACCTTACATCGCTTTGATGGATTTTATAGATATTGCGGTCACTGTTTCCTATGTACCTCGTTACTTATGGGAGACCTCTATCCCATCAGTGGTCGCATACTATAAAGATCAATTATTATCTTGTCCCTTTGCCAAGTGGGGTGTACCGACTCCCACGTTGGAGGAAAGGCTTGGAACACAACATGGGAGAGTTCTCACAATCCCATAATCGTAGCATCAGGTTCACTCCCCCTCGCGTTTTTGATCTGTCGTATTTCATTTGTTATTATTAAAACTAAATATATTTTTATTCTTTTCTAAGGTAGCTATTTCACACACAGCTTAATCATTTCAGTTCAATAATTATCAATTTTAATCTCTGTACCTAATCATCTACTAACACCACCTTAAGTAGTAATTATAGATTGTTTACATATATAATATATAAAAAAAGAATATCATTCAAGTAAAGTAAATTTAAAAATATTAATATTAATATCTATACCTGAACAAACCTGTTTTCTCTTAGCTAAGTTTAGAATTCATTCATTTTTTAATTTGTGGTTGGTGACATGTATTTTCAAAAGATTGGCTTGGGGGGTTCATAGTCATCATTTTTTCAGGTTAACTGGTTTAGCACTTTTTTGGATGTTTGCTGGGTAAAAATTTGGAAACCTCGACCTTTATACCTTCTGAAGAATTGGGGGCCCTAGCGCAAGGGGTAGGATATTAAGTAATATGTTCCAAAAAATCGAATCCTCAACCACATCGTACCCATTAATAAGAAAATGGTTTCGAACCCAACAACAACGTTAACGACGGAAACAGACACACATACAATCATAGATGTCAGAGAAACATGGACGCCGAGTTATACCTTCAACAACGACCAGCATAACTTAGGGTTAGGAGCCACATGAAGGAAAGACGGAAATATGAATAGAATAGTTTATAAATTTGAAGGTAAACGAAGACGGGTTTAGATATTTGTGTGAATGAATTGTAGACGGAGGGTTAAGATGGAAAAACCCAGATACCCTAGGCATAAACTTTTTCGTTTGCATGTTAAGACGAGTTAGACACATACCTGTGATGGAAAGGGAAGCCTCGGATTGGCTGAATTAGATCATGTAGGTAATTTATTTGCACTTATGAGTTCCGACACTCTCACCAAAATTAGTTTAGCGCGGTAGCTTGAAGTCCTCAGTAAAGTTTTCGAATGTTAAAAGATATCGGATAAAATATCTGCGTATGCCATGTGATAGTGATTATCTCAAGTGTTAAATATCGAAAAACTTTGATAAGTAAAAATTAATAGTAAAATTCTCAGTTATGATCAACGGTTAATATCCCTAAAATCTTTGTGGAAGTGAGTTGGTGAATGACCCCAGGAATCAGTGTGCTGTTATGATCTTCCTCATGTGTGATTTGTTTAAATTCTAGATTTCTTGTTCGGTAGTGGTGTTAGTTTCGTGATGGACAAGATCCAGATGTCTGTTTAATGACCTCGCGGGGTTATCAGTCCTCTTACTCGAACCCAGGGGATTTAGATAGATATCATAGTGTTCAAAAAACGGTGACCTTGAAAGTTTTCTTGATTGGACACCCTTTTGTGTTTAAAATATATGACCTTGAATTAAATTTAAGTCAGGGCTAATCGGGTGAGGTGTAGATTTGATTTTAACGAATAGGAATATTATCGAGGATAATTAACAAACGTATGAAAATTATATTAGAACGAGGACCCTAAAAATGATTCATGTCTAGGCACGGCATCGCGAAAAAATCGGTTTTCTGCTTCACCCTTTCAGTAAGATCCTGAAGATAGAAGAATTTATTGAAGTAAGAGGAATGGATAAGAAACTAACGGTGTAAAAATATTGAGAAGCCCCCGGGGCAAGTGAATTTGATTACGCGGAATCAATACCCCTTTCTATGTGAATTTTGTGAAAAAATAGTGATACGGCACGGAAAAATAGTGATAAAATTAAAATAGAATATAGGGACTTTTATACATAGTGAGGAAAGACGGGAGGAATTCCTGTGAAGATGAAAATAGAGGTGAGTCAGTATTTATATTGTTTTATATTCATTGGAAACTTGATAAAATCTTAAAGATTTTTTGGGGGAATAACAAACTTCGCATTGTTAGACCGAAAAAGAAGTTAAGAGGAGTTTGGGGAAGAGAACATGTTGAATTTAATGGGAATTTTTTAAAAAATGTTTATCACATACTACAAGTAGTATGGAATTTTATATAAAGATCTGAATAAACATTGGATTTAGAATGAGAACTATAGTTTTATATTCATATGGAAAACTGGATAGAATCTAAAGTAGTTTTTGGGAGAATAACAAACGTCACATTATTAGACAGAAAAGGAAGTTAAGATGATTTTGGGGAAGAGAATATGTGGGACTTAAGGGATATGGAATTTTATATAAAAATCTAAAAAATGTTGGATTTAAGACGAGAGCTATAATTTTTCATGATAACAATTTTGCTATGCAAAAGTTTGTTTAACTAATGGAGATACTTATGTATCTATAATTCGTAAAATATCTGTTTTATAATTGACCTTAGTATTTTCAGTGTAGCCTGATAATACATCTGTTTTTAGTTTACAATAAAACGCCTTCGTATATACATCCTTTATATGTATATAGTTAGTTTTTCCTACACCCACTAGTAAAATTTTCAAAGAGTACTGAAGAAGGCCTCCTGGCAGAGGCCGAAACTAGTCTACTCAGCCAATAAAAATGCTGTTTTTAATTTTTAATTTTATACCAATTTTTTCACCCTTGTTAGCGTCATTAAGATTCCATTTCTTAGGATAACCTGATTATAGGCCCTGAAAAATGATGAAAGTCGTTGGATTATTGCTTTAAGCAATAAATATGATTGGATTTTGGTGGAATTTTTTCCTCAAAACATGGTATAAAGGGACTGTATGAGCTTAGGTTTGTTATATAAAAACCTAAGGTAGGGGTAAAAGAGAGAAAAAAAGAAAAAGAAAAGAAAGTTAATGGTTTTGCGGGTAGCCCTGCGGGGCTCAGGGATTTTAACCTCTGCATATACTCACGATGGGCTAACGCGCGCTTCGCTCTAACTACTTTTTGGATGACCCCATATTCTGGAGATTGTTTTTGAGATGGCTTTAGGTTGTGAACCCCAAAACAAGCCAATATTTTGGAATTGAATATTAGAGAGTAAAGTAATGGGAACCCGATACATTTTTATTATTATTATTTTTTAATTCTATTAATTGTTTAGGAAAATTCCTGGTTCCGCCTACCCAAAGGTGTAAATACAGGTGTCTGGTAGGTCTTCGATTGGATGATCCGTTCCTCTTAGAGGATTAGGAATCCCTTCCCTGGTTTGCTCTTTTGGAGTACTGCAATCTACTTGATAGATGAAGTCCTTCATTAATAGTATTACCTTCCCAAACTTTTAAGACGTTGTGCTCACGCGGTCTTTCACATCCCCGGGGATGTGGTAATGGAAAATGGATAGGTACAAGGCGAATCAAATGGCCTCTATTATTGGGATAAGCCGTGAAGTAGACCTTCGTGGTCTGGCCCGTACCTGATTCATTGATCGCTCCCGATTGGAGGTCCTTAACTAATCGTATAGCATAGTTATATCGAAGCCAGACCTATGAATAAAAAGCACAGTTGGATTTAAGAACTGGTATCGGATTCATTCAATAAGGGACTAATAATTAAATGTTTTAAACTAAAGTAACTGTTAAAGGTAGAATTTGGGAATTTAATTTGTTATTTGTGCACGGTTCGACGTACCAGTGACTAACTACACTAACAGATGAGCCTTATCATAATTGTAGCATAATGATGAGTTTGTGGTAAGGCTCGCAACCCCTGTTTTTATGAAGTTTTTAACTTAGAGGTAAAATCCTGATGATGTGTTCTTTGAGCCGGGTTCGAAGTCTTCCCTACTGAAGCAGAGCCGCGAGCGACACCTTACATCGCTTTGATGGATTTTATAGATATTGCGGTCACTGTTTCCTATGTACCTCGTTACTTATGGGAGACCTCTATCCCATCAGTGGTCGCATACTATAAAGATCAATTATTATCTTGTCCCTTTGCCAAGTGGGGTGTACCGACTCCCACGTTGGAGGAAAGGCTTGGAACACAACATGGGAGAGTTCTCACAATCCCATAATCGTAGCATCAGGTTCACTCCCCCTCGCGTTTTTGATCTGTCGTATTTCATTTGTTATTATTAAAACTAAATATATTTTTATTCTTTTCTAAGGTAGCTATTTCACACACAGCTTAATCATTTCAGTTCAATAATTATCAATTTTAATCTCTGTACCTAATCATCTACTAACACCACCTTAAGTAGTAATTATAGATTGTTTACATATATAATATATAAAAAAAGAATATCATTCAAGTAAAGTAAATTTAAAAATATTAATATTAATATCTATACCTGAACAAACCTGTTTTCTCTTAGCTAAGTTTAGAATTCATTCATTTTTTAATTTGTGGTTGGTGACATGTATTTTCAAAAGATTGGCTTGGGGGGTTCATAGTCATCATTTTTTCAGGTTAACTGGTTTAGCACTTTTTTGGATGTTTGCTGGGTAAAAATTTGGAAACCTCGACCTTTATACCTTCTGAAGAATTGGGGGCCCTAGCGCAAGGGGTAGGATATTAAGTAATATGTTCCAAAAAATCGAATCCTCAACCACATCGTACCCATTAATAAGAAAATGGTTTCGAACCCAACAACAACGTTAACGACGGAAACAGACACACATACAATCATAGATGTCAGAGAAACATGGACGCCGAGTTATACCTTCAACAACGACCAGCATAACTTAGGGTTAGGAGCCACATGAAGGAAAGACGGAAATATGAATAGAATAGTTTATAAATTTGAAGGTAAACGAAGACGGGTTTAGATATTTGTGTGAATGAATTGTAGACGGAGGGTTAAGATGGAAAAACCCAGATACCCTAGGCATAAACTTTTTCGTTTGCATGTTAAGACGAGTTAGACACATACCTGTGATGGAAAGGGAAGCCTCGGATTGGCTGAATTAGATCATGTAGGTAATTTATTTGCACTTATGAGTTCCGACACTCTCACCAAAATTAGTTTAGCGCGGTAGCTTGAAGTCCTCAGTAAAGTTTTCGAATGTTAAAAGATATCGGATAAAATATCTGCGTATGCCATGTGATAGTGATTATCTCAAGTGTTAAATATCGAAAAACTTTGATAAGTAAAAATTAATAGTAAAATTCTCAGTTATGATCAACGGTTAATATCCCTAAAATCTTTGTGGAAGTGAGTTGGTGAATGACCCCAGGAATCAGTGTGCTGTTATGATCTTCCTCATGTGTGATTTGTTTAAATTCTAGATTTCTTGTTCGGTAGTGGTGTTAGTTTCGTGATGGACAAGATCCAGATGTCTGTTTAATGACCTCGCGGGGTTATCAGTCCTCTTACTCGAACCCAGGGGATTTAGATAGATATCATAGTGTTCAAAAAACGGTGACCTTGAAAGTTTTCTTGATTGGACACCCTTTTGTGTTTAAAATATATGACCTTGAATTAAATTTAAGTCAGGGCTAATCGGGTGAGGTGTAGATTTGATTTTAACGAATAGGAATATTATCGAGGATAATTAACAAACGTATGAAAATTATATTAGAACGAGGACCCTAAAAATGATTCATGTCTAGGCACGGCATCGCGAAAAAATCGGTTTTCTGCTTCACCCTTTCAGTAAGATCCTGAAGATAGAAGAATTTATTGAAGTAAGAGGAATGGATAAGAAACTAACGGTGTAAAAATATTGAGAAGCCCCCGGGGCAAGTGAATTTGATTACGCGGAATCAATACCCCTTTCTATGTGAATTTTGTGAAAAAATAGTGATACGGCACGGAAAAATAGTGATAAAATTAAAATAGAATATAGGGACTTTTATACATAGTGAGGAAAGACGGGAGGAATTCCTGTGAAGATGAAAATAGAGGTGAGTCAGTATTTATATTGTTTTATATTCATTGGAAACTTGATAAAATCTTAAAGATTTTTTGGGGGAATAACAAACTTCGCATTGTTAGACCGAAAAAGAAGTTAAGAGGAGTTTGGGGAAGAGAACATGTTGAATTTAATGGGAATTTTTTAAAAAATGTTTATCACATACTACAAGTAGTATGGAATTTTATATAAAGATCTGAATAAACATTGGATTTAGAATGAGAACTATAGTTTTATATTCATATGGAAAACTGGATAGAATCTAAAGTAGTTTTTGGGAGAATAACAAACGTCACATTATTAGACAGAAAAGGAAGTTAAGATGATTTTGGGGAAGAGAATATGTGGGACTTAAGGGATATGGAATTTTATATAAAAATCTAAAAAATGTTGGATTTAAGACGAGAGCTATAATTTTTCATGATAACAATTTTGCTATGCAAAAGTTTGTTTAACTAATGGAGATACTTATGTATCTATAATTCGTAAAATATCTGTTTTATAATTGACCTTAGTATTTTCAGTGTAGCCTGATAATACATCTGTTTTTAGTTTACAATAAAACGCCTTCGTATATACATCCTTTATATGTATATAGTTAGTTTTTCCTACACCCACTAGTAAAATTTTCAAAGAGTACTGAAGAAGGCCTCCTGGCAGAGGCCGAAACTAGTCTACTCAGCCAATAAAAATGCTGTTTTTAATTTTTAATTTTATACCAATTTTTTCACCCTTGTTAGCGTCATTAAGATTCCATTTCTTAGGATAACCTGATTATAGGCCCTGAAAAATGATGAAAGTCGTTGGATTATTGCTTTAAGCAATAAATATGATTGGATTTTGGTGGAATTTTTTCCTCAAAACATGGTATAAAGGGACTGTATGAGCTTAGGTTTGTTATATAAAAACCTAAGGTAGGGGTAAAAGAGAGAAAAAAAGAAAAAGAAAAGAAAGTTAATGGTTTTGCGGGTAGCCCTGCGGGGCTCAGGGATTTTAACCTCTGCATATACTCACGATGGGCTAACGCGCGCTTCGCTCTAACTACTTTTTGGATGACCCCATATTCTGGAGATTGTTTTTGAGATGGCTTTAGGTTGTGAACCCCAAAACAAGCCAATATTTTGGAATTGAATATTAGAGAGTAAAGTAATGGGAACCCGATACATTTTTATTATTATTATTTTTTAATTCTATTAATTGTTTAGGAAAATTCCTGGTTCCGCCTACCCAAAGGTGTAAATACAGGTGTCTGGTAGGTCTTCGATTGGATGATCCGTTCCTCTTAGAGGATTAGGAATCCCTTCCCTGGTTTGCTCTTTTGGAGTACTGCAATCTACTTGATAGATGAAGTCCTTCATTAATAGTATTACCTTCCCAAACTTTTAAGACGTTGTGCTCACGCGGTCTTTCACATCCCCGGGGATGTGGTAATGGAAAATGGATAGGTACAAGGCGAATCAAATGGCCTCTATTATTGGGATAAGCCGTGAAGTAGACCTTCGTGGTCTGGCCCGTACCTGATTCATTGATCGCTCCCGATTGGAGGTCCTTAACTAATCGTATAGCATAGTTATATCGAAGCCAGACCTATGAATAAAAAGCACAGTTGGATTTAAGAACTGGTATCGGATTCATTCAATAAGGGACTAATAATTAAATGTTTTAAACTAAAGTAACTGTTAAAGGTAGAATTTGGGAATTTAATTTGTTATTTGTGCACGGTTCGACGTACCAGTGACTAACTACACTAACAGATGAGCCTTATCATAATTGTAGCATAATGATGAGTTTGTGGTAAGGCTCGCAACCCCTGTTTTTATGAAGTTTTTAACTTAGAGGTAAAATCCTGATGATGTGTTCTTTGAGCCGGGTTCGAAGTCTTCCCTACTGAAGCAGAGCCGCGAGCGACACCTTACATCGCTTTGATGGATTTTATAGATATTGCGGTCACTGTTTCCTATGTACCTCGTTACTTATGGGAGACCTCTATCCCATCAGTGGTCGCATACTATAAAGATCAATTATTATCTTGTCCCTTTGCCAAGTGGGGTGTACCGACTCCCACGTTGGAGGAAAGGCTTGGAACACAACATGGGAGAGTTCTCACAATCCCATAATCGTAGCATCAGGTTCACTCCCCCTCGCGTTTTTGATCTGTCGTATTTCATTTGTTATTATTAAAACTAAATATATTTTTATTCTTTTCTAAGGTAGCTATTTCACACACAGCTTAATCATTTCAGTTCAATAATTATCAATTTTAATCTCTGTACCTAATCATCTACTAACACCACCTTAAGTAGTAATTATAGATTGTTTACATATATAATATATAAAAAAAGAATATCATTCAAGTAAAGTAAATTTAAAAATATTAATATTAATATCTATACCTGAACAAACCTGTTTTCTCTTAGCTAAGTTTAGAATTCATTCATTTTTTAATTTGTGGTTGGTGACATGTATTTTCAAAAGATTGGCTTGGGGGGTTCATAGTCATCATTTTTTCAGGTTAACTGGTTTAGCACTTTTTTGGATGTTTGCTGGGTAAAAATTTGGAAACCTCGACCTTTATACCTTCTGAAGAATTGGGGGCCCTAGCGCAAGGGGTAGGATATTAAGTAATATGTTCCAAAAAATCGAATCCTCAACCACATCGTACCCATTAATAAGAAAATGGTTTCGAACCCAACAACAACGTTAACGACGGAAACAGACACACATACAATCATAGATGTCAGAGAAACATGGACGCCGAGTTATACCTTCAACAACGACCAGCATAACTTAGGGTTAGGAGCCACATGAAGGAAAGACGGAAATATGAATAGAATAGTTTATAAATTTGAAGGTAAACGAAGACGGGTTTAGATATTTGTGTGAATGAATTGTAGACGGAGGGTTAAGATGGAAAAACCCAGATACCCTAGGCATAAACTTTTTCGTTTGCATGTTAAGACGAGTTAGACACATACCTGTGATGGAAAGGGAAGCCTCGGATTGGCTGAATTAGATCATGTAGGTAATTTATTTGCACTTATGAGTTCCGACACTCTCACCAAAATTAGTTTAGCGCGGTAGCTTGAAGTCCTCAGTAAAGTTTTCGAATGTTAAAAGATATCGGATAAAATATCTGCGTATGCCATGTGATAGTGATTATCTCAAGTGTTAAATATCGAAAAACTTTGATAAGTAAAAATTAATAGTAAAATTCTCAGTTATGATCAACGGTTAATATCCCTAAAATCTTTGTGGAAGTGAGTTGGTGAATGACCCCAGGAATCAGTGTGCTGTTATGATCTTCCTCATGTGTGATTTGTTTAAATTCTAGATTTCTTGTTCGGTAGTGGTGTTAGTTTCGTGATGGACAAGATCCAGATGTCTGTTTAATGACCTCGCGGGGTTATCAGTCCTCTTACTCGAACCCAGGGGATTTAGATAGATATCATAGTGTTCAAAAAACGGTGACCTTGAAAGTTTTCTTGATTGGACACCCTTTTGTGTTTAAAATATATGACCTTGAATTAAATTTAAGTCAGGGCTAATCGGGTGAGGTGTAGATTTGATTTTAACGAATAGGAATATTATCGAGGATAATTAACAAACGTATGAAAATTATATTAGAACGAGGACCCTAAAAATGATTCATGTCTAGGCACGGCATCGCGAAAAAATCGGTTTTCTGCTTCACCCTTTCAGTAAGATCCTGAAGATAGAAGAATTTATTGAAGTAAGAGGAATGGATAAGAAACTAACGGTGTAAAAATATTGAGAAGCCCCCGGGGCAAGTGAATTTGATTACGCGGAATCAATACCCCTTTCTATGTGAATTTTGTGAAAAAATAGTGATACGGCACGGAAAAATAGTGATAAAATTAAAATAGAATATAGGGACTTTTATACATAGTGAGGAAAGACGGGAGGAATTCCTGTGAAGATGAAAATAGAGGTGAGTCAGTATTTATATTGTTTTATATTCATTGGAAACTTGATAAAATCTTAAAGATTTTTTGGGGGAATAACAAACTTCGCATTGTTAGACCGAAAAAGAAGTTAAGAGGAGTTTGGGGAAGAGAACATGTTGAATTTAATGGGAATTTTTTAAAAAATGTTTATCACATACTACAAGTAGTATGGAATTTTATATAAAGATCTGAATAAACATTGGATTTAGAATGAGAACTATAGTTTTATATTCATATGGAAAACTGGATAGAATCTAAAGTAGTTTTTGGGAGAATAACAAACGTCACATTATTAGACAGAAAAGGAAGTTAAGATGATTTTGGGGAAGAGAATATGTGGGACTTAAGGGATATGGAATTTTATATAAAAATCTAAAAAATGTTGGATTTAAGACGAGAGCTATAATTTTTCATGATAACAATTTTGCTATGCAAAAGTTTGTTTAACTAATGGAGATACTTATGTATCTATAATTCGTAAAATATCTGTTTTATAATTGACCTTAGTATTTTCAGTGTAGCCTGATAATACATCTGTTTTTAGTTTACAATAAAACGCCTTCGTATATACATCCTTTATATGTATATAGTTAGTTTTTCCTACACCCACTAGTAAAATTTTCAAAGAGTACTGAAGAAGGCCTCCTGGCAGAGGCCGAAACTAGTCTACTCAGCCAATAAAAATGCTGTTTTTAATTTTTAATTTTATACCAATTTTTTCACCCTTGTTAGCGTCATTAAGATTCCATTTCTTAGGATAACCTGATTATAGGCCCTGAAAAATGATGAAAGTCGTTGGATTATTGCTTTAAGCAATAAATATGATTGGATTTTGGTGGAATTTTTTCCTCAAAACATGGTATAAAGGGACTGTATGAGCTTAGGTTTGTTATATAAAAACCTAAGGTAGGGGTAAAAGAGAGAAAAAAAGAAAAAGAAAAGAAAGTTAATGGTTTTGCGGGTAGCCCTGCGGGGCTCAGGGATTTTAACCTCTGCATATACTCACGATGGGCTAACGCGCGCTTCGCTCTAACTACTTTTTGGATGACCCCATATTCTGGAGATTGTTTTTGAGATGGCTTTAGGTTGTGAACCCCAAAACAAGCCAATATTTTGGAATTGAATATTAGAGAGTAAAGTAATGGGAACCCGATACATTTTTATTATTATTATTTTTTAATTCTATTAATTGTTTAGGAAAATTCCTGGTTCCGCCTACCCAAAGGTGTAAATACAGGTGTCTGGTAGGTCTTCGATTGGATGATCCGTTCCTCTTAGAGGATTAGGAATCCCTTCCCTGGTTTGCTCTTTTGGAGTACTGCAATCTACTTGATAGATGAAGTCCTTCATTAATAGTATTACCTTCCCAAACTTTTAAGACTTTAAGCAATAAATATGATTGGATTTTGGTGGAATTTTTTACCTAAAAACATGGTATAAAGGGACTGTATGAGCTTAGGTTTGTTCTATATAAACCTAAGGTAGGGGTAAAAGAGAAAGAGAAAAAAAGAAAAAGAAAAGAAGGTTAATGGTTTTGCGGGTAGCCCTGCGGGGCTCAGGGATTTTAACCTCTGCATATACTCACGATGGGCTAACGCGCGCTTCGCTCTAACTACTTTTTGGATAACCCCATATTCTGGAGATTGTTTTTGAGATGCCTTTAGGTTATGAACCCCAAAACAAGCCAATATTTTGGAATTGAATATTAGAGAGTAAAGTAATGGGAACCCGATACATTTTTATTATTGTTGTTTTTTAATTCTATTAATTGTTTAGGAAAATTCCTGGTTCCGCCTACCCAAAGGTGTAAATACAGGTGTCTGGTAGGTCTTCGATTGGATGATCCGTTCCTCTTAGAGGATTAGGAATCCCTTCCCTGGTTTGCTCTTTTGGAGTACTGCAATCTACTTGATAGATGGAGTCCTTCATTAATAGTATTACCTTCCCAAACTTTTAAAAAAAAAAAAAAAAAAAAAAAAAAATTTTTATATTGTATATATATTATTTCAGAAATAATATAATCAGAATAGAGGTATAGATAGTGACTGGGAGGTTGGGCGGTTTATGGATAGTCACTGGGATGATAAACAAGTTTGTTTTAAACTTGTTATTAAAGAGATGAGTGTAATTTTTAGGGTATCATAGAAGAGATAGTGTAGTTTAGTTTAAAAATGTTATAAGCCTACTGATGAGACCACGTGGCTGGGTCGAAACTAGTTTGGGCTGCCGTAGCTATATAGAGGATTCAAGTTTGAATTGTTTTTGCCATTTTATTTATGTTTTAAATTTGGTTTTTGTATTATTTTTGTATATTTTATATAGAAATAATACCGCGTACGCGTATTTCTGATTTGTTAGACAATAGATAAAAAAATCCTGGTTCCGCCTGCCCAGAGGTGTAATACACAGGTGTCTGGTAGGCGATCCGCTTGGGGTGAAGTATCCTCTTACAGGAGAAAAGCCTAATACAGATGTTGTGTTAATTTTATAACCAACGTGAGCATTGCACTTTTTAGTAACACATTGGTCAGATCATTTATTGCTATATGCAATAATTAATGAGCGGATCTGTGTGTTGCTGCGGGAAGTGTAAATCACACTGCAAAAAGTTAAGAGTTTATGATAGTACATTCCCGGCATTGGCTTAGAGGGAAAATCCTGTTATGTGGAATATCTGGTATTCATTTTTATAGTAAAATGAGAACAAAACAAGACCCAAATGTCGCTTAAGATAAAATGGTCAGATAAACTGTTGTCATTAATGTAAATCATTACTTATGAGATCCCTCTATCTCATCAACAGTAGAAGACGACCGTAAAGATAGAAACAATATCTTGTCTTTTGCCACATATTGGAGGACTCATCTATTGCAGAAGGGGTCCACAGAAAAAAACCACAGTTGAGAAAGTTCTCACGGACTCAACAAAATCGTTTCAACAGGTATAATGCGCGATTCGATTCAATTTGATAGTCTGTTTTGTATTTTAAATTTTTGAAATTTTCCTCATAGTAACTGTCTTAGGTTACAATAGGAGGAATACCATTAAAGATCCCAATTATAAATAAAATTTGTCCGCGTTTGTCTATATTGTTGTTTTAATATTATGCCTCACACTCTGTTTGTATTTCTTAGATGAATTTTTTATTAATTGTTTTGCGTAATTGTTTGTTTTTTTCGTATTCTATTAAAAATTTTTATATTGTATATATATTATTTCAGAAATAATATAATCAGAATAGAGGTATAGATAGTGACTGGGAGGTTGGGCGGTTTATGGATAGTCACTGGGATGATAAACAAGTTTGTTTTAAACTTGTTATTAAAGAGATGAGTGTAATTTTTAGGGTATCATAGAAGAGATAGTGTAGTTTAGTTTAAAAATGTTATAAGCCTACTGATGAGACCACGTGGCTGGGTCGAAACTAGTTTGGGCTGCCGTAGCTATATAGAGAAGGTTAGGATTCAAGTTTGAATTGTTTTTGCCATTTTATTTATGTTTTAAATTTTGTTTTTGTATTATTTTTGTATATTTTATATAGAAATAATACCGCGTACGCGTATTTCTGATTTGTTAGACAATAGATAAAAAAATCCTGGTTCCGCCTGCCCAGAGGTGTAATACACAGGTGTCTGGTAGGCGATCCGCTTGGGGTGAAGTATCCTCTTACAGGAGAAAAGCCTAATACAGATGTTGTGTTAATTTTATAACCAACGTGAGCATTGCACTTTTTAGTAACACATTGGTCAGATCATTTATTGCTATATGCAATAATTAATGAGCGGATCTGTGTGTTGCTGCGGGAAGTGTAAATCACACTGCAAAAAGTTAATGGTTATCTGTAGGGTTGCTCAATCTTACGGAAGAAGAAAGCAGATATATTGTTTGGCAAATTAAACGGCCTCTAGTTCTGAGCTAAGCCGTGAATAAGACTACGTGACAGTCTGGCCTTACTTCTATCCAACGACCTTACAAGAGAGTTGCCATTACAAAGTAGTCTACTTTGTTAAAACGAGTCCAGACTCCAAAGACACGTAATTAGAGTAAAATAAGGGGTGGTGGAGAATTTTATACTAGCCATTAAGCTGTATAAAATTTTCCTTTTTCAATTTATTGTTTTAATTTATTAAAGGGATGTACAATTCAATCTCTTTGAATCTTTGTAGTTTGTTACGTGCACGGTATCTGCGAAC
The DNA here is from genome assembly GCA_951812415.1 of Beris morrisii. Lineage (NCBI taxonomy): Eukaryota > Metazoa > Arthropoda > Insecta > Diptera > Stratiomyidae > Beris > Beris morrisii. The sequence continues at coordinate 163,602,458 of OX638311.1, read as the reverse complement.
CTTTTGCCAACAATAAGGTACTTCAATCATAAGTCATTTATAGAGTTTATGATAGTACATTCCCGGCATTGGCTTAGAGGGAAAATCCTGTTATGTGGAATATCTGGTATTCATTTTTATAGTAAAATGAGAACAAAACAAGACCCAAATGTCGCTTAAGATAAAATGGTCAGATAAACTGTTGTCATTAATGTAAATCATTACTTATGAGATCCCTCTATCTCATCAACAGTAGAAGACGACCGTAAAGATAGAAACAATATCTTGTCTTTTGCCACATATTGGAGGACTCATCTATTGCAGAAGGGGTCCACAGAAAAAAACCACAGTTGAGAAAGTTCTCACGGACTCAACAAAATCGTTTCAACAGGTATAATGCGCGATTCGATTCAATTTGATAGTCTGTTTTGTATTTTAAATTTTTGAAATTTTCCTCATAGTAACTGTCTTAGGTTACAATAGGAGGAATACCATTAAAGATCCCAATTATAAATAAAATTTGTCCGCGTTTGTCTATATTGTTGTTTTAATATTATGCCTCACACTCTGTTTGTATTTCTTAGATGAATTTTTTATTAATTGTTTTGCGTAATTGTTTGTTTTTTTCGTATTCTATTAAAAATTTTTATATTGTATATATATTATTTCAGAAATAATATAATCAGAATAGAGGTATAGATAGTGACTGGGAGGTTGGGCGGTTTATGGATAGTCACTGGGATGATAAACAAGTTTGTTTTAAACTTGTTATTAAAGAGATGAGTGTAATTTTTAGGGTATCATAGAAGAGATAGTGTAGTTTAGTTTAAAAATGTTATAAGCCTACTGATGAGACCACGTGGCTGGGTCGAAACTAGTTTGGGCTGCCGTAGCTATATAGAGAAGGTTAGGATTCAAGTTTGAATTGTTTTTGCCATTTTATTTATGTTTTAAATTTGGTTTTTGTATTATTTTTGTATATTTTATATAGAAATAATACCGCGTACGCGTATTTCTGATTTGTTAGACAATAGATAAAAAAATCCTGGTTCCGCCTGCCCAGAGGTGTAATACACAGGTGTCTGGTAGGCGATCCGCTTGGGGTGAAGTATCCTCTTACAGGAGAAAAGCCTAATACAGATGTTGTGTTAATTTTATAACCAACGTGAGCATTGCACTTTTTAGTAACACATTGGTCAGATCATTTATTGCTATATGCAATAATTAATGAGCGGATCTGTGTGTTGCTGCGGGAAGTGTAAATCACACTGCAAAAAGTTAAAATTAAAAAATTAAAAAATTAAAAAATTAAAAAAGTTAATGTGTTAATTTTATAACCAACGTGAGCATTGCACTTTTTAGTAACGCATTGGTCAGATCATTTATTGCTATATGCAATAATTAATGAGCGGATCTGTGTGTTGCTGCGGGAAGTGTAAATCACACTGCAAAAAGTTAAAAATTAAAAAATTAAAAAATTAAAAAATTAAAAAATTAAAATTATTAATTGTTTTGCGTAATTTTTTGTTTTTTCGTATTCTATTAAAAAATTTTTTATTGTATATATATTATTTCAGAAATAATATAATCAGAATAGAGGTATAGATAGTGACTGGGAGGTTGGGCGGTTTATGGATAGTCACTGGGATAATAAACAAGTTTGTTTTAAACTTGTTATTAAAGAGATGAGTGTAATTTTTAGAGTATCATAGAAGAGATAGTGTAGTTTAGTTTAAAAATGTTATAAGCCTACTGATGAGACCACGTGGCTGGGTCGAAACTAGTTTGGGCTGCCGTAGCTATATAGAGAAGGTTAGGATTCAAGTTTGAATTGTTTGGCCAATTTATTTATGTTTTAAATTTTGTTTTTGTATTATTTTTGTATATTTTATATAGAAATAATACCGCGTACGCGTATTTTCTGATTTGTTAGACAATAGATAAAAAAATCCTGGTTCCGCCTGCCCAGAGGTGTAATACACAGGTGTCTGGTAGGCGATCCGCTTGGGGTGAAGTATCCTCTTACAGGAGAAAAGCCTAATACAGATGTTGTGTTAATTTTATAACCAACGTGAGCATTGCACTTTTTAGTAACGCATTGGTCAGATCATTTATTGCTATATGCAATAATTAATGAGCGGATCTGTGTGTTGCTACGGGAAGTGTAAATCACACTGCAAAAAGTTAATGGATATCTGTAGGGTTGCTCAATCTTACGGAAGAAGAAAGCAGATATATTGTTTGGCAAATTAAACGGCCTCTAGTTCTGAGCTAAGCCGTGAATAAGACTACGTGACAGTCTGGCCTTACTTCTATCCAACGACCTTACAAGAGAGTTGCCATTACAAAGTAGTCTACTTTGTTAAAACGAGTCCAGACTCCAAAGACACGTAATTAGAGTAAAATAAGGGTGGTGGAGAATTTTATACTAGCAATTAAGCTGTATAAAATTTTCCTTTTTCAATTTATTGTTTTAATTTATTAAAGGGATGTACAATTCAATCTCTATTGAATCTTTGTAGTTTGTTACGTGCACGGTATCTGCGAACCTTTTGCCAACAATAAGGTACTTCAATCATAAGTCATTTATGGAGTTTATGATAGTACATTCCCGGCATTAACTTAGAGGAAAAATCCTGTTATGTGGAATATCTGGTTTTCATTTTAATAGTAAAATGAGAACAACCCAAACAAGACCCAAATGTCGCTTAAGATTAAATGGTCAGATAAACTGTTGTCATTAATGTAAATCATTACTTATGAGATCCCTCTATCTCATCAACAGTAGAAGACGACCGTAAAGATAGAAACAATATCTTGTCTTTTGCCACATATTGGAGGACTCATCTATTGCAGAAGGGGTCCACAGAAAAAACCACAGTTGAGAAAGTTCTCACGGACTCAACAAAATCGTTTCAACAGGTATAATGCGCGATTCGATTCAATTTGATAGTCTGTTTTATATTTTAAATTTTTTGAAATTTTCCTCATAGTAACTGTCTTAGGTTACAATAGGAGGAATACCATTAAAGATCCCAATTATAAATAAAATTTGTCCGCGTTTGTCTATATTGTTGTTTTAATATTATGCCTCACACTCTGTTTGTATTTCTTAGATGAATTTTTTATTAATTGTTTTGCGTAATTTTTTGTTTTTTCGTATTCTATTAAAAAATTTTTTATTGTATATATATTATTTCAGAAATAATATAATCAGAATAGAGGTATAGATAGTGACTGGGAGGTTGGGCGGTTTATGGATAGTCACTGGGATAATAAACAAGTTTGTTTTAAACTTGTTATTAAAGAGATGAGTGTAATTTTTAGAGTATCATAGAAGAGATAGTGTAGTTTAGTTTAAAAATGTTATAAGCCTACTGATGAGACCACGTGGCTGGGTCGAAACTAGTTTGGGCTGCCGTAGCTATATAGAGAAGGTTAGGATTCAAGTTTGAATTGTTTGGCCAATTTATTTATGTTTTAAATTTTGTTTTTGTATTATTTTTGTATATTTTATATAGAAATAATACCGCGTACGCGTATTTTCTGATTTGTTAGACAATAGATAAAAAAATCCTGGTTCCGCCTGCCCAGAGGTGTAATACACAGGTGTCTGGTAGGCGATCCGCTTGGGGTGAAGTATCCTCTTACAGGAGAAAAGCCTAATACAGATGTTGTGTTAATTTTATAACCAACGTGAGCATTGCACTTTTTAGTAACGCATTGGTCAGATCATTTATTGCTATATGCAATAATTAATGAGCGGATCTGTGTGTTGCTACGGGAAGTGTAAATCACACTGCAAAAAGTTAAATAATACCGCGTACGCGTATTAGGGATACTTTGTAGAGTTTGATGCTACAAAGTATTCGGTTTATTAGACATTATTAAAAAATCCTGGTTCCGCCATCCCAGAGGTGTAAAATACAGGTGTCTGGCAGGTTATGAGCTTGAGGTGAACTATCCTCTTATAGGTAAAAGCCTAGGCAGATGTTGAGATATCTTTAATATCCAACGTGAGTGTTTCACTTTTTGACGACGCATTGGTTGATAACTGTAGGTGTATTTAGCACTGTGGTAGTGATCAATCTGTGAGTTGTTGTGGGAAGTGGAGGTCACAATGCCATAAAAATTAAAAAATTAAAAAATTAAAAAATTAAAAAATTAAAAAATTAAAAAATTAAAATTAACGTGAGCATTGCACTTTTTAGTAACGCATTGGTCAGATCATTTATTGCTATATGCAATAATTAATGAGCGGATCTGTGTGTTGCTGCGGGAAGTGTAAATCACACTGCAAAAAGTTAATGGATATCTGTAGGGTTGCTCAATCTTACGGAAGAAGAAAGCAGATATATTGTTTGGCAAATTAAACGGCCTCTAGTTCTGAGCTAAGCCGTGAATAAGACTACGTGACAGTCTGGCCTTACTTCTATCCAACGACCTTACAAGAGAGTTGCCATTACAAAGTAGTCTACTTTGTTAAAACGAGTCCAGACTCCAAAGACACGTAATTAGAGTAAAATAAGGGTGGTGGAGAATTTTATACTAGCCATTAAGCTGTATAAAATTTTCCTTTTTCAATTTATTGTTTTAATTTATTAAAGGGATGTACAATTCAATCTCTATTGAATCTTTGTAGTTTGTTACGTGCACGGTATCTGCGAACCTTTTGCCAACAATAAGGTACTTCAATCATAAGTCATTTATGGAGTTTATGATAGTACATTCCCGGCATTAACTTAGAGGGAAAATCCTGTTATGTGGAATATCTGGTTTTCATTTTAATAGTAAAATGAGAACAACCCAAACAAGACCCAAATGTCGCTTAAGATTAAATGGTCAGATAAACTGTTGTCATTAATGTAAATCATTACTTATGAGATCCCTCTATCTCATCAACAGTAGAAGACGACCGTAAAGATAGAAACAATATCTTGTCTTTTGCCACATATTGGAGGACTCATCTATTGCAGAAGGGGTCCACAGAAAAAACCACAGTTGAGAAAGTTCTCACGGACTCAACAAAATCGTTTCAACAGGTATAATGCGCGATTCGATTCAATTTGATAGTCTGTTTTATATTTTAAATTTTTGAAATTTTCCTCATAGTAACTGTCTTAGGTTACAATAGGAGGAATACCATTAAAGATCCCAATTATAAATAAAATTTGTCCGCGTTTGTCTATATTGTTGTTTTAATATTATGCCTCACACTCTGTTTGTATTTCTTAGATGAATTTTTTATTAATTGTTTTGCGTAATTTTTTGTTTTTTCGTATTCTATTAAAAATTTTTTTATTGTATATATATTATTTCAGAAATAATATAATCAGAATAGAGGTATAGATAGTGACTGGGAGGTTGGGCGGTTTATGGATAGTCACTGGGATGGTAAACAAGTTTGTTTTAAACTTGTTATTAAAGAGATGAGTGTAATTTTTAGAGTATCATAGAAGAGATAGTGTAGTTTAGTTTAAAAATGTTATAAGCCTACTGATGAGACCACGTGGCTGGGTCGAAACTAGTTTGGGCTGCCGTAGCTATATAGAGAAGGTTAGGATTCAAGTTTGAATTGTTTTGCCAATTTATTTATGTTTTAAATTTTGTTTTTGTATTATTTTTGTATATTTTATATAGAAATAATACCGCGTACGCGTATTTTCTGATTTGTTAGACAATAGATAAAAAATCCTGGTTCCGCCTGCCCAGAGGTGTAATACACAGGTGTCTGGTAGGCGATCCGCTTGGGGTGAAGTATCCTCTTACAGGAGAAAAGCCTAAAACAGATGTTGTGTTAATTTTATAACCAACGTGAGCATTGCACTTTTTAGTAACGCATTGGTCAGATCATTTATTGCTATATGCAATAATTAATGAGCGGATCTGTGTGTTGCTGCGGGAAGTGTAAATCACACTGCAAAAAGTTAATGGATATCTGTAGGGTTGCTCAATCTTACGGAAGAAGAAAGCAGATATATTGTTTGGCAAATTAAACGGCCTCTAGTTCTGAGCTAAGCCGTGAATAAGACTACGTGACAGTCTGGCCTTACTTCTATCCAACGACCTTACAAGAGAGTTGCCATTACAAAGTAGTCTACTTTGTTAAAACGAGTCCAGACTCCAAAGACACGTAATTAGAGTAAAATAAGGGTGGTGGAGAATTTTATACTAGCCATTAAGCTGTATAAAATTTTCCTTTTTCAATTTATTGTTTTAATTTATTAAAGGGATGTACAATTCAATCTCTATTGAATCTTTGTAGTTTGTTACGTGCACGGTATCTGCGAACCTTTTGCCAACAATAAGGTACTTCAATCATAAGTCATTTATGGAGTTTATGATAGTACATTCCCGGCATTAACTTAGAGGGAAAATCCTGTTATGTGGAATATCTGGTTTTCATTTTAATAGTAAAATGAGAACAACCCAAACAAGACCCAAATGTCGCTTAAGATTAAATGGTCAGATAAACTGTTGTCATTAATGTAAATCATTACTTATGAGATCCCTCTATCTCATCAACAGTAGAAGACGACCGTAAAGATAGAAACAATATCTTGTCTTTTGCCACATATTGGAGGACTCATCTATTGCAGAAGGGGTCCACAGAAAAAACCACAGTTGAGAAAGTTCTCACGGACTCAACAAAATCGTTTCAACAGGTATAATGCGCGATTCGATTCAATTTGATAGTCTGTTTTATATTTTAAATTTTTGAAATTTTCCTCATAGTAACTGTCTTAGGTTACAATAGGAGGAATACCATTAAAGATCCCAATTATAAATAAAATTTGTCCGCGTTTGTCTATATTGTTGTTTTAATATTATGCCTCACACTCTGTTTGTATTTCTTAGATGAATTTTTTATTAATTGTTTTGCGTAATTTTTTGTTTTTTCGTATTCTATTAAAAATTTTTTTATTGTATATATATTATTTCAGAAATAATATAATCAGAATAGAGGTATAGATAGTGACTGGGAGGTTGGGCGGTTTATGGATAGTCACTGGGATGGTAAACAAGTTTGTTTTAAACTTGTTATTAAAGAGATGAGTGTAATTTTTAGAGTATCATAGAAGAGATAGTGTAGTTTAGTTTAAAAATGTTATAAGCCTACTGATGAGACCACGTGGCTGGGTCGAAACTAGTTTGGGCTGCCGTAGCTATATAGAGAAGGTTAGGATTCAAGTTTGAATTGTTTTGCCAATTTATTTATGTTTTAAATTTTGTTTTTGTATTATTTTTGTATATTTTATATAGAAATAATACCGCGTACGCGTATTTTCTGATTTGTTAGACAATAGATAAAAAATCCTGGTTCCGCCTGCCCAGAGGTGTAATACACAGGTGTCTGGTAGGCGATCCGCTTGGGGTGAAGTATCCTCTTACAGGAGAAAAGCCTAAAACAGATGTTGTGTTAATTTTATAACCAACGTGAGCATTGCACTTTTTAGTAACGCATTGGTCAGATCATTTATTGCTATATGCAATAATTAATGAGCGGATCTGTGTGTTGCTGCGGGAAGTGTAAATCACACTGCAAAAAGTTAATATCTGTTAGTTTCATATTCCTAATTTAAGGAATAAATATCACATTAGGATTAGCCACTTCTGAACATTTCCATGGCCAAAAATGTCAGAGTGACTACTAGTGCATAGTCTACCAGTACTCAACTGCTCTTAAGAAAAACAAAACTAATATAAGACTTTAGTAAGAGATGATAGTTTACTAACATAATTAAAAGGAAAACAAAAAAATTATAAGCAATAGAAAAGGTTATGAAAGTGTATTAAAATAGGGAAATTTTATTAAAAAATCCTGGTTCCATCATCCCAGTGATGTGCATACAGGTGACTGACTGGCTCACCTCCTGTGGTACATATTCCTCTTATAGGAACAGTACCACCAAAATAAAGTATTAGTTCATGTTGTGGAGCCGACATATAGCTATACCCAATTATAAGTCTTGTTTGTGGCCTTTCCTACTACCGGAAGTGGGAAAGTGGGTGATGATAAGACGAATCAATTGGCCTCTGTCTGGGATAAGCCAGAATGTAGACACCCGTAGTCTAGTTGAATCTTTACCCATATGACCAAACATGGAGGACGCCTTAACGAAGTGAAACACTAAGTTACAACGAAATCAGTCAATTCAAGACACGTCTTTGTTAACGAATTTGCCAAACATAGCAAAAGTAAAGTAATAGTAAAGTAACAAAAGTAAAAATGTTTTTAGTTATGACGTGCACGGTTAACTTCGCACCTACTAACAATTTTGTCACACTGTATTTTACCCAATAGGTAAGTTTACAGTTCAGACACACCCGGCATAATGAAGAGGAAAAATCCTGGAAAAGTGATTATCGATCTTACACTTTCATGTTCAATATGACTTGAGAGCCCCATAAAAAACCGTATGTCGCTTAGCTGGAATATATGGTCAATGCACTAGCTGTTTCAAAATGTAAATCATTACTTATGGAAGGCCTCTATTCCATCGGCAGTGGCAAACCGTAAAGATAAATATCTATTAATCTTGTCCCTTTGCCACATAAGGAAGACCGACTTACCCAAAGGTCTAAAGATCTAATCACATTTGAGAAGGTCCTCACTGACTCAATAACGTTAATTCAGGTACTTACGCGAATTAACTATCAATTTACAACCAGTTTAAGTCACGATACTTAAACAAAATAATATCATAATTAAAATTAAAATTAAAGAATATATAGTACAACATCCACAATATGCCCCCCACCTGAATGTATCTCGTAAAATCAAAAGAATTATAAACTCATACAAATTAATATTTATTGATCCAACAAATCAGATTTTCATCTTATTATATGAGAACTCAGAAAAAATTTTTTCACACCATGTGCTGAGGAAAAAAGATAGACAGGGGTCTGTGAGGACACAGTATAAACCGACCCATAAGAGTAGTTATAGTAACCACCAAAATCTTCCCATAGCATCATAAAGCCAAACACCTAATCAAACAAAATAGTTTCTAAAGCATAAACAGAAAATTAGAAATACAAAAATCCAATGAATATTGTAAATTAACAAAGCATGGGCCACCACAGTGGTTGTCCCTGGAAGACATGATTGAAGATGCAACATTCTTATAAACATGATTGGTACACGAAAAAATTGCACAAGATCCCAAACATTACCCTGTTTTAACGAATATATGAACCCATTAGGGTCTGAAATTTGGATAATGTTATGATCACAGCATATTGACTTAATAATATAGCACTGGAGACCCACAAGAAAAAGTCAACAAAACACCCTCTACCAACAAACCGAAAATGAACCCTAAGGAAAGAATACAATAGCAAAAACACTTGTGCGGATCCAACACAAGAAGTCGAATTTGAACATTAATAGTTAGTCGTCGAAGTCAAGAGAAGGACCTCTTGCTCGCTATTAGATCGATATTTTCTATATTTCTTAATTTTTTACATACAATCCGATAGTTTGTAGTGATACACTCGCGAACGTACCCTTCAGGCAAATTCATATAGGTAGTGATAGGAAAGTGAAAATAAAAATAAATCGGTATAGGTAGTAATAGAAAGGTGCAGGAAAGTTTTTTGTGCATATCTATGAATCTCCTTACAACGGAGAGTAAGTAAAGTGGTGCTATTTTAGTCTCCTAAACGAGTGATACCCCCAAAAGTGTTCAAGAATAGTGAAACACAATGCCCCACCATTACAACATCCTCGGATAAAATAGAGTATACGCATCGGGTGTATACTAGAGTCATCCAGATGGAGGAAAAATGAGGTAAAGTGAGAAATCAGATGTGATGGGGAAAAGCACAAATGGTGAAGTGCATAAAAAGTGGTTAATAAATAATGACAGCTTCCAAAACAAAGAAAGAAAAGAAGGAATCATGGGGTAAGTCCACCTAAAGATACAACACATAATAACTAAAAAATGACAACCAACACCCATATCATTTCATAAAAAGAATAGAGTAGGAAAACAATAGGAAAACATTAAAATTAAAAATTAAATAAACAACATTTCAAAAATGAAGTATTCAGAGGTTAGTCATTACGATTTAAAGTCGGATATCAGAACATGTGAATGATATCAAGACACATATGAAACTTTTACTAAGATCGGTTTGAGAGTCACCGTGGAAAAAATGTACATGCGACGACTTTGAAGAGATGATAATATCATTTCACCTCTCCAGAGACGCCACATGGGACCACCGAAGACAGTAACATTTAGCAATTCTTTAATTACACATAGCTAATGAAGATTTGATAAATTACAGAAATTAAAACGGAAAAAAACCCCAAACTTTGTATACCTTAAGCATACAAAGAATAAGAAACACAACCTTAACTCAGTAAGAATACCTACTGATGAGACCTTTAGGTCGAAACGCGTCTAGGATAATTGCCTTCACCCATAATATCTGTTAGTTTCATATTCCTAATTTAAGGAATAAATATCACATTAGGATTAGCCACTTCTGAACATTTCCATGGCCAAAAATGTCAGAGTGACTACTAGTGCATAGTCTACCAGTACTCAACTGCTCTTAAGAAAAACAAAACTAATATAAGACTTTAGTAAGAGATGATAGTTTACTAACATAATTAAAAGGAAAACAAAAAAATTATAAGCAATAGAAAAGGTTATGAAAGTGTATTAAAATAGGGAAATTTTATTAAAAAATCCTGGTTCCATCATCCCAGTGATGTGCATACAGGTGACTGACTGGCTCACCTCCTGTGGTACATATTCCTCTTATAGGAACAGTACCACCAAAATAAAGTATTAGTTCATGTTGTGGAGCCGACATATAGCTATACCCAATTATAAGTCTTGTTTGTGGCCTTTCCTACTACCGGAAGTGGGAAAGTGGGTGATGATAAGACGAATCAATTGGCCTCTGTCTGGGATAAGCCAGAATGTAGACACCCGTAGTCTAGTTGAATCTTTACCCATATGACCAAACATGGAGGACGCCTTAACGAAGTGAAACACTAAGTTACAACGAAATCAGTCAATTCAAGACACGTCTTTGTTAACGAATTTGCCAAACATAGCAAAAGTAAAGTAATAGTAAAGTAACAAAAGTAAAAATGTTTTTAGTTATGACGTGCACGGTTAACTTCGCACCTACTAACAATTTTGTCACACTGTATTTTACCCAATAGGTAAGTTTACAGTTCAGACACACCCGGCATAATGAAGAGGAAAAATCCTGGAAAAGTGATTATCGATCTTACACTTTCATGTTCAATATGACTTGAGAGCCCCATAAAAAACCGTATGTCGCTTAGCTGGAATATATGGTCAATGCACTAGCTGTTTCAAAATGTAAATCATTACTTATGGAAGGCCTCTATTCCATCGGCAGTGGCAAACCGTAAAGATAAATATCTATTAATCTTGTCCCTTTGCCACATAAGGAAGACCGACTTACCCAAAGGTCTAAAGATCTAATCACATTTGAGAAGGTCCTCACTGACTCAATAACGTTAATTCAGGTACTTACGCGTATTAACTATCAATTTACAACCAGTTTAAGTCACGATACTTAAACAAAATAATATCATAATTAAAATTAAAATTAAAGAATATATAGTACAACATCCACAATATGCCCCCCACCTGAATGTATCTCGTAAAATCAAAAGAATTATAAACTCATACAAATTAATATTTATTGATCCAGAAAATCAGATTTTCATCTTATTATATGAGAACTCAGAAAAAATTTTTTCACACCATGTGCTGAGGAAAAAAGATAGACAGGGGTCTGTGAGGACACAGTATAAACCGACCCATAAGAGTAGTTATAGTAACCACCAAAATCTTCCCATAGCATCATAAAGCCAAACACCTAATCAAACAAAATAGTTTCTAAAGCATAAACAGAAAATTAGAAATACAAAAATCCAATGAATATTGTAAATTAACAAAGCATGGGCCACCACAGTGGTTGTCCCTGGAAGACATGATTGAAGATGCAACATTCTTATAAACATGATTGGTACACGAAAAAATTGCACAAGATCCCAAACATTACCCTGTTTTAACGAATATATGAACCCATTAGGGTCTGAAATTCGGATAATGTTATGATCACAGCATATTGACTTAATAATATAGCACTGGAGACCCACAAGAAAAAGTCAACAAAACACCCTCTACCAACAAACCGAAAATGAACCCTAAGGAAAGAATACAATAGCAAAAACACTTGTGCGGATCCAACACAAGAAGTCGAATTTGAACATTAATAGTTAGTCGTCGAAGTCAAGAGAAGGACCTCTTGCTCGCTATTAGATCGATATTTTCTATATTTCTTAATTTTTTACATACAATCCGATAGTTTGTAGTGATACACTCGCGAACGTACCCTTCAGGCAAATTCATATAGGTAGTGATAGGAAAGTGAAAATAAAAATAAATCGGTATAGGTAGTAATAGAAAGGTGCAGGAAAGTTTTTTGTGCATATCTATGAATCTCCTTACAACGGAGAGTAAGTAAAGTGGTGCTATTTTAGTCTCCTAAACGAGTGATACCCCCAAAAGTGTTCAAGAATAGTGAAACACAATGCCCCACCATTACAACATCCTCGGATAAAATAGAGTATACGCATCGGGTGTATCCTAGAGTCATCCAGATGGAGGAAAAATGAGGTAAAGTGAGAAATCAGATGTGATGGGGAAAAGCACAAATGGTGAAGTGCATAAAAAGTGGTTAATAAATAATGACAGCTTCCAAAACAAAGAAAGAAAAGAAGGAATCATGGGGTAAGTCCACCTAAAGATACAACACATAATAACTAAAAAATGACAACCAACACCCATATCATTTCATAAAAAGAATAGAGTAGGAAAACAATAGGAAAACATTAAAATTAAAAATTAAATAAACAACATTTCAAAAATGAAGTATTCAGAGGTTAGTCATTACGATTTAAAGTCGGATATCAGAACATGTGAATGATATCAAGACACATATGAAACTTTTACTAAGATCGGTTTGAGAGTCACCGTGGAAAAAATGTACATGCGACGACTTTGAAGAGATGATAATATCATTTCACCTCTCCAGAGACGCCACATGGGACCACCGAAGACAGTAACATTTAGCAATTCTTTAATTACACATAGCTAATGAAGATTTGATAAATTACAGAAATTAAAACGGAAAAAAACCCCAAACTTTGTATACCTTAAGCATACAAAGAATAAGAAACACAACCTTAACTCAGTAAGAATACCTACTGATGAGACCTTTAGGTCGAAACGCGTCTAGGATAATTGCCTTCACCCATAATATCTGTTAGTTTCATATTCCTAATTTAAGGAATAAATATCACATTAGGATTAGCCACTTCTGAACATTTCCATGGCCAAAAATGTCAGAGTGACTACTAGTGCATAGTCTACCAGTACTCAACTGCTCTTAAGAAAAACAAAACTAATATAAGACTTTAGTAAGAGATGATAGTTTACTAACATAATTAAAAGGAAAACAAAAAAATTATAAGCAATAGAAAAGGTTATGAAAGTGTATTAAAATAGGGAAATTTTATTAAAAAATCCTGGTTCCATCATCCCAGTGATGTGCATACAGGTGACTGACTGGCTCACCTCCTGTGGTACATATTCCTCTTATAGGAACAGTACCACCAAAATAAAGTATTAGTTCATGTTGTGGAGCCGACATATAGCTATACCCAATTATAAGTCTTGTTTGTGGCCTTTCCTACTACCGGAAGTGGGAAAGTGGGTGATGATAAGACGAATCAATTGGCCTCTGTCTGGGATAAGCCAGAATGTAGACACCCGTAGTCTAGTTGAATCATCGTCTTTGTTAACGAATTTGCCAAACATAGCAAAAGTAAAGTAATAGTAAAGTAACAAAAGTAAAAATGTTTTTAGTTATGACGTGCACGGTTAACTTCGCACCTACTAACAATTTTGTCACACTGTATTTTACCCAATAGGTAAGTTTACAGTTCAGACACACCCGGCATAATGAAGAGGAAAAATCCTGGAAAAGTGATTATCGATCTTACACTTTCATGTTCAATATGACTTGAGAGCCCCATAAAAAACCGTATGTCGCTTAGCTGGAATATATGGTCAATGCACTAGCTGTTTCAAAATGTAAATCATTACTTATGGAAGGCCTCTATTCCATCGGCAGTGGCAAACCGTAAAGATAAATATCTATTAATCTTGTCCCTTTGCCACATAAGGAAGACCGACTTACCCAAAGGTCTAAAGATCTAATCACATTTGAGAAGGTCCTCACTGACTCAATAACGTTAATTCAGGTACTTACGCGTATTAACTATCAATTTACAACCAGTTTAAGTCACGATACTTAAACAAAATAATATCATAATTAAAATTAAAATTAAAGAATATATAGTACAACATCCACAATATGCCCCCCACCTGAATGTATCTCGTAAAATCAAAAGAATTATAAACTCATACAAATTAATATTTATTGATCCAGAAAATCAGATTTTCATCTTATTATATGAGAACTCAGAAAAAATTTTTTCACACCATGTGCTGAGGAAAAAAGATAGACAGGGGTCTGTGAGGACACAGTATAAACCGACCCATAAGAGTAGTTATAGTAACCACCAAAATCTTCCCATAGCATCATAAAGCCAAACACCTAATCAAACAAAATAGTTTCTAAAGCATAAACAGAAAATTAGAAATACAAAAATCCAATGAATATTGTAAATTAACAAAGCATGGGCCACCACAGTGGTTGTCCCTGGAAGACATGATTGAAGATGCAACATTCTTATAAACATGATTGGTACACGAAAAAATTGCACAAGATCCCAAACATTACCCTGTTTTAACGAATATATGAACCCATTAGGGTCTGAAATTCGGATAATGTTATGATCACAGCATATTGACTTAATAATATAGCACTGGAGACCCACAAGAAAAAGTCAACAAAACACCCTCTACCAAAAAACCGAAAATGAACCCTAAGGAAAGAATACAATAGCAAAAACACTTGTGCGGATCCAACACAAGAAGTCGAATTTGAACATTAATAGTTAGTCGTCGAAGTCAAGAGAAGGACCTCTTGCTCGCTATTAGATCGATATTTTCTATATTTCTTAATTTTTTACATACAATCCGATAGTTTGTAGTGATACACTCGCGAACGTACCCTTCAGGCAAATTCATATAGGTAGTGATAGGAAAGTGAAAATAAAAATAAATCGGTATAGGTAGTAATAGAAAGGTGCAGGAAAGTTTTTTGTGCATATCTATGAATCTCCTTACAACGGAGAGTAAGTAAAGTGGTGCTATTTTAGTCTCCTAAACGAGTGATACCCCCAAAAGTGTTCAAGAATAGTGAAACACAATGCCCCACCATTACAACATCCTCGGATAAAATAGAGTATACGCATCGGGTGTATCCTAGAGTCATCCAGATGGAGGAAAAATGAGGTAAAGTGAGAAATCAGATGTGATGGGGAAAAGCACAAATGGTGAAGTGCATAAAAAGTGGTTAATAAATAATGACAGCTTCCAAAACAAAGAAAGAAAAGAAGGAATCATGGGGTAAGTCCACCTAAAGATACAACACATAATAACTAAAAAATGACAACCAACACCCATATCATTTCATAAAAAGAATAGAGTAGGAAAACAATAGGAAAACATTAAAATTAAAAATTAAATAAACAACATTTCAAAAATGAAGTATTCAGAGGTTAGTCATTACGATTTAAAGTCGGATATCAGAACATGTGAATGATATCAAGACACATATGAAACTTTTACTAAGATCGGTTTGAGAGTCACCGTGGAAAAAATGTACATGCGACGACTTTGAAGAGATGATAATATCATTTCACCTCTCCAGAGACGCCACATGGGACCACCGAAGACAGTAACATTTAGCAATTCTTTAATTACACATAGCTAATGAAGATTTGATAAATTACAGAAATTAAAACGGAAAAAAACCCCAAACTTTGTATACCTTAAGCATACAAAGAATAAGAAACACAACCTTAACTCAGTAAGAATACCTACTGATGAGACCTTTAGGTCGAAACGCGTCTAGGATAATTGCCTTCACCCATAATATCTGTTAGTTTCATATTCCTAATTTAAGGAATAAATATCACATTAGGATTAGCCACTTCTGAACATTTCCATGGCCAAAAATGTCAGAGTGACTACTAGTGCATAGTCTACCAGTACTCAACTGCTCTTAAGAAAAACAAAACTAATATAAGACTTTAGTAAGAGATGATAGTTTACTAACATAATTAAAAGGAAAACAAAAAAATTATAAGCAATAGAAAAGGTTATGAAAGTGTATTAAAATAGGGAAATTTTATTAAAAAATCCTGGTTCCATCATCCCAGTGATGTGCATACAGGTGACTGACTGGCTCACCTCCTGTGGTACATATTCCTCTTATAGGAACAGTACCACCAAAATAAAGTATTAGTTCATGTTGTGGAGCCGACATATAGCTATACCCAATTATAAGTCTTGTTTGTGGCCTTTCCTACTACCGGAAGTGGGAAAGTGGGTGATGATAAGACGAATCAATTGGCCTCTGTCTGGGATAAGCCAGAATGTAGACACCCGTAGTCTAGTTGAATCTTTACCCATATGACCAAACATGGAGGACGCCTTAACGAAGTGAAACACTAAGTTACAACGAAATCAGTCAATTCAAGACACGTCTTTGTTAACGAATTTGCCAAACATAGCAAAAGTAAAGTAATAGTAAAGTAACAAAAGTAAAAATGTTTTTAGTTATGACGTGCACGGTTAACTTCGCACCTACTAACAATTTTGTCACACTGTATTTTACCCAATAGGTAAGTTTACAGTTCAGACACACCCGGCATAATGAAGAGGAAAAATCCTGGAAAAGTGATTATCGATCTTACACTTTCATGTTCAATATGACTTGAGAGCCCCATAAAAAACCGTATGTCGCTTAGCTGGAATATATGGTCAATGCACTAGCTGTTTCAAAATGTAAATCATTACTTATGGAAGGCCTCTATTCCATCGGCAGTGGCAAACCGTAAAGATAAATATCTATTAATCTTGTCCCTTTGCCACATAAGGAAGACCGACTTACCCAAAGGTCTAAAGATCTAATCACATTTGAGAAGGTCCTCACTGACTCAATAACGTTAATTCAGGTACTTACGCGTATTAACTATCAATTTACAACCAGTTTAAGTCACGATACTTAAACAAAATAATATCATAATTAAAATTAAAATTAAAGAATATATAGTACAACATCCACAATATGCCCCCCACCTGAATGTATCTCGTAAAATCAAAAGAATTATAAACTCATACAAATTAATATTTATTGATCCAGAAAATCAGATTTTCATCTTATTATATGAGAACTCAGAAAAAATTTTTTCACACCATGTGCTGAGGAAAAAAGATAGACAGGGGTCTGTGAGGACACAGTATAAACCGACCCATAAGAGTAGTTATAGTAACCACCAAAATCTTCCCATAGCATCATAAAGCCAAACACCTAATCAAACAAAATAGTTTCTAAAGCATAAACAGAAAATTAGAAATACAAAAATCCAATGAATATTGTAAATTAACAAAGCATGGGCCACCACAGTGGTTGTCCCTGGAAGACATGATTGAAGATGCAACATTCTTATAAACATGATTGGTACACGAAAAAATTGCACAAGATCCCAAACATTACCCTGTTTTAACGAATATATGAACCCATTAGGGTCTGAAATTCGGATAATGTTATGATCACAGCATATTGACTTAATAATATAGCACTGGAGACCCACAAGAAAAAGTCAACAAAACACCCTCTACCAACAAACCGAAAATGAACCCTAAGGAAAGAATACAATAGCAAAAACACTTGTGCGGATCCAACACAAGAAGTCGAATTTGAACATTAATAGTTAGTCGTCGAAGTCAAGAGAAGGACCTCTTGCTCGCTATTAGATCGATATTTTCTATATTTCTTAATTTTTTACATACAATCCGATAGTTTGTAGTGATACACTCGCGAACGTACCCTTCAGGCAAATTCATATAGGTAGTGATAGGAAAGTGAAAATAAAAATAAATCGGTATAGGTAGTAATAGAAAGGTGCAGGAAAGTTTTTTGTGCATATCTATGAATCTCCTTACAACGGAGAGTAAGTAAAGTGGTGCTATTTTAGTCTCCTAAACGAGTGATACCCCCAAAAGTGTTCAAGAATAGTGAAACACAATGCCCCACCATTACAACATCCTCGGATAAAATAGAGTATACGCATCGGGTGTATCCTAGAGTCATCCAGATGGAGGAAAAATGAGGTAAAGTGAGAAATCAGATGTGATGGGGAAAAGCACAAATGGTGAAGTGCATAAAAAGTGGTTAATAAATAATGACAGCTTCCAAAACAAAGAAAGAAAAGAAGGAATCATGGGGTAAGTCCACCTAAAGATACAACACATAATAACTAAAAAATGACAACCAACACCCATATCATTTCATAAAAAGAATAGAGTAGGAAAACAATAGGAAAACATTAAAATTAAAAATTAAATAAACAACATTTCAAAAATGAAGTATTCAGAGGTTAGTCATTACGATTTAAAGTCGGATATCAGAACATGTGAATGATATCAAGACACATATGAAACTTTTACTAAGATCGGTTTGAGAGTCACCGTGGAAAAAATGTACATGCGACGACTTTGAAGAGATGATAATATCATTTCACCTCTCCAGAGACGCCACATGGGACCACCGAAGACAGTAACATTTAGCAATTCTTTAATTACACATAGCTAATGAAGATTTGATAAATTACAGAAATTAAAACGGAAAAAAACCCCAAACTTTGTATACCTTAAGCATACAAAGAATAAGAAACACAACCTTAACTCAGTAAGAATACCTACTGATGAGACCTTTAGGTCGAAACGCGTCTAGGATAATTGCCTTCACCCATAATATCTGTTAGTTTCATATTCCTAATTTAAGGAATAAATATCACATTAGGATTAGCCACTTCTGAACATTTCCATGGCCAAAAATGTCAGAGTGACTACTAGTGCATAGTCTACCAGTACTCAACTGCTCTTAAGAAAAACAAAACTAATATAAGACTTTAGTAAGAGATGATAGTTTACTAACATAATTAAAAGGAAAACAAAAAAATTATAAGCAATAGAAAAGGTTATGAAAGTGTATTAAAATAGGGAAATTTTATTAAAAAATCCTGGTTCCATCATCCCAGTGATGTGCATACAGGTGACTGACTGGCTCACCTCCTGTGGTACATATTCCTCTTATAGGAACAGTACCACCAAAATAAAGTATTAGTTCATGTTGTGGAGCCGACATATAGCTATACCCAATTATAAGTCTTGTTTGTGGCCTTTCCTACTACCGGAAGTGGGAAAGTGGGTGATGATAAGACGAATCAATTGGCCTCTGTCTGGGATAAGCCAGAATGTAGACACCCGTAGTCTAGTTGAATCTTTACCCATATGACCAAACATGGAGGACGCCTTAACGAAGTGAAACACTAAGTTACAACGAAATCAGTCAATTCAAGACACGTCTTTGTTAACGAATTTGCCAAACATAGCAAAAGTAAAGTAATAGTAAAGTAACAAAAGTAAAAATGTTTTTAGTTATGACGTGCACGGTTAACTTCGCACCTACTAACAATTTTGTCACACTGTATTTTACCCAATAGGTAAGTTTACAGTTCAGACACACCCGGCATAATGAAGAGGAAAAATCCTGGAAAAGTGATTATCGATCTTACACTTTCATGTTCAATATGACTTGAGAGCCCCATAAAAAACCGTATGTCGCTTAGCTGGAATATATGGTCAATGCACTAGCTGTTTCAAAATGTAAATCATTACTTATGGAAGGCCTCTATTCCATCGGCAGTGGCAAACCGTAAAGATAAATATCTATTAATCTTGTCCCTTTGCCACATAAGGAAGACCGACTTACCCAAAGGTCTAAAGATCTAATCACATTTGAGAAGGTCCTCACTGACTCAATAACGTTAATTCAGGTACTTACGCGTATTAACTATCAATTTACAACCAGTTTAAGTCACGATACTTAAACAAAATAATATCATAATTAAAATTAAAATTAAAGAATATATAGTACAACATCCACAATATGCCCCCCACCTGAATGTATCTCGTAAAATCAAAAGAATTATAAACTCATACAAATTAATATTTATTGATCCAGAAAATCAGATTTTCATCTTATTATATGAGAACTCAGAAAAAATTTTTTCACACCATGTGCTGAGGAAAAAAGATAGACAGGGGTCTGTGAGGACACAGTATAAACCGACCCATAAGAGTAGTTATAGTAACCACCAAAATCTTCCCATAGCATCATAAAGCCAAACACCTAATCAAACAAAATAGTTTCTAAAGCATAAACAGAAAATTAGAAATACAAAAATCCAATGAATATTGTAAATTAACAAAGCATGGGCCACCACAGTGGTTGTCCCTGGAAGACATGATTGAAGATGCAACATTCTTATAAACATGATTGGTACACGAAAAAATTGCACAAGATCCCAAACATTACCCTGTTTTAACGAATATATGAACCCATTAGGGTCTGAAATTCGGATAATGTTATGATCACAGCATATTGACTTAATAATATAGCACTGGAGACCCACAAGAAAAAGTCAACAAAACACCCTCTACCAACAAACCGAAAATGAACCCTAAGGAAAGAATACAATAGCAAAAACACTTGTGCGGATCCAACACAAGAAGTCGAATTTGAACATTAATAGTTAGTCGTCGAAGTCAAGAGAAGGACCTCTTGCTCGCTATTAGATCGATATTTTCTATATTTCTTAATTTTTTACATACAATCCGATAGTTTGTAGTGATACACTCGCGAACGTACCCTTCAGGCAAATTCATATAGGTAGTGATAGGAAAGTGAAAATAAAAATAAATCGGTATAGGTAGTAATAGAAAGGTGCAGGAAAGTTTTTTGTGCATATCTATGAATCTCCTTACAACGGAGAGTAAGTAAAGTGGTGCTATTTTAGTCTCCTAAACGAGTGATACCCCCAAAAGTGTTCAAGAATAGTGAAACACAATGCCCCACCATTACAACATCCTCGGATAAAATAGAGTATACGCATCGGGTGTATCCTAGAGTCATCCAGATGGAGGAAAAATGAGGTAAAGTGAGAAATCAGATGTGATGGGGAAAAGCACAAATGGTGAAGTGCATAAAAAGTGGTTAATAAATAATGACAGCTTCCAAAACAAAGAAAGAAAAGAAGGAATCATGGGGTAAGTCCACCTAAAGATACAACACATAATAACTAAAAAATGACAACCAACACCCATATCATTTCATAAAAAGAATAGAGTAGGAAAACAATAGGAAAACATTAAAATTAAAAATTAAATAAACAACATTTCAAAAATGAAGTATTCAGAGGTTAGTCATTACGATTTAAAGTCGGATATCAGAACATGTGAATGATATCAAGACACATATGAAACTTTTACTAAGATCGGTTTGAGAGTCACCGTGGAAAAAATGTACATGCGACGACTTTGAAGAGATGATAATATCATTTCACCTCTCCAGAGACGCCACATGGGACCACCGAAGACAGTAACATTTAGCAATTCTTTAATTACACATAGCTAATGAAGATTTGATAAATTACAGAAATTAAAACGGAAAAAAACCCCAAACTTTGTATACCTTAAGCATACAAAGAATAAGAAACACAACCTTAACTCAGTAAGAATACCTACTGATGAGACCTTTAGGTCGAAACGCGTCTAGGATAATTGCCTTCACCCATAATATCTGTTAGTTTCATATTCCTAATTTAAGGAATAAATATCACATTAGGATTAGCCACTTCTGAACATTTCCATGGCCAAAAATGTCAGAGTGACTACTAGTGCATAGTCTACCAGTACTCAACTGCTCTTAAGAAAAACAAAACTAATATAAGACTTTAGTAAGAGATGATAGTTTACTAACATAATTAAAAGGAAAACAAAAAAATTATAAGCAATAGAAAAGGTTATGAAAGTGTATTAAAATAGGGAAATTTTATTAAAAAATCCTGGTTCCATCATCCCAGTGATGTGCATACAGGTGACTGACTGGCTCACCTCCTGTGGTACATATTCCTCTTATAGGAACAGTACCACCAAAATAAAGTATTAGTTCATGTTGTGGAGCCGACATATAGCTATACCCAATTATAAGTCTTGTTTGTGGCCTTTCCTACTACCGGAAGTGGGAAAGTGGGTGATGATAAGACGAATCAATTGGCCTCTGTCTGGGATAAGCCAGAATGTAGACACCCGTAGTCTAGTTGAATCTTTACCCATATGACCAAACATGGAGGACGCCTTAACGAAGTGAAACACTAAGTTACAACGAAATCAGTCAATTCAAGACACGTCTTTGTTAACGAATTTGCCAAACATAGCAAAAGTAAAGTAATAGTAAAGTAACAAAAGTAAAAATGTTTTTAGTTATGACGTGCACGGTTAACTTCGCACCTACTAACAATTTTGTCACACTGTATTTTACCCAATAGGTAAGTTTACAGTTCAGACACACCCGGCATAATGAAGAGGAAAAATCCTGGAAAAGTGATTATCGATCTTACACTTTCATGTTCAATATGACTTGAGAGCCCCATAAAAAACCGTATGTCGCTTAGCTGGAATATATGGTCAATGCACTAGCTGTTTCAAAATGTAAATCATTACTTATGGAAGGCCTCTATTCCATCGGCAGTGGCAAACCGTAAAGATAAATATCTATTAATCTTGTCCCTTTGCCACATAAGGAAGACCGACTTACCCAAAGGTCTAAAGATCTAATCACATTTGAGAAGGTCCTCACTGACTCAATAACGTTAATTCAGGTACTTACGCGTATTAACTATCAATTTACAACCAGTTTAAGTCACGATACTTAAACAAAATAATATCATAATTAAAATTAAAATTAAAGAATATATAGTACAACATCCACAATATGCCCCCCACCTGAATGTATCTCGTAAAATCAAAAGAATTATAAACTCATACAAATTAATATTTATTGATCCAGAAAATCAGATTTTCATCTTATTATATGAGAACTCAGAAAAAATTTTTTCACACCATGTGCTGAGGAAAAAAGATAGACAGGGGTCTGTGAGGACACAGTATAAACCGACCCATAAGAGTAGTTATAGTAACCACCAAAATCTTCCCATAGCATCATAAAGCCAAACACCTAATCAAACAAAATAGTTTCTAAAGCATAAACAGAAAATTAGAAATACAAAAATCCAATGAATATTGTAAATTAACAAAGCATGGGCCACCACAGTGGTTGTCCCTGGAAGACATGATTGAAGATGCAACATTCTTATAAACATGATTGGTACACGAAAAAATTGCACAAGATCCCAAACATTACCCTGTTTTAACGAATATATGAACCCATTAGGGTCTGAAATTCGGATAATGTTATGATCACAGCATATTGACTTAATAATATAGCACTGGAGACCCACAAGAAAAAGTCAACAAAACACCCTCTACCAACAAACCGAAAATGAACCCTAAGGAAAGAATACAATAGCAAAAACACTTGTGCGGATCCAACACAAGAAGTCGAATTTGAACATTAATAGTTAGTCGTCGAAGTCAAGAGAAGGACCTCTTGCTCGCTATTAGATCGATATTTTCTATATTTCTTAATTTTTTACATACAATCCGATAGTTTGTAGTGATACACTCGCGAACGTACCCTTCAGGCAAATTCATATAGGTAGTGATAGGAAAGTGAAAATAAAAATAAATCGGTATAGGTAGTAATAGAAAGGTGCAGGAAAGTTTTTTGTGCATATCTATGAATCTCCTTACAACGGAGAGTAAGTAAAGTGGTGCTATTTTAGTCTCCTAAACGAGTGATACCCCCAAAAGTGTTCAAGAATAGTGAAACACAATGCCCCACCATTACAACATCCTCGGATAAAATAGAGTATACGCATCGGGTGTATCCTAGAGTCATCCAGATGGAGGAAAAATGAGGTAAAGTGAGAAATCAGATGTGATGGGGAAAAGCACAAATGGTGAAGTGCATAAAAAGTGGTTAATAAATAATGACAGCTTCCAAAACAAAGAAAGAAAAGAAGGAATCATGGGGTAAGTCCACCTAAAGATACAACACATAATAACTAAAAAATGACAACCAACACCCATATCATTTCATAAAAAGAATAGAGTAGGAAAACAATAGGAAAACATTAAAATTAAAAATTAAATAAACAACATTTCAAAAATGAAGTATTCAGAGGTTAGTCATTACGATTTAAAGTCGGATATCAGAACATGTGAATGATATCAAGACACATATGAAACTTTTACTAAGATCGGTTTGAGAGTCACCGTGGAAAAAATGTACATGCGACGACTTTGAAGAGATGATAATATCATTTCACCTCTCCAGAGACGCCACATGGGACCACCGAAGACAGTAACATTTAGCAATTCTTTAATTACACATAGCTAATGAAGATTTGATAAATTACAGAAATTAAAACGGAAAAAAACCCCAAACTTTGTATACCTTAAGCATACAAAGAATAAGAAACACAACCTTAACTCAGTAAGAATACCTACTGATGAGACCTTTAGGTCGAAACGCGTCTAGGATAATTGCCTTCACCCATAATATCTGTTAGTTTCATATTCCTAATTTAAGGAATAAATATCACATTAGGATTAGCCACTTCTGAACATTTCCATGGCCAAAAATGTCAGAGTGACTACTAGTGCATAGTCTACCAGTACTCAACTGCTCTTAAGAAAAACAAAACTAATATAAGACTTTAGTAAGAGATGATAGTTTACTAACATAATTAAAAGGAAAACAAAAAAATTATAAGCAATAGAAAAGGTTATGAAAGTGTATTAAAATAGGGAAATTTTATTAAAAAATCCTGGTTCCATCATCCCAGTGATGTGCATACAGGTGACTGACTGGCTCACCTCCTGTGGTACATATTCCTCTTATAGGAACAGTACCACCAAAATAAAGTATTAGTTCATGTTGTGGAGCCGACATATAGCTATACCCAATTATAAGTCTTGTTTGTGGCCTTTCCTACTACCGGAAGTGGGAAAGTGGGTGATGATAAGACGAATCAATTGGCCTCTGTCTGGGATAAGCCAGAATGTAGACACCCGTAGTCTAGTTGAATCTTTACCCATATGACCAAACATGGAGGACGCCTTAACGAAGTGAAACACTAAGTTACAACGAAATCAGTCAATTCAAGACACGTCTTTGTTAACGAATTTGCCAAACATAGCAAAAGTAAAGTAATAGTAAAGTAACAAAAGTAAAAATGTTTTTAGTTATGACGTGCACGGTTAACTTCGCACCTACTAACAATTTTGTCACACTGTATTTTACCCAATAGGTAAGTTTACAGTTCAGACACACCCGGCATAATGAAGAGGAAAAATCCTGGAAAAGTGATTATCGATCTTACACTTTCATGTTCAATATGACTTGAGAGCCCCATAAAAAACCGTATGTCGCTTAGCTGGAATATATGGTCAATGCACTAGCTGTTTCAAAATGTAAATCATTACTTATGGAAGGCCTCTATTCCATCGGCAGTGGCAAACCGTAAAGATAAATATCTATTAATCTTGTCCCTTTGCCACATAAGGAAGACCGACTTACCCAAAGGTCTAAAGATCTAATCACATTTGAGAAGGTCCTCACTGACTCAATAACGTTAATTCAGGTACTTACGCGTATTAACTATCAATTTACAACCAGTTTAAGTCACGATACTTAAACAAAATAATATCATAATTAAAATTAAAATTAAAGAATATATAGTACAACATCCACAATATGCCCCCCACCTGAATGTATCTCGTAAAATCAAAAGAATTATAAACTCATACAAATTAATATTTATTGATCCAGAAAATCAGATTTTCATCTTATTATATGAGAACTCAGAAAAAATTTTTTCACACCATGTGCTGAGGAAAAAAGATAGACAGGGGTCTGTGAGGACACAGTATAAACCGACCCATAAGAGTAGTTATAGTAACCACCAAAATCTTCCCATAGCATCATAAAGCCAAACACCTAATCAAACAAAATAGTTTCTAAAGCATAAACAGAAAATTAGAAATACAAAAATCCAATGAATATTGTAAATTAACAAAGCATGGGCCACCACAGTGGTTGTCCCTGGAAGACATGATTGAAGATGCAACATTCTTATAAACATGATTGGTACACGAAAAAATTGCACAAGATCCCAAACATTACCCTGTTTTAACGAATATATGAACCCATTAGGGTCTGAAATTCGGATAATGTTATGATCACAGCATATTGACTTAATAATATAGCACTGGAGACCCACAAGAAAAAGTCAACAAAACACCCTCTACCAACAAACCGAAAATGAACCCTAAGGAAAGAATACAATAGCAAAAACACTTGTGCGGATCCAACACAAGAAGTCGAATTTGAACATTAATAGTTAGTCGTCGAAGTCAAGAGAAGGACCTCTTGCTCGCTATTAGATCGATATTTTCTATATTTCTTAATTTTTTACATACAATCCGATAGTTTGTAGTGATACACTCGCGAACGTACCCTTCAGGCAAATTCATATAGGTAGTGATAGGAAAGTGAAAATAAAAATAAATCGGTATAGGTAGTAATAGAAAGGTGCAGGAAAGTTTTTTGTGCATATCTATGAATCTCCTTACAACGGAGAGTAAGTAAAGTGGTGCTATTTTAGTCTCCTAAACGAGTGATACCCCCAAAAGTGTTCAAGAATAGTGAAACACAATGCCCCACCATTACAACATCCTCGGATAAAATAGAGTATACGCATCGGGTGTATCCTAGAGTCATCCAGATGGAGGAAAAATGAGGTAAAGTGAGAAATCAGATGTGATGGGGAAAAGCACAAATGGTGAAGTGCATAAAAAGTGGTTAATAAATAATGACAGCTTCCAAAACAAAGAAAGAAAAGAAGGAATCATGGGGTAAGTCCACCTAAAGATACAACACATAATAACTAAAAAATGACAACCAACACCCATATCATTTCATAAAAAGAATAGAGTAGGAAAACAATAGGAAAACATTAAAATTAAAAATTAAATAAACAACATTTCAAAAATGAAGTATTCAGAGGTTAGTCATTACGATTTAAAGTCGGATATCAGAACATGTGAATGATATCAAGACACATATGAAACTTTTACTAAGATCGGTTTGAGAGTCACCGTGGAAAAAATGTACATGCGACGACTTTGAAGAGATGATAATATCATTTCACCTCTCCAGAGACGCCACATGGGACCACCGAAGACAGTAACATTTAGCAATTCTTTAATTACACATAGCTAATGAAGATTTGATAAATTACAGAAATTAAAACGGAAAAAAACCCCAAACTTTGTATACCTTAAGCATACAAAGAATAAGAAACACAACCTTAACTCAGTAAGAATACCTACTGATGAGACCTTTAGGTCGAAACGCGTCTAGGATAATTGCCTTCACCCATAATATCTGTTAGTTTCATATTCCTAATTTAAGGAATAAATATCACATTAGGATTAGCCACTTCTGAACATTTCCATGGCCAAAAATGTCAGAGTGACTACTAGTGCATAGTCTACCAGTACTCAACTGCTCTTAAGAAAAACAAAACTAATATAAGACTTTAGTAAGAGATGATAGTTTACTAACATAATTAAAAGGAAAACAAAAAAATTATAAGCAATAGAAAAGGTTATGAAAGTGTATTAAAATAGGGAAATTTTATTAAAAAATCCTGGTTCCATCATCCCAGTGATGTGCATACAGGTGACTGACTGGCTCACCTCCTGTGGTACATATTCCTCTTATAGGAACAGTACCACCAAAATAAAGTATTAGTTCATGTTGTGGAGCCGACATATAGCTATACCCAATTATAAGTCTTGTTTGTGGCCTTTCCTACTACCGGAAGTGGGAAAGTGGGTGATGATAAGACGAATCAATTGGCCTCTGTCTGGGATAAGCCAGAATGTAGACACCCGTAGTCTAGTTGAATCTTTACCCATATGACCAAACATGGAGGACGCCTTAACGAAGTGAAACACTAAGTTACAACGAAATCAGTCAATTCAAGACACGTCTTTGTTAACGAATTTGCCAAACATAGCAAAAGTAAAGTAATAGTAAAGTAACAAAAGTAAAAATGTTTTTAGTTATGACGTGCACGGTTAACTTCGCACCTACTAACAATTTTGTCACACTGTATTTTACCCAATAGGTAAGTTTACAGTTCAGACACACCCGGCATAATGAAGAGGAAAAATCCTGGAAAAGTGATTATCGATCTTACACTTTCATGTTCAATATGACTTGAGAGCCCCATAAAAAACCGTATGTCGCTTAGCTGGAATATATGGTCAATGCACTAGCTGTTTCAAAATGTAAATCATTACTTATGGAAGGCCTCTATTCCATCGGCAGTGGCAAACCGTAAAGATAAATATCTATTAATCTTGTCCCTTTGCCACATAAGGAAGACCGACTTACCCAAAGGTCTAAAGATCTAATCACATTTGAGAAGGTCCTCACTGACTCAATAACGTTAATTCAGGTACTTACGCGTATTAACTATCAATTTACAACCAGTTTAAGTCACGATACTTAAACAAAATAATATCATAATTAAAATTAAAATTAAAGAATATATAGTACAACATCCACAATATGCCCCCCACCTGAATGTATCTCGTAAAATCAAAAGAATTATAAACTCATACAAATTAATATTTATTGATCCAGAAAATCAGATTTTCATCTTATTATATGAGAACTCAGAAAAAATTTTTTCACACCATGTGCTGAGGAAAAAAGATAGACAGGGGTCTGTGAGGACACAGTATAAACCGACCCATAAGAGTAGTTATAGTAACCACCAAAATCTTCCCATAGCATCATAAAGCCAAACACCTAATCAAACAAAATAGTTTCTAAAGCATAAACAGAAAATTAGAAATACAAAAATCCAATGAATATTGTAAATTAACAAAGCATGGGCCACCACAGTGGTTGTCCCTGGAAGACATGATTGAAGATGCAACATTCTTATAAACATGATTGGTACACGAAAAAATTGCACAAGATCCCAAACATTACCCTGTTTTAACGAATATATGAACCCATTAGGGTCTGAAATTCGGATAATGTTATGATCACAGCATATTGACTTAATAATATAGCACTGGAGACCCACAAGAAAAAGTCAACAAAACACCCTCTACCAACAAACCGAAAATGAACCCTAAGGAAAGAATACAATAGCAAAAACACTTGTGCGGATCCAACACAAGAAGTCGAATTTGAACATTAATAGTTAGTCGTCGAAGTCAAGAGAAGGACCTCTTGCTCGCTATTAGATCGATATTTTCTATATTTCTTAATTTTTTACATACAATCCGATAGTTTGTAGTGATACACTCGCGAACGTACCCTTCAGGCAAATTCATATAGGTAGTGATAGGAAAGTGAAAATAAAAATAAATCGGTATAGGTAGTAATAGAAAGGTGCAGGAAAGTTTTTTGTGCATATCTATGAATCTCCTTACAACGGAGAGTAAGTAAAGTGGTGCTATTTTAGTCTCCTAAACGAGTGATACCCCCAAAAGTGTTCAAGAATAGTGAAACACAATGCCCCACCATTACAACATCCTCGGATAAAATAGAGTATACGCATCGGGTGTATCCTAGAGTCATCCAGATGGAGGAAAAATGAGGTAAAGTGAGAAATCAGATGTGATGGGGAAAAGCACAAATGGTGAAGTGCATAAAAAGTGGTTAATAAATAATGACAGCTTCCAAAACAAAGAAAGAAAAGAAGGAATCATGGGGTAAGTCCACCTAAAGATACAACACATAATAACTAAAAAATGACAACCAACACCCATATCATTTCATAAAAAGAATAGAGTAGGAAAACAATAGGAAAACATTAAAATTAAAAATTAAATAAACAACATTTCAAAAATGAAGTATTCAGAGGTTAGTCATTACGATTTAAAGTCGGATATCAGAACATGTGAATGATATCAAGACACATATGAAACTTTTACTAAGATCGGTTTGAGAGTCACCGTGGAAAAAATGTACATGCGACGACTTTGAAGAGATGATAATATCATTTCACCTCTCCAGAGACGCCACATGGGACCACCGAAGACAGTAACA
Organism: Beris morrisii; assembly: GCA_951812415.1. Lineage (NCBI taxonomy): Eukaryota > Metazoa > Arthropoda > Insecta > Diptera > Stratiomyidae > Beris > Beris morrisii. The sequence goes on along the minus strand of OX638311.1, from coordinate 163,572,107 downwards.
TTTAGCAATTCTTTAATTACACATAGCTAATGAAGATTTGATAAATTACAGAAATTAAAACGGAAAAAAACCCCAAACTTTGTATACCTTAAGCATACAAAGAATAAGAAACACAACCTTAACTCAGTAAGAATACCTACTGATGAGACCTTTAGGTCGAAACGCGTCTAGGATAATTGCCTTCACCCATAATATCTGTTAGTTTCATATTCCTAATTTAAGGAATAAATATCACATTAGGATTAGCCACTTCTGAACATTTCCATGGCCAAAAATGTCAGAGTGACTACTAGTGCATAGTCTACCAGTACTCAACTGCTCTTAAGAAAAACAAAACTAATATAAGACTTTAGTAAGAGATGATAGTTTACTAACATAATTAAAAGGAAAACAAAAAAATTATAAGCAATAGAAAAGGTTATGAAAGTGTATTAAAATAGGGAAATTTTATTAAAAAATCCTGGTTCCATCATCCCAGTGATGTGCATACAGGTGACTGACTGGCTCACCTCCTGTGGTACATATTCCTCTTATAGGAACAGTACCACCAAAATAAAGTATTAGTTCATGTTGTGGAGCCGACATATAGCTATACCCAATTATAAGTCTTGTTTGTGGCCTTTCCTACTACCGGAAGTGGGAAAGTGGGTGATGATAAGACGAATCAATTGGCCTCTGTCTGGGATAAGCCAGAATGTAGACACCCGTAGTCTAGTTGAATCTTTACCCATATGACCAAACATGGAGGACGCCTTAACGAAGTGAAACACTAAGTTACAACGAAATCAGTCAATTCAAGACACGTCTTTGTTAACGAATTTGCCAAACATAGCAAAAGTAAAGTAATAGTAAAGTAACAAAAGTAAAAATGTTTTTAGTTATGACGTGCACGGTTAACTTCGCACCTACTAACAATTTTGTCACACTGTATTTTACCCAATAGGTAAGTTTACAGTTCAGACACACCCGGCATAATGAAGAGGAAAAATCCTGGAAAAGTGATTATCGATCTTACACTTTCATGTTCAATATGACTTGAGAGCCCCATAAAAAACCGTATGTCGCTTAGCTGGAATATATGGTCAATGCACTAGCTGTTTCAAAATGTAAATCATTACTTATGGAAGGCCTCTATTCCATCGGCAGTGGCAAACCGTAAAGATAAATATCTATTAATCTTGTCCCTTTGCCACATAAGGAAGACCGACTTACCCAAAGGTCTAAAGATCTAATCACATTTGAGAAGGTCCTCACTGACTCAATAACGTTAATTCAGGTACTTACGCGTATTAACTATCAATTTACAACCAGTTTAAGTCACGATACTTAAACAAAATAATATCATAATTAAAATTAAAATTAAAGAATATATAGTACAACATCCACAATATGCCCCCCACCTGAATGTATCTCGTAAAATCAAAAGAATTATAAACTCATACAAATTAATATTTATTGATCCAGAAAATCAGATTTTCATCTTATTATATGAGAACTCAGAAAAAATTTTTTCACACCATGTGCTGAGGAAAAAAGATAGACAGGGGTCTGTGAGGACACAGTATAAACCGACCCATAAGAGTAGTTATAGTAACCACCAAAATCTTCCCATAGCATCATAAAGCCAAACACCTAATCAAACAAAATAGTTTCTAAAGCATAAACAGAAAATTAGAAATACAAAAATCCAATGAATATTGTAAATTAACAAAGCATGGGCCACCACAGTGGTTGTCCCTGGAAGACATGATTGAAGATGCAACATTCTTATAAACATGATTGGTACACGAAAAAATTGCACAAGATCCCAAACATTACCCTGTTTTAACGAATATATGAACCCATTAGGGTCTGAAATTCGGATAATGTTATGATCACAGCATATTGACTTAATAATATAGCACTGGAGACCCACAAGAAAAAGTCAACAAAACACCCTCTACCAACAAACCGAAAATGAACCCTAAGGAAAGAATACAATAGCAAAAACACTTGTGCGGATCCAACACAAGAAGTCGAATTTGAACATTAATAGTTAGTCGTCGAAGTCAAGAGAAGGACCTCTTGCTCGCTATTAGATCGATATTTTCTATATTTCTTAATTTTTTACATACAATCCGATAGTTTGTAGTGATACACTCGCGAACGTACCCTTCAGGCAAATTCATATAGGTAGTGATAGGAAAGTGAAAATAAAAATAAATCGGTATAGGTAGTAATAGAAAGGTGCAGGAAAGTTTTTTGTGCATATCTATGAATCTCCTTACAACGGAGAGTAAGTAAAGTGGTGCTATTTTAGTCTCCTAAACGAGTGATACCCCCAAAAGTGTTCAAGAATAGTGAAACACAATGCCCCACCATTACAACATCCTCGGATAAAATAGAGTATACGCATCGGGTGTATCCTAGAGTCATCCAGATGGAGGAAAAATGAGGTAAAGTGAGAAATCAGATGTGATGGGGAAAAGCACAAATGGTGAAGTGCATAAAAAGTGGTTAATAAATAATGACAGCTTCCAAAACAAAGAAAGAAAAGAAGGAATCATGGGGTAAGTCCACCTAAAGATACAACACATAATAACTAAAAAATGACAACCAACACCCATATCATTTCATAAAAAGAATAGAGTAGGAAAACAATAGGAAAACATTAAAATTAAAAATTAAATAAACAACATTTCAAAAATGAAGTATTCAGAGGTTAGTCATTACGATTTAAAGTCGGATATCAGAACATGTGAATGATATCAAGACACATATGAAACTTTTACTAAGATCGGTTTGAGAGTCACCGTGGAAAAAATGTACATGCGACGACTTTGAAGAGATGATAATATCATTTCACCTCTCCAGAGACGCCACATGGGACCACCGAAGACAGTAACATTTAGCAATTCTTTAATTACACATAGCTAATGAAGATTTGATAAATTACAGAAATTAAAACGGAAAAAAACCCCAAACTTTGTATACCTTAAGCATACAAAGAATAAGAAACACAACCTTAACTCAGTAAGAATACCTACTGATGAGACCTTTAGGTCGAAACGCGTCTAGGATAATTGCCTTCACCCATAATATCTGTTAGTTTCATATTCCTAATTTAAGGAATAAATATCACATTAGGATTAGCCACTTCTGAACATTTCCATGGCCAAAAATGTCAGAGTGACTACTAGTGCATAGTCTACCAGTACTCAACTGCTCTTAAGAAAAACAAAACTAATATAAGACTTTAGTAAGAGATGATAGTTTACTAACATAATTAAAAGGAAAACAAAAAAATTATAAGCAATAGAAAAGGTTATGAAAGTGTATTAAAATAGGGAAATTTTATTAAAAAATCCTGGTTCCATCATCCCAGTGATGTGCATACAGGTGACTGACTGGCTCACCTCCTGTGGTACATATTCCTCTTATAGGAACAGTACCACCAAAATAAAGTATTAGTTCATGTTGTGGAGCCGACATATAGCTATACCCAATTATAAGTCTTGTTTGTGGCCTTTCCTACTACCGGAAGTGGGAAAGTGGGTGATGATAAGACGAATCAATTGGCCTCTGTCTGGGATAAGCCAGAATGTAGACACCCGTAGTCTAGTTGAATCTTTACCCATATGACCAAACATGGAGGACGCCTTAACGAAGTGAAACACTAAGTTACAACGAAATCAGTCAATTCAAGACACGTCTTTGTTAACGAATTTGCCAAACATAGCAAAAGTAAAGTAATAGTAAAGTAACAAAAGTAAAAATGTTTTTAGTTATGACGTGCACGGTTAACTTCGCACCTACTAACAATTTTGTCACACTGTATTTTACCCAATAGGTAAGTTTACAGTTCAGACACACCCGGCATAATGAAGAGGAAAAATCCTGGAAAAGTGATTATCGATCTTACACTTTCATGTTCAATATGACTTGAGAGCCCCATAAAAAACCGTATGTCGCTTAGCTGGAATATATGGTCAATGCACTAGCTGTTTCAAAATGTAAATCATTACTTATGGAAGGCCTCTATTCCATCGGCAGTGGCAAACCGTAAAGATAAATATCTATTAATCTTGTCCCTTTGCCACATAAGGAAGACCGACTTACCCAAAGGTCTAAAGATCTAATCACATTTGAGAAGGTCCTCACTGACTCAATAACGTTAATTCAGGTACTTACGCGTATTAACTATCAATTTACAACCAGTTTAAGTCACGATACTTAAACAAAATAATATCATAATTAAAATTAAAATTAAAGAATATATAGTACAACATCCACAATATGCCCCCCACCTGAATGTATCTCGTAAAATCAAAAGAATTATAAACTCATACAAATTAATATTTATTGATCCAGAAAATCAGATTTTCATCTTATTATATGAGAACTCAGAAAAAATTTTTTCACACCATGTGCTGAGGAAAAAAGATAGACAGGGGTCTGTGAGGACACAGTATAAACCGACCCATAAGAGTAGTTATAGTAACCACCAAAATCTTCCCATAGCATCATAAAGCCAAACACCTAATCAAACAAAATAGTTTCTAAAGCATAAACAGAAAATTAGAAATACAAAAATCCAATGAATATTGTAAATTAACAAAGCATGGGCCACCACAGTGGTTGTCCCTGGAAGACATGATTGAAGATGCAACATTCTTATAAACATGATTGGTACACGAAAAAATTGCACAAGATCCCAAACATTACCCTGTTTTAACGAATATATGAACCCATTAGGGTCTGAAATTCGGATAATGTTATGATCACAGCATATTGACTTAATAATATAGCACTGGAGACCCACAAGAAAAAGTCAACAAAACACCCTCTACCAACAAACCGAAAATGAACCCTAAGGAAAGAATACAATAGCAAAAACACTTGTGCGGATCCAACACAAGAAGTCGAATTTGAACATTAATAGTTAGTCGTCGAAGTCAAGAGAAGGACCTCTTGCTCGCTATTAGATCGATATTTTCTATATTTCTTAATTTTTTACATACAATCCGATAGTTTGTAGTGATACACTCGCGAACGTACCCTTCAGGCAAATTCATATAGGTAGTGATAGGAAAGTGAAAATAAAAATAAATCGGTATAGGTAGTAATAGAAAGGTGCAGGAAAGTTTTTTGTGCATATCTATGAATCTCCTTACAACGGAGAGTAAGTAAAGTGGTGCTATTTTAGTCTCCTAAACGAGTGATACCCCCAAAAGTGTTCAAGAATAGTGAAACACAATGCCCCACCATTACAACATCCTCGGATAAAATAGAGTATACGCATCGGGTGTATCCTAGAGTCATCCAGATGGAGGAAAAATGAGGTAAAGTGAGAAATCAGATGTGATGGGGAAAAGCACAAATGGTGAAGTGCATAAAAAGTGGTTAATAAATAATGACAGCTTCCAAAACAAAGAAAGAAAAGAAGGAATCATGGGGTAAGTCCACCTAAAGATACAACACATAATAACTAAAAAATGACAACCAACACCCATATCATTTCATAAAAAGAATAGAGTAGGAAAACAATAGGAAAACATTAAAATTAAAAATTAAATAAACAACATTTCAAAAATGAAGTATTCAGAGGTTAGTCATTACGATTTAAAGTCGGATATCAGAACATGTGAATGATATCAAGACACATATGAAACTTTTACTAAGATCGGTTTGAGAGTCACCGTGGAAAAAATGTACATGCGACGACTTTGAAGAGATGATAATATCATTTCACCTCTCCAGAGACGCCACATGGGACCACCGAAGACAGTAACATTTAGCAATTCTTTAATTACACATAGCTAATGAAGATTTGATAAATTACAGAAATTAAAACGGAAAAAAACCCCAAACTTTGTATACCTTAAGCATACAAAGAATAAGAAACACAACCTTAACTCAGTAAGAATACCTACTGATGAGACCTTTAGGTCGAAACGCGTCTAGGATAATTGCCTTCACCCATAATATCTGTTAGTTTCATATTCCTAATTTAAGGAATAAATATCACATTAGGATTAGCCACTTCTGAACATTTCCATGGCCAAAAATGTCAGAGTGACTACTAGTGCATAGTCTACCAGTACTCAACTGCTCTTAAGAAAAACAAAACTAATATAAGACTTTAGTAAGAGATGATAGTTTACTAACATAATTAAAAGGAAAACAAAAAAATTATAAGCAATAGAAAAGGTTATGAAAGTGTATTAAAATAGGGAAATTTTATTAAAAAATCCTGGTTCCATCATCCCAGTGATGTGCATACAGGTGACTGACTGGCTCACCTCCTGTGGTACATATTCCTCTTATAGGAACAGTACCACCAAAATAAAGTATTAGTTCATGTTGTGGAGCCGACATATAGCTATACCCAATTATAAGTCTTGTTTGTGGCCTTTCCTACTACCGGAAGTGGGAAAGTGGGTGATGATAAGACGAATCAATTGGCCTCTGTCTGGGATAAGCCAGAATGTAGACACCCGTAGTCTAGTTGAATCTTTACCCATATGACCAAACATGGAGGACGCCTTAACGAAGTGAAACACTAAGTTACAACGAAATCAGTCAATTCAAGACACGTCTTTGTTAACGAATTTGCCAAACATAGCAAAAGTAAAGTAATAGTAAAGTAACAAAAGTAAAAATGTTTTTAGTTATGACGTGCACGGTTAACTTCGCACCTACTAACAATTTTGTCACACTGTATTTTACCCAATAGGTAAGTTTACAGTTCAGACACACCCGGCATAATGAAGAGGAAAAATCCTGGAAAAGTGATTATCGATCTTACACTTTCATGTTCAATATGACTTGAGAGCCCCATAAAAAACCGTATGTCGCTTAGCTGGAATATATGGTCAATGCACTAGCTGTTTCAAAATGTAAATCATTACTTATGGAAGGCCTCTATTCCATCGGCAGTGGCAAACCGTAAAGATAAATATCTATTAATCTTGTCCCTTTGCCACATAAGGAAGACCGACTTACCCAAAGGTCTAAAGATCTAATCACATTTGAGAAGGTCCTCACTGACTCAATAACGTTAATTCAGGTACTTACGCGTATTAACTATCAATTTACAACCAGTTTAAGTCACGATACTTAAACAAAATAATATCATAATTAAAATTAAAATTAAAGAATATATAGTACAACATCCACAATATGCCCCCCACCTGAATGTATCTCGTAAAATCAAAAGAATTATAAACTCATACAAATTAATATTTATTGATCCAGAAAATCAGATTTTCATCTTATTATATGAGAACTCAGAAAAAATTTTTTCACACCATGTGCTGAGGAAAAAAGATAGACAGGGGTCTGTGAGGACACAGTATAAACCGACCCATAAGAGTAGTTATAGTAACCACCAAAATCTTCCCATAGCATCATAAAGCCAAACACCTAATCAAACAAAATAGTTTCTAAAGCATAAACAGAAAATTAAAAATACAAAAATCCAATGAATATTGTAAATTAACAAAGCATGGGCCACCACAGTGGTTGTCCCTGGAAGACATGATTGAAGATGCAACATTCTTATAAACATGATTGGTACACGAAAAAATTGCACAAGATCCCAAACATTACCCTGTTTTAACGAATATATGAACCCATTAGGGTCTGAAATTCGGATAATGTTATGATCACAGCATATTGACTTAATAATATAGCACTGGAGACCCACAAGAAAAAGTCAACAAAACACCCTCTACCAACAAACCGAAAATGAACCCTAAGGAAAGAATACAATAGCAAAAACACTTGTGCGGATCCAACACAAGAAGTCGAATTTGAACATTAATAGTTAGTCGTCGAAGTCAAGAGAAGGACCTCTTGCTCGCTATTAGATCGATATTTTCTATATTTCTTAATTTTTTACATACAATCCGATAGTTTGTAGTGATACACTCGCGAACGTACCCTTCAGGCAAATTCATATAGGTAGTGATAGGAAAGTGAAAATAAAAATAAATCGGTATAGGTAGTAATAGAAAGGTGCAGGAAAGTTTTTTGTGCATATCTATGAATCTCCTTACAACGGAGAGTAAGTAAAGTGGTGCTATTTTAGTCTCCTAAACGAGTGATACCCCCAAAAGTGTTCAAGAATAGTGAAACACAATGCCCCACCATTACAACATCCTCGGATAAAATAGAGTATACGCATCGGGTGTATCCTAGAGTCATCCAGATGGAGGAAAAATGAGGTAAAGTGAGAAATCAGATGTGATGGGGAAAAGCACAAATGGTGAAGTGCATAAAAAGTGGTTAATAAATAATGACAGCTTCCAAAACAAAGAAAGAAAAGAAGGAATCATGGGGTAAGTCCACCTAAAGATACAACACATAATAACTAAAAAATGACAACCAACACCCATATCATTTCATAAAAAGAATAGAGTAGGAAAACAATAGGAAAACATTAAAATTAAAAATTAAATAAACAACATTTCAAAAATGAAGTATTCAGAGGTTAGTCATTACGATTTAAAGTCGGATATCAGAACATGTGAATGATATCAAGACACATATGAAACTTTTACTAAGATCGGTTTGAGAGTCACCGTGGAAAAAATGTACATGCGACGACTTTGAAGAGATGATAATATCATTTCACCTCTCCAGAGACGCCACATGGGACCACCGAAGACAGTAACATTTAGCAATTCTTTAATTACACATAGCTAATGAAGATTTGATAAATTACAGAAATTAAAACGGAAAAAAACCCCAAACTTTGTATACCTTAAGCATACAAAGAATAAGAAACACAACCTTAACTCAGTAAGAATACCTACTGATGAGACCTTTAGGTCGAAACGCGTCTAGGATAATTGCCTTCACCCATAATATCTGTTAGTTTCATATTCCTAATTTAAGGAATAAATATCACATTAGGATTAGCCACTTCTGAACATTTCCATGGCCAAAAATGTCAGAGTGACTACTAGTGCATAGTCTACCAGTACTCAACTGCTCTTAAGAAAAACAAAACTAATATAAGACTTTAGTAAGAGATGATAGTTTACTAACATAATTAAAAGGAAAACAAAAAAATTATAAGCAATAGAAAAGGTTATGAAAGTGTATTAAAATAGGGAAATTTTATTAAAAAATCCTGGTTCCATCATCCCAGTGATGTGCATACAGGTGACTGACTGGCTCACCTCCTGTGGTACATATTCCTCTTATAGGAACAGTACCACCAAAATAAAGTATTAGTTCATGTTGTGGAGCCGACATATAGCTATACCCAATTATACGTCTAGGATAATTGCCTTCACCCATAATATCTGTTAGTTTCATATTCCTAATTTAAGGAATAAATATCACATTAGGATTAGCCACTTCTGAACATTTCCATGGCCAAAAATGTCAGAGTGACTACTAGTGCATAGTCTACCAGTACTCAACTGCTCTTAAGAAAAACAAAACTAATATAAGACTTTAGTAAGAGATGATAGTTTACTAACATAATTAAAAGGAAAACAAAAAAAATTATAAGCAATAGAAAAGGTTATGACAGTGTATTAAAATAGGGAAATTTTATTAAAAAATCCTGGTTCCATCATCCCAGTGATGTGCATACAGGTGACTGAGTGGCTCACCTCCTGTGGTACATATTCCTCTTATAGGAACAGTACCACCAAAATAAAGTATTAGTTCATGTTGTGGAGCCGACATATAGCTATACCCAATTATAAGTCTTGTTTGTGACCTTTCCTACTACCGGAAGTGGGAAAGTGGGTGATGATAAGACGAATCAATTGGCCTCTGTCTGGGATAAGCCAGAATGTAGACACCCGTAGTCTAGTTGAATCTTTACCCATATGACCAAACATGGAGGACGCCTTAACGAAGTGAAACACTAAGTTACAACGAAATCAGTCAATTCAAGACACGTCTTTGTTAACGAATTTGCCAAACATAGCAAAAGTAAAGTAATAGTAAAGTAACAAAAGTAAAAATGTTTTTAGTTATGACGTGCACGGTTAACTTCGCACCTACTAACAATTTTGTCACACTGTATTTTACCCAATAGGTAAGTTTACAGTGCAGACACACCCGGCATAATGAAGAGGAAAAATCCTGGAAAAGTGATTATCGATCTTACACTTTCATGTTCAATATGACTTGAGAGCCCCATAAAAAACCGTATGTCGCTTAGCTGGAATATATGGTCAATGCACTAGCTGTTTCAAAATGTAAATCATTACTTATGGAAGGCCTCTATTCCATCGGCAGTGGCAAACCGTAAAGATAAATATCTATTAATCTTGTCCCTTTGCCACATAAGGAAGACCGACTTACCCAAAGGTCTAAAGATCTAATCACATTTGAGAAGGTCCTCACTGACTCAATAACGTTAATTCAGGTACTTACGCGTATTAACTATCAATTTACAACCAGTTTAAGTCACGATACTTAAACAAAATAATATCATAATTAAAATTAAAATTAAAGAATATATAGTACAACATCCACAATATGCCCCCCACCTGAATGTATCTCGTAAAATCAAAAGAATTATAAACTCATACAAATTAATATTTATTGATCCAGAAAATCAGATTTTCATCTTATTATATGAGAACTCAGAAAAAATTTTTTCACACCATGTGCTGATGAAAAAAGATAGACAGGGGTCTGTGAGGACACAGTATAAACCGACCCATAAGAGTAGTTATAGTAACCACCAAAATCTTCCCATAGCATCATAAAGCCAAACACCTAATCAAACAAAATAGTTTCTAAAGCATAAACAGAAAATTAGAAATACAAAAATCCAATGAATATTGTAAATTAACAAAGCATGGGCCACCACAGTGGTTGTCCCTGGAAGACATGATTGAAGATGCAACATTCTTATAAACATGATTGGTACACGAAAAAATTGCACAAGATCCCAAACATTACCCTGTTTTAACGAATATATGAACCCATTAGGGTCTGAAATTCGGATAATGTTATGATCACAGCATATTGACTTAATAATATAGCACTGGAGACCCACAAGAAAAAGTCAACAAAACACCCTCTACCAACAAACCGAAAATGAACCCTAAGGAAAGAATACAATAGCAAAAACACTTGTGCGGATCCAACACAAGAAGTCGAATTTGAACATTAGTAATTAGTCGTCGAAGTCAAGAGAAGGACCTCTTGCTCGTTATTAGATCGATATTTTCTATATTTCTTAATTTTTTACATACAATCCGATAGTTTGTAGTGATACACTCGCGAACGTACCCTTCAGGCAAATTCATATAGGTAGTGATAGGAAAGTAAAAATAAAAAATAAATCGGTATAGGTAGTAATAGAAAGGTGCAGGAAAGTTTTTTGTGCATATCTATGAATCTCCTTACAACGGAGAGTAAGTAAAGTGGTGCTATTTTAGTCTCCTAAGCGAGTGATACCCCCAAAAGTGTCCAAGAATAGTGAAACACAATGCCCCACATTACAACATCCTCGGATAAAATAGAGTATACGCATCGGGTGTATCCTAGAGTCATCCAGATGGAGGAAAAATGAGGTAAAGTGAGGAATCAGATGTGATGGGGAAAAGCACAAATGGTGAAGTGCATAAAAAGTGGTTAATAAATAATGACAGCTTCCAAAACAAAGAAAGAAAAGAAGGAATCATGGGGTAAGTCCACCTAAAGATACAACACATAATAACTAAAAAATGACAACCAACACCCATATCATTTTATAAAAAGAATAGAGTAGGAAAACAATAGGAAAACATTAAAACTAAAAAACCTTTCAAAATACTAACCCAACAAAGAAAAGAAAAGATATATTAAAAATTAAATAAACAACATTTCAAAAATGAAGTATTCAGAGGTTAGTCACTACGATTTAAAGTCGGATATCAGAACATGTGAATGATATCAAAACACATGTGAAACTTTTACTAAGATCGGTTTGAGAGTCACCGTGGAAAAAATGTACATGCGACGACTTTGAAGAGATGATAATATCATTTCACCTCTCCAGAGACGCCACATGGGACCACCGAAGACAGTAAAATTTAGCAATTCTTTAATTACACATAGGTAATGAAGATTTGTTAAATTACAGAAATTAAAACCGAAAAAAACCCCAAACTTTGTGTACCTTAAGCATACAAAGAATAAGAAACACAACCTTAACTCAGTAAGAATACCTACTGATGAGACCTTTAGGTCGAAACGCGTCTAGGATAATTGCCTTCACCCATAATATCTGTTAGTTTCATATTCCTAATTTAAGGAATAAATATCACATTAGGATTAGCCACTTCTGAACATTTCCATGGCCAAAAATGTCAGAGTGACTACTAGTGCATAGTCTACCAGTACTCAACTGCTCTTAAGAAAAACAAAACTAATATAAGACTTTAGTAAGAGATGATAGTTTACTAACATAATTAAAAGGAAAACAAAAAAATTATAAGCAATAGAAAAGGTTATGACAGTGTATTAAAATAGGGAAATTTTATTAAAAAATCCTGGTTCCATCATCCCAGTGATGTGCATACAGGTGACTGAGTGGCTCACCTCCTGTGGTACATATTCCTCTTATAGGAACAGTACCACCAAAATAAAGTATTAGTTCATGTTGTGGAGCCGACATATAGCTATACCCAATTATAAGTCTTGTTTGTGGCCTTTCCTACTACCGGAAGTGGGAAAGTGGGTGATGATAAGACGAATCAATTGGCCTCTGTCTGGGATAAGCCAGAATGTAGACACCCGTAGTCTAGTTGAATCTTTACCCATATGACCAAACATGGAGGACGCCTTAACGAAGTGAAACACTAAGTTACAACGAAATCAGTCAATTCAAGACACGTCTTTGTTAACGAATTTGCCAAACATAGCAAAAGTAAAGTAATAGTAAAGTAACAAAAGTAAAAATGTTTTTAGTTATGACGTGCACGGTTAACTTCGCACCTACTAACAATTTTGTCACACTGTATTTTACCCAATAGGTAAGTTTACAGTGCAGACACACCCGGCATAATGAAGAGGAAAAATCCTGGAAAAGTGATTATCGATCTTACACTTTCATGTTCAATATGACTTGAGAGCCCCATAAAAAACCGTATGTCGCTTAGCTGGAATATATGGTCAATGCACTAGCTGTTTCAAAATGTAAATCATTACTTATGGAAGGCCTCTATTCCATCGGCAGTGGCAAACCGTAAAGATAAATATCTATTAATCTTGTCCCTTTGCCACATAAGGAAGACCGACTTACCCAAAGGTCTAAAGATCTAATCACATTTGAGAAGGTCCTCACTGACTCAATAACGTTAATTCAGGTACTTACGCGTATTAACTATCAATTTACAACCAGTTTAAGTCACGATACTTAAACAAAATAATATCATAATTAAAATTAAAATTAAAGAATATATAGTACAACATCCACAATATGCCCCCCACCTGAATGTATCTCGTAAAATCAAAAGAATTATAAACTCATACAAATTAATATTTATTGATCCAGAAAATCAGATTTTCATCTTATTATATGAGAACTCAGAAAAAATTTTTTCACACCATGTGCTGATGAAAAAAGATAGACAGGGGTCTGTGAGGACACAGTATAAACCGACCCATAAGAGTAGTTATAGTAACCACCAAAATCTTCCCATAGCATCATAAAGCCAAACACCTAATCAAACAAAATAGTTTCTAAAGCATAAACAGAAAATTAGAAATACAAAAATCCAATGAATATTGTAAATTAACAAAGCATGGGCCACCACAGTGGTTGTCCCTGGAAGACATGATTGAAGATGCAACATTCTTATAAACATGATTGGTACACGAAAAAATTGCACAAGATCCCAAACATTACCCTGTTTTAACGAATATATGAACCCATTAGGGTCTGAAATTCGGATAATGTTATGATCACAGCATATTGACTTAATAATATAGCACTGGAGACCCACAAGAAAAAGTCAACAAAACACCCTCTACCAACAAACCGAAAATGAACCCTAAGGAAAGAATACAATAGCAAAAACACTTGTGCGGATCCAACACAAGAAGTCGAATTTGAACATTAGTAATTAGTCGTCGAAGTCAAGAGAAGGACCTCTTGCTCGTTATTAGATCGATATTTTCTATATTTCTTAATTTTTTACATACAATCCGATAGTTTGTAGTGATACACTCGCGAACGTACCCTTCAGGCAAATTCATATAGGTAGTGATAGGAAAGTAAAAATAAAAAATAAATCGGTATAGGTAGTAATAGAAAGGTGCAGGAAAGTTTTTTGTGCATATCTATGAATCTCCTTACAACGGAGAGTAAGTAAAGTGGTGCTATTTTAGTCTCCTAAGCGAGTGATACCCCCAAAAGTGTCCAAGAATAGTGAAACACAATGCCCCACATTACAACATCCTCGGATAAAATAGAGTATACGCATCGGGTGTATCCTAGAGTCATCCAGATGGAGGAAAAATGAGGTAAAGTGAGGAATCAGATGTGATGGGGAAAAGCACAAATGGTGAAGTGCATAAAAAGTGGTTAATAAATAATGACAGCTTCCAAAACAAAGAAAGAAAAGAAGGAATCATGGGGTAAGTCCACCTAAAGATACAACACATAATAACTAAAAAATGACAACCAACACCCATATCATTTTATAAAAAGAATAGAGTAGGAAAACAATAGGAAAACATTAAAACTAAAAAACCTTTCAAAATACTAACCCAACAAAGAAAAGAAAAGATATATTAAAAATTAAATAAACAACATTTCAAAAATGAAGTATTCAGAGGTTAGTCACTACGATTTAAAGTCGGATATCAGAACATGTGAATGATATCAAAACACATGTGAAACTTTTACTAAGATCGGTTTGAGAGTCACCGTGGAAAAAATGTACATGCGACGACTTTGAAGAGATGATAATATCATTTCACCTCTCCAGAGACGCCACATGGGACCACCGAAGACAGTAAAATTTAGCAATTCTTTAATTACACATAGGTAATGAAGATTTGTTAAATTACAGAAATTAAAACCGAAAAAAACCCCAAACTTTGTGTACCTTAAGCATACAAAGAATAAGAAACACAACCTTAACTCAGTAAGAATACCTACTGATGAGACCTTTAGGTCGAAACGCGTCTAGGATAATTGCCTTCACCCATAATATCTGTTAGTTTCATATTCCTAATTTAAGGAATAAATATCACATTAGGATTAGCCACTTCTGAACATTTCCATGGCCAAAAATGTCAGAGTGACTACTAGTGCATAGTCTACCAGTACTCAACTGCTCTTAAGAAAAACAAAACTAATATAAGACTTTAGTAAGAGATGATAGTTTACTAACATAATTAAAAGGAAAACAAAAAAATTATAAGCAATAGAAAAGGTTATGACAGTGTATTAAAATAGGGAAATTTTATTAAAAAATCCTGGTTCCATCATCCCAGTGATGTGCATACAGGTGACTGAGTGGCTCACCTCCTGTGGTACATATTCCTCTTATAGGAACAGTACCACCAAAATAAAGTATTAGTTCATGTTGTGGAGCCGACATATAGCTATACCCAATTATAAGTCTTGTTTGTGGCCTTTCCTACTACCGGAAGTGGGAAAGTGGGTGATGATAAGACGAATCAATTGGCCTCTGTCTGGGATAAGCCAGAATGTAGACACCCGTAGTCTAGTTGAATCTTTACCCATATGACCAAACATGGAGGACGCCTTAACGAAGTGAAACACTAAGTTACAACGAAATCAGTCAATTCAAGACACGTCTTTGTTAACGAATTTGCCAAACATAGCAAAAGTAAAGTAATAGTAAAGTAACAAAAGTAAAAATGTTTTTAGTTATGACGTGCACGGTTAACTTCGCACCTACTAACAATTTTGTCACACTGTATTTTACCCAATAGGTAAGTTTACAGTGCAGACACACCCGGCATAATGAAGAGGAAAAATCCTGGAAAAGTGATTATCGATCTTACACTTTCATGTTCAATATGACTTGAGAGCCCCATAAAAAACCGTATGTCGCTTAGCTGGAATATATGGTCAATGCACTAGCTGTTTCAAAATGTAAATCATTACTTATGGAAGGCCTCTATTCCATCGGCAGTGGCAAACCGTAAAGATAAATATCTATTAATCTTGTCCCTTTGCCACATAAGGAAGACCGACTTACCCAAAGGTCTAAAGATCTAATCACATTTGAGAAGGTCCTCACTGACTCAATAACGTTAATTCAGGTACTTACGCGTATTAACTATCAATTTACAACCAGTTTAAGTCACGATACTTAAACAAAATAATATCATAATTAAAATTAAAATTAAAGAATATATAGTACAACATCCACAATATGCCCCCCACCTGAATGTATCTCGTAAAATCAAAAGAATTATAAACTCATACAAATTAATATTTATTGATCCAGAAAATCAGATTTTCATCTTATTATATGAGAACTCAGAAAAAATTTTTTCACACCATGTGCTGATGAAAAAAGATAGACAGGGGTCTGTGAGGACACAGTATAAACCGACCCATAAGAGTAGTTATAGTAACCACCAAAATCTTCCCATAGCATCATAAAGCCAAACACCTAATCAAACAAAATAGTTTCTAAAGCATAAACAGAAAATTAGAAATACAAAAATCCAATGAATATTGTAAATTAACAAAGCATGGGCCACCACAGTGGTTGTCCCTGGAAGACATGATTGAAGATGCAACATTCTTATAAACATGATTGGTACACGAAAAAATTGCACAAGATCCCAAACATTACCCTGTTTTAACGAATATATGAACCCATTAGGGTCTGAAATTCGGATAATGTTATGATCACAGCATATTGACTTAATAATATAGCACTGGAGACCCACAAGAAAAAGTCAACAAAACACCCTCTACCAACAAACCGAAAATGAACCCTAAGGAAAGAATACAATAGCAAAAACACTTGTGCGGATCCAACACAAGAAGTCGAATTTGAACATTAGTAATTAGTCGTCGAAGTCAAGAGAAGGACCTCTTGCTCGTTATTAGATCGATATTTTCTATATTTCTTAATTTTTTACATACAATCCGATAGTTTGTAGTGATACACTCGCGAACGTACCCTTCAGGCAAATTCATATAGGTAGTGATAGGAAAGTAAAAATAAAAAATAAATCGGTATAGGTAGTAATAGAAAGGTGCAGGAAAGTTTTTTGTGCATATCTATGAATCTCCTTACAACGGAGAGTAAGTAAAGTGGTGCTATTTTAGTCTCCTAAGCGAGTGATACCCCCAAAAGTGTCCAAGAATAGTGAAACACAATGCCCCACATTACAACATCCTCGGATAAAATAGAGTATACGCATCGGGTGTATCCTAGAGTCATCCAGATGGAGGAAAAATGAGGTAAAGTGAGGAATCAGATGTGATGGGGAAAAGCACAAATGGTGAAGTGCATAAAAAGTGGTTAATAAATAATGACAGCTTCCAAAACAAAGAAAGAAAAGAAGGAATCATGGGGTAAGTCCACCTAAAGATACAACACATAATAACTAAAAAATGACAACCAACACCCATATCATTTTATAAAAAGAATAGAGTAGGAAAACAATAGGAAAACATTAAAACTAAAAAACCTTTCAAAATACTAACCCAACAAAGAAAAGAAAAGATATATTAAAAATTAAATAAACAACATTTCAAAAATGAAGTATTCAGAGGTTAGTCACTACGATTTAAAGTCGGATATCAGAACATGTGAATGATATCAAAACACATGTGAAACTTTTACTAAGATCGGTTTGAGAGTCACCGTGGAAAAAATGTACATGCGACGACTTTGAAGAGATGATAATATCATTTCACCTCTCCAGAGACGCCACATGGGACCACCGAAGACAGTAAAATTTAGCAATTCTTTAATTACACATAGGTAATGAAGATTTGTTAAATTACAGAAATTAAAACCGAAAAAAACCCCAAACTTTGTGTACCTTAAGCATACAAAGAATAAGAAACACAACCTTAACTCAGTAAGAATACCTACTGATGAGACCTTTAGGTCGAAACGCGTCTAGGATAATTGCCTTCACCCATAATATCTGTTAGTTTCATATTCCTAATTTAAGGAATAAATATCACATTAGGATTAGCCACTTCTGAACATTTCCATGGCCAAAAATGTCAGAGTGACTACTAGTGCATAGTCTACCAGTACTCAACTGCTCTTAAGAAAAACAAAACTAATATAAGACTTTAGTAAGAGATGATAGTTTACTAACATAATTAAAAGGAAAACAAAAAAATTATAAGCAATAGAAAAGGTTATGACAGTGTATTAAAATAGGGAAATTTTATTAAAAAATCCTGGTTCCATCATCCCAGTGATGTGCATACAGGTGACTGAGTGGCTCACCTCCTGTGGTACATATTCCTCTTATAGGAACAGTACCACCAAAATAAAGTATTAGTTCATGTTGTGGAGCCGACATATAGCTATACCCAATTATAAGTCTTGTTTGTGGCCTTTCCTACTACCGGAAGTGGGAAAGTGGGTGATGATAAGACGAATCAATTGGCCTCTGTCTGGGATAAGCCAGAATGTAGACACCCGTAGTCTAGTTGAATCTTTACCCATATGACCAAACATGGAGGACGCCTTAACGAAGTGAAACACTAAGTTACAACGAAATCAGTCAATTCAAGACACGTCTTTGTTAACGAATTTGCCAAACATAGCAAAAGTAAAGTAATAGTAAAGTAACAAAAGTAAAAATGTTTTTAGTTATGACGTGCACGGTTAACTTCGCACCTACTAACAATTTTGTCACACTGTATTTTACCCAATAGGTAAGTTTACAGTGCAGACACACCCGGCATAATGAAGAGGAAAAATCCTGGAAAAGTGATTATCGATCTTACACTTTCATGTTCAATATGACTTGAGAGCCCCATAAAAAACCGTATGTCGCTTAGCTGGAATATATGGTCAATGCACTAGCTGTTTCAAAATGTAAATCATTACTTATGGAAGGCCTCTATTCCATCGGCAGTGGCAAACCGTAAAGATAAATATCTATTAATCTTGTCCCTTTGCCACATAAGGAAGACCGACTTACCCAAAGGTCTAAAGATCTAATCACATTTGAGAAGGTCCTCACTGACTCAATAACGTTAATTCAGGTACTTACGCGTATTAACTATCAATTTACAACCAGTTTAAGTCACGATACTTAAACAAAATAATATCATAATTAAAATTAAAATTAAAGAATATATAGTACAACATCCACAATATGCCCCCCACCTGAATGTATCTCGTAAAATCAAAAGAATTATAAACTCATACAAATTAATATTTATTGATCCAGAAAATCAGATTTTCATCTTATTATATGAGAACTCAGAAAAAATTTTTTCACACCATGTGCTGATGAAAAAAGATAGACAGGGGTCTGTGAGGACACAGTATAAACCGACCCATAAGAGTAGTTATAGTAACCACCAAAATCTTCCCATAGCATCATAAAGCCAAACACCTAATCAAACAAAATAGTTTCTAAAGCATAAACAGAAAATTAGAAATACAAAAATCCAATGAATATTGTAAATTAACAAAGCATGGGCCACCACAGTGGTTGTCCCTGGAAGACATGATTGAAGATGCAACATTCTTATAAACATGATTGGTACACGAAAAAATTGCACAAGATCCCAAACATTACCCTGTTTTAACGAATATATGAACCCATTAGGGTCTGAAATTCGGATAATGTTATGATCACAGCATATTGACTTAATAATATAGCACTGGAGACCCACAAGAAAAAGTCAACAAAACACCCTCTACCAACAAACCGAAAATGAACCCTAAGGAAAGAATACAATAGCAAAAACACTTGTGCGGATCCAACACAAGAAGTCGAATTTGAACATTAGTAATTAGTCGTCGAAGTCAAGAGAAGGACCTCTTGCTCGTTATTAGATCGATATTTTCTATATTTCTTAATTTTTTACATACAATCCGATAGTTTGTAGTGATACACTCGCGAACGTACCCTTCAGGCAAATTCATATAGGTAGTGATAGGAAAGTAAAAATAAAAAATAAATCGGTATAGGTAGTAATAGAAAGGTGCAGGAAAGTTTTTTGTGCATATCTATGAATCTCCTTACAACGGAGAGTAAGTAAAGTGGTGCTATTTTAGTCTCCTAAGCGAGTGATACCCCCAAAAGTGTCCAAGAATAGTGAAACACAATGCCCCACATTACAACATCCTCGGATAAAATAGAGTATACGCATCGGGTGTATCCTAGAGTCATCCAGATGGAGGAAAAATGAGGTAAAGTGAGGAATCAGATGTGATGGGGAAAAGCACAAATGGTGAAGTGCATAAAAAGTGGTTAACAAATAATGACAGCTTCCAAAACAAAGAAAGAAAAGATGGAATCATGGGGTAAGTCCACCTAAAGATACAACACATAATAACTAAAAAATGACAACCAACACCCATATCATTTTATAAAAAGAATAGAGTAGGAAAACAATAGGAAAACATTAAAACTAAAAAACCTTTCAAAATACTAACCCAACAAAGAAAAGAAAAGATATATTAAAAATTAAATAAACAACATTTCAAAAATGAAGTATTCAGAGGTTAGTCACTACGATTTAAAGTCGGATATCAGAACATGTGAATGATATCAAAACACATGTGAAACTTTTACTAAGATCGGTTTGAGAGTCACCGTGGAAAAAATGTACATGCGACGACTTTGAAGAGATGATAATATCATTTCACCTCTCCAGAGACGCCACATGGGACCACCGAAGACAGTAAAATTTAGCAATTCTTTAATTACACATAGGTAATGAAGATTTGTTAAATTACAGAAATTAAAACCGAAAAAAACCCCAAACTTTGTGTACCTTAAGCATACAAAGAATAAGAAACACAACCTTAACTCAGTAAGAATACCTACTGATGAGACCTTTAGGTCGAAACGCGTCTAGGATAATTGCCTTCACCCATAATATCTGTTAGTTTCATATTCCTAATTTAAGGAATAAATATCACATTAGGATTAGCCACTTCTGAACATTTCCATGGCCAAAAATGTCAGAGTGACTACTAGTGCATAGTCTACCAGTACTCAACTGCTCTTAAGAAAAACAAAACTAATATAAGACTTTAGTAAGAGATGATAGTTTACTAACATAATTAAAAGGAAAACAAAAAAATTATAAGCAATAGAAAAGGTTATGACAGTGTATTAAAATAGGGAAATTTTATTAAAAAATCCTGGTTCCATCATCCCAGTGATGTGCATACAGGTGACTGAGTGGCTCACCTCCTGTGGTACATATTCCTCTTATAGGAACAGTACCACCAAAATAAAGTATTAGTTCATGTTGTGGAGCCGACATATAGCTATACCCAATTATAAGTCTTGTTTGTGGCCTTTCCTACTACCGGAAGTGGGAAAGTGGGTGATGATAAGACGAATCAATTGGCCTCTGTCTGGGATAAGCCAGAATGTAGACACCCGTAGTCTAGTTGAATCTTTACCCATATGACCAAACATGGAGGACGCCTTAACGAAGTGAAACACTAAGTTACAACGAAATCAGTCAATTCAAGACACGTCTTTGTTAACGAATTTGCCAAACATAGCAAAAGTAAAGTAATAGTAAAGTAACAAAAGTAAAAATGTTTTTAGTTATGACGTGCACGGTTAACTTCGCACCTACTAACAATTTTGTCACACTGTATTTTACCCAATAGGTAAGTTTACAGTGCAGACACACCCGGCATAATGAAGAGGAAAAATCCTGGAAAAGTGATTATCGATCTTACACTTTCATGTTCAATATGACTTGAGAGCCCCATAAAAAACCGTATGTCGCTTAGCTGGAATATATGGTCAATGCACTAGCTGTTTCAAAATGTAAATCATTACTTATGGAAGGCCTCTATTCCATCGGCAGTGGCAAACCGTAAAGATAAATATCTATTAATCTTGTCCCTTTGCCACATAAGGAAGACCGACTTACCCAAAGGTCTAAAGATCTAATCACATTTGAGAAGGTCCTCACTGACTCAATAACGTTAATTCAGGTACTTACGCGTATTAACTATCAATTTACAACCAGTTTAAGTCACGATACTTAAACAAAATAATATCATAATTAAAATTAAAATTAAAGAATATATAGTACAACATCCACAATATGCCCCCCACCTGAATGTATCTCGTAAAATCAAAAGAATTATAAACTCATACAAATTAATATTTATTGATCCAGAAAATCAGATTTTCATCTTATTATATGAGAACTCAGAAAAAATTTTTTCACACCATGTGCTGAGGAAAAAAGATAGACAGGGGTCTGTGAGGACACAGTATAAACCGACCCATAAGAGTAGTTATAGTAACCACCAAAATCTTCCCATAGCATCATAAAGCCAAACACCTAATCAAACAAAATAGTTTCTAAAGCATAAACAGAAAATTAGAAATACAAAAATCCAATGAATATTGTAAATTAACAAAGCATGGGCCACCACAGTGGTTGTCCCTGGAAGACATGATTGAAGATGCAACATTCTTATAAACATGATTGGTACACGAAAAAATTGCACAAGATCCCAAACATTACCCTGTTTTAACGAATATATGAACCCATTAGGGTCTGAAATTCGGATAATGTTATGATCACAGCATATTGACTTAATAATATAGCACTGGAGACCCACAAGAAAAAGTCAACAAAACACCCTCTACCAACAAACCGAAAATGAACCCTAAGGAAAGAATACAATAGCAAAAACACTTGTGCGGATCCAACACAAGAAGTCGAATTTGAACATTAGTAATTAGTCGTCGAAGTCAAGAGAAGGACCTCTTGCTCGTTATTAGATCGATATTTTCTATATTTCTTAATTTTTTACATACAATCCGATAGTTTGTAGTGATACACTCGCGAACGTACCCTTCAGGCAAATTCATATAGGTAGTGATAGGAAAGTAAAAATAAAAAATAAATCGGTATAGGTAGTAATAGAAAGGTGCAGGAAAGTTTTTTGTGCATATCTATGAATCTCCTTACAACGGAGAGTAAGTAAAGTGGTGCTATTTTAGTCTCCTAAGCGAGTGATACCCCCAAAAGTGTCCAAGAATAGTGAAACACAATGCCCCACATTACAACATCCTCGGATAAAATAGAGTATACGCATCGGGTGTATCCTAGAGTCATCCAGATGGAGGAAAAATGAGGTAAAGTGAGGAATCAGATGTGATGGGGAAAAGCACAAATGGTGAAGTGCATAAAAAGTGGTTAATAAATAATGACAGCTTCCAAAACAAAGAAAGAAAAGAAGGAATCATGGGGTAAGTCCACCTAAAGATACAACACATAATAACTAAAAAATGACAACCAACACCCATATCATTTTATAAAAAGAATAGAGTAGGAAAACAATAGGAAAACATTAAAACTAAAAAACCTTTCAAAATACTAACCCAACAAAGAAAAGAAAAGATATATTAAAAATTAAATAAACAACATTTCAAAAATGAAGTATTCAGAGGTTAGTCACTACGATTTAAAGTCGGATATCAGAACATGTGAATGATATCAAAACACATGTGAAACTTTTACTAAGATCGGTTTGAGAGTCACCGTGGAAAAAATGTACATGCGACGACTTTGAAGAGATGATAATATCATTTCACCTCTCCAGAGACGCCACATGGGACCACCGAAGACAGTAAAATTTAGCAATTCTTTAATTACACATAGGTAATGAAGATTTGTTAAATTACAGAAATTAAAACCGAAAAAAACCCCAAACTTTGTGTACCTTAAGCATACAAAGAATAAGAAACACAACCTTAACTCAGTAAGAATACCTACTGATGAGACCTTTAGGTCGAAACGCGTCTAGGATAATTGCCTTCACCCATAATATCTGTTAGTTTCATATTCCTAATTTAAGGAATAAATATCACATTAGGATTAGCCACTTCTGAACATTTCCATGGCCAAAAATGTCAGAGTGACTACTAGTGCATAGTCTACCAGTACTCAACTGCTCTTAAGAAAAACAAAACTAATATAAGACTTTAGTAAGAGATGATAGTTTACTAACATAATTAAAAGGAAAACAAAAAAATTATAAGCAATAGAAAAGGTTATGAAAGTGTATTAAAATAGGGAAATTTTATTAAAAAATCCTGGTTCCATCATCCCAATGATGTGCATACAGGTGACTGACTGGCTCACCTCCTGTGGTACATATTCCTCTTATAGGAACAGTACCACCAAAATAAAGTATTAGTTCATGTTGTGGAGCCGACATATAGCTATACCCAATTATAAAAATTAGACATACCCGGCATAACTAAGAGGAAAAATCCTGGAAAAGTGATTATCGAGCTTACACTTTCATGTTCAATATGACTTGAGAGCCCCATAAAAAACCGTATGTCGCTTAGCTGGAATATATGGTCAATGCACTTGCCGTTTCTAAATGTAAATCATTACTTATGGAAGGCCTCTATTCCATCGGCAGTGGAAAACTGTAAAGATAAATATCTATTAATCTTGTCCCTTTGCCACATAAGGAAGACCGACTTACCCAAAGGTCTAAAGATCTAATCACATTTGAGAAGGTTCTCACTGACTCAATAACGTTAATTCAGGTACTTACGCGTATTAACTATCAATTTACAACCAGTTTAAGTCACGATACTTAAACAAAATAATATCATAATTAAAATTAAAATTAAAAAATATATAGTACAACATCCACAATATGCCCCCCACCTGAATGTATCTCGTAAAATCAAAAGAATTATAAACTCATACAAATTAATATTTATTGATCCAGAAAATCAGATTTTCATCTTATTATATGAGAACTCGGAAAAAAATTTTTTTCACACCATGTGCTGATGAAAAAAGATAGACAGGGGTCTGTGAGGACACAGTATAAACCGACCCATAAGAGTAGTTATAGTAACCACCAAAATCTTCCCATAGCATCATAAAGCCAAACACCTAATCAAACAAAATAGTTTCTAAAGCATAAACAGAAAATTAGAAATACAAAAATCCAATGAATATTGTAAATTAACAAAGCATGGGCCACCACAGTGGTTGTCCCTGGAAGACATGATTGAAGATGCAACATTCTTATAAACATGATTGGTACACGAAAAAATTGCACAAGATCCCAAACATTACCCTGTTTTAACGAATATATGAACCCATTAGGGTCTGAAATTCGGATAATGTTATGATCACAGCATATTGACTTAAGAATATAGCACTGGAGACCCACAAGAAAAAGTCAACAAAACACCCTCTACCAACAAACCGAAAATGAACCCTAAGGAAAGAATACAATAGCAAAAACACTTGTGCGGATCCAACACAAGAAGTCGAATTTGAACATTAGTAATTAGTTGTCGAAGTCAAGAGAAGGACCTCTTGCTCGTTATTAGATCGATAATTTCTATATTTCTTAATTTTTTACATACAATCCGATAGTTTGTAGTGATACACTCGCGAACGTACCCTTCAGGCAAATTCATATAGGTAGTGATAGGAAAGTAAAAATAAAAAATAAATCGGTATAGGTAGTAATAGAAAGGTGCAGGAAAGTTTTTTGTGCATATCTATGAATCTCCTTACAACGGAGAGTAAGTAAAGTGGTGCTATTTTAGTCTCCTAAGCGAGTGATACCCCCAAAAGTGTCCAAGAATAGTGAAACACAATGCCCCACATTACAACATCCTCGGATAAAATAGAGTATACGCATCGGGTGTATCCTAGAGTCATCCAGATGGAGGAAAAATGAGGTAAAGTGAGGAATCAGATGTGATGGGGAAAAGCACAAATGGTGAAGTGCATAAAAAGTGGTTAATAAATAATGACAGCTTCCAAAACAAAGAAAGAAAAGAAGGAATCATGGGGTAAGTCCACCTAAAGATACAACACATAATAACTAAAAAAATGACAACCAACACCCATATCATTTTATAAAAAGAATAGAGTAGGAAAACAATAGGAAAACATTAAAACTAAAAAACCTTTCAAAATACTAACCCAACAAAGAAAAGAAAAGATATATTAAAAATTAAATAAACAACATTTCAAAAATGAAGTATTCAGAGGTTAGTCACTACGATTTAAAGTCGGATATCAGAACATGTGAATGATATCAAAACACATGTGAAACTTTTACTAAGATCGGTTTGAGAGTCACCGTGGAAAAAATGTACATGCGACGACTTTGAAGAGATGATAATATCATTTCACCTCTCCAGAGACGCCACATGGGACCACCGAAGACAGTAAAATTTAGCAATTCTTTAATTACACATAGGTAATGAAGATTTGATAAATTACAGAAATTAAAACCGGAAAAAAACCCCAAACTTTGTGTACCTTAAGCATACAAAGAATAAGAAACACAACCTTAACTCAGTAAGAATACCTACTGATGAGACCTTTAGGTCGAAACGCGTCTAGGATAATTGCCTTCACCCATAATATCTGTTAGTTTCATATTCCTAATTTAAGGAATAAATATCACATTAGGATTAGCCACTTCTGAACATTTCCATGGCCAAAAATGTCAGAGTGACTACTAGTGCATAGTCTACCAGTACTCAACTGCTCTTAAGAAAAACAAAACTAATATAAGACTCTAGTAAGAGATGATAGTTTACTAACATAAACAAAAAATTATAAGCAATAGAAAAGGTTATGACAGTGTATTAAAATAGGGAAATTTTATTAAAAAATCCTGGTTCCATCATCCCAGTGATGTGCATACAGGTGACTGAGTGGCTCACCTCCTGGGGTACATATTCCTCTTATAGGAACAATACCACCAAAATAAAGTATTAGTTCATGTTGTGGAGCCGACATATAGCTATACCCAATTTAAAATAATATCTATACTCCCCTAAACACCCAATAATAGTTCAGAATTAAGCTATTAAAATATAATTTTTAATTACAACATAAAACTTTTTAATATGTGCTCCATTCATGAGATACTCATGATTTAGTTGGTGTGAATTCGGTCATTCCATGACCTTATCTTATTTTCCAATAATTTCAAAGAAAACTTCGCATAGTATTTGACTATGTTCCCCTGTGATCTGTGGAAATGTTGGGATGTCGGACTAGTAAACCCAAGTTTGCCCTTGACATCTTATTCTTCGTTTGCATCGGTGTTGTGAATTCTGAAATTGGACCTGCAGTCAAGGAAGGAATAGCATAGATCCGGTGGAAGAAACGAGATGATTTGGAGATGGATTTATGATGTTGGATATTGTAGCACTCAACCGTTGATCATATGTTTATGATATTACACAGGACTGAATTTAGAATTTTAATGTGTGCTCTGTTCAGGAGATATTCATGATTTTAGTCGGTGTGTTTCTGGTCACTTCATGACCTTATCCTGTGTTCGAATTCAAATAAAAACTTCGCATGGCACTAGACCATGTCCCCCTCTGGGTCGTGGAGGTGTTGAGATGTCAGACGAGTAAACCCGACTTTGCCCTTGACATCTTCTTCTTCGTTTGCATCAGTGTTGTGAACTCTGAAATTGGACCTGCAGTCAAGGAAGGAATAACATAGATCTGGTGGAAGAAACAAGATGATTTGGAGATGGATTTATGACGTTGGATATTGTAACACAAAACCACTGATCATGTGGTTATAAAAACCACACAAAACTGAATGTTTGATTTTCAATTTTCATTTTCATTATAGTTGAAATTATGTCGTCTTCTTCCTCTTTGATTAACCATGTGAATGGTGAGTGGGAGATTTTGGGGATGGGGGTTGTTTGAGATTCTGTGAATGAATTCACTGAAATTAATGGTTTAGATGGGGACTAGGTAAAAATGGGTGGTAACTATAAATCACTGGAATGTTAACAAATAAGCATACTGGTGGACAAAAAATTGCAGTTTAAACACAGCAAATTAAAGTTAAAATTAAAACTAAAGTTATAGTTATATGAATATCGCAGTGTAGTTTAGTTCCAAAAATGATAGAAGCCTTCTGATGAGACTTCGTGGCGAATTTGAAACCAAAATAAGGCAGCTGTAGCTAATTAGAGGATGTTGGGATTCCTAAAGAAATTAATCGATGTTCACATATTTGTGTTTGAAAATTACGAATTCGTTTTTGTTTGGTTCTAGGGTGTTATGGGACTCATTCTCCTCGCAATCAGCTTATAACTAAACATGAAACGCGTCATGTCCCATAGATTAACCTATTAATTTAATAATCGACAATTTAGATAGATAAAACCTTGATCTACTAGTTTACAAATTAAATTTATAATAATATACTAAAAACAGAAATCAAATTAGAAATAATAAAAATTTTATTAAAAAATCCTGGTTCCATCATCCCAGTGATGTGCATACAGGTGACTGAGTGGCTCACCTCCTGTGGTACATATTCCTCTTATAGGAACAGTACCACCAAAATAAAGTATTAGTTCATGTTGTGGAGCCGACATATAGCTATACCCAATTAAAAATTAGTTCATGTTGTGGAGCCGACATATAGCTATACCCAATTATAAGTCTTGTTTGTGGCCTTTCCTACTACCGGAAGTGGGAAAGTGGGTGATGATAAGACGAATCAATTGGCCTCTGTCTGGGATAAGCCAGAATGTAGACACCCGTAGTCTAGTTGAATCTTTACCCATATGACCAAACATGGAGGACGCCTTAACGAAGTGAAACACTAAGTTACAACGAAATCAGTCAATTCAAGACACGTCTTTGTTAACGAATTTGCCAAACATAGCAAAAGTAAAGTAATAGTAAAGTAACAAAAGTAAAAATGTTTTTAGTTATGACGTGCACGGTTAACTTCGCACCTACTAACAATTTTGTCACACTGTATTTTACCCAATAGGTAAGTTTACAGTGCAGACACACCCGGCATAATGAAGAGGAAAAATCCTGGAAAAGTGATTATCGATCTTACACTTTCATGTTCAATATGACTTGAGAGCCCCATAAAAAACCGTATGTCGCTTAGCTGGAATATATGGTCAATGCACTAGCTGTTTCAAAATGTAAATCATTACTTATGGAAGGCCTCTATTCCATCGGCAGTGGCAAACCGTAAAGATAAATATCTATTAATCTTGTCCCTTTGCCACATAAGGAAGACCGACTTACCCAAAGGTCTAAAGATCTAATCACATTTGAGAAGGTCCTCACTGACTCAATAACGTTAATTCAGGTACTTACGCGTATTAACTATCAATTTACAACCAGTTTAAGTCACGATACTTAAACAAAATAATATCATAATTAAAATTAAAATTAAAGAATATATAGTACAACATCCACAATATGCCCCCCACCTGAATGTATCTCGTAAAATCAAAAGAATTATAAACTCATACAAATTAATATTTATTGATCCAGAAAATCAGATTTTCATCTTATTATATGAGAACTCAGAAAAAATTTTTTCACACCATGTGCTGATGAAAAAAGATAGACAGGGGTCTGTGAGGACACAGTATAAACCGACCCATAAGAGTAGTTATAGTAACCACCAAAATCTTCCCATAGCATCATAAAGCCAAACACCTAATCAAACAAAATAGTTTCTAAAGCATAAACAGAAAATTAGAAATACAAAAATCCAATGAATATTGTAAATTAACAAAGCATGGGCCACCACAGTGGTTGTCCCTGGAAGACATGATTGAAGATGCAACATTCTTATAAACATGATTGGTACACGAAAAAATTGCACAAGATCCCAAACATTACCCTGTTTTAACGAATATATGAACCCATTAGGGTCTGAAATTCGGATAATGTTATGATCACAGCATATTGACTTAATAATATAGCACTGGAGACCCACAAGAAAAAGTCAACAAAACACCCTCTACCAACAAACCGAAAATGAACCCTAAGGAAAGAATACAATAGCAAAAACACTTGTGCGGATCCAACACAAGAAGTCGAATTTGAACATTAGTAATTAGTCGTCGAAGTCAAGAGAAGGACCTCTTGCTCGTTATTAGATCGATATTTTCTATATTTCTTAATTTTTTACATACAATCCGATAGTTTGTAGTGATACACTCGCGAACGTACCCTTCAGGCAAATTCATATAGGTAGTGATAGGAAAGTAAAAATAAAAAATAAATCGGTATAGGTAGTAATAGAAAGGTGCAGGAAAGTTTTTTGTGCATATCTATGAATCTCCTTACAACGGAGAGTAAGTAAAGTGGTGCTATTTTAGTCTCCTAAGCGAGTGATACCCCCAAAAGTGTCCAAGAATAGTGAAACACAATGCCCCACATTACAACATCCTCGGATAAAATAGAGTATACGCATCGGGTGTATCCTAGAGTCATCCAGATGGAGGAAAAATGAGGTAAAGTGAGGAATCAGATGTGATGGGGAAAAGCACAAATGGTGAAGTGCATAAAAAGTGGTTAATAAATAATGACAGCTTCCAAAACAAAGAAAGAAAAGAAGGAATCATGGGGTAAGTCCACCTAAAGATACAACACATAATAACTAAAAAATGACAACCAACACCCATATCATTTTATAAAAAGAATAGAGTAGGAAAACAATAGGAAAACATTAAAACTAAAAAACCTTTCAAAATACTAACCCAACAAAGAAAAGAAAAGATATATTAAAAATTAAATAAACAACATTTCAAAAATGAAGTATTCAGAGGTTAGTCACTACGATTTAAAGTCGGATATCAGAACATGTGAATGATATCAAAACACATGTGAAACTTTTACTAAGATCGGTTTGAGAGTCACCGTGGAAAAAATGTACATGCGACGACTTTGAAGAGATGATAATATCATTTCACCTCTCCAGAGACGCCACATGGGACCACCGAAGACAGTAAAATTTAGCAATTCTTTAATTACACATAGGTAATGAAGATTTGTTAAATTACAGAAATTAAAACCGAAAAAAACCCCAAACTTTGTGTACCTTAAGCATACAAAGAATAAGAAACACAACCTTAACTCAGTAAGAATACCTACTGATGAGACCTTTAGGTCGAAACGCGTCTAGGATAATTGCCTTCACCCATAATATCTGTTAGTTTCATATTCCTAATTTAAGGAATAAATATCACATTAGGATTAGCCACTTCTGAACATTTCCATGGCCAAAAATGTCAGAGTGACTACTAGTGCATAGTCTACCAGTACTCAACTGCTCTTAAGAAAAACAAAACTAATATAAGACTTTAGTAAGAGATGATAGTTTACTAACATAATTAAAAGGAAAACAAAAAATTATAAGCAATAGAAAAGGTTATGACAGTGTATTAAAATAGGGAAATTTTATTAAAAAATCCTGGTTCCATCATCCCAGTGATGTGCATACAGGTGACTGACTGGCTCACCTCCTGTGGTACATATTCCTCTTATAGGAACAGTACCACCAAAATAAAGTATTAGTTCATGTTGTGGAGCCGACATATAGCTATACCCAATTATAAGTCTTGTTTGTGGCCTTTCCTACTACCGGAAGTGGGAAAGTGGGTGATGATAAGACGAATCAATTGGCCTCTGTCTGGGATAAGCCAGAATGTAGACACCCGTAGTCTAGTTGAATCTTTACCCATATGACCAAACATGGAGGACGCCTTAACGAAGTGAAACACTAAGTTACAACGAAATCAGTCAATTCAAGACACGTCTTTGTTAACGAATTTGCCAAACATAGCAAAAGTAAAGTAATAGTAAAGTAACAAAAGTAAAAATGTTTTTAGTTATGACGTGCACGGTTAACTTCGCACCTACTAACAATTTTGTCACACTGTATTTTACCCAATAGGTAAGTTTACAGTGCAGACACACCCGGCATAATGAAGAGGAAAAATCCTGGAAAAGTGATTATCGATCTTACACTTTCATGTTCAATATGACTTGAGAGCCCCATAAAAAACCGTATGTCGCTTAGCTGGAATATATGGTCAATGCACTAGCTGTTTCAAAATGTAAATCATTACTTATGGAAGGCCTCTATTCCATCGGCAGTGGCAAACCGTAAAGATAAATATCTATTAATCTTGTCCCTTTGCCACATAAGGAAGACCGACTTACCCAAAGGTCTAAAGATCTAATCACATTTGAGAAGGTCCTCACTGACTCAATAACGTTAATTCAGGTACTTACGCGTATTAACTATCAATTTACAACCAGTTTAAGTCACGATACTTAAACAAAATAATATCATAATTAAAATTAAAATTAAAGAATATATAGTACAACATCCACAATATGCCCCCCACCTGAATGTATCTCGTAAAATCAAAAGAATTATAAACTCATACAAATTAATATTTATTGATCCAGAAAATCAGATTTTCATCTTATTATATGAGAACTCAGAAAAAATTTTTTCACACCATGTGCTGATGAAAAAAGATAGACAGGGGTCTGTGAGGACACAGTATAAACCGACCCATAAGAGTAGTTATAGTAACCACCAAAATCTTCCCATAGCATCATAAAGCCAAACACCTAATCAAACAAAATAGTTTCTAAAGCATAAACAGAAAATTAGAAATACAAAAATCCAATGAATATTGTAAATTAACAAAGCATGGGCCACCACAGTGGTTGTCCCTGGAAGACATGATTGAAGATGCAACATTCTTATAAACATGATTGGTACACGAAAAAATTGCACAAGATCCCAAACATTACCCTGTTTTAACGAATATATGAACCCATTAGGGTCTGAAATTCGGATAATGTTATGATCACAGCATATTGACTTAATAATATAGCACTGGAGACCCACAAGAAAAAGTCAACAAAACACCCTCTACCAACAAACCGAAAATGAACCCTAAGGAAAGAATACAATAGCAAAAACACTTGTGCGGATCCAACACAAGAAGTCGAATTTGAACATTAGTAATTAGTCGTCGAAGTCAAGAGAAGGACCTCTTGCTCGTTATTAGATCGATATTTTCTATATTTCTTAATTTTTTACATACAATCCGATAGTTTGTAGTGATACACTCGCGAACGTACCCTTCAGGCAAATTCATATAGGTAGTGATAGGAAAGTAAAAATAAAAAATAAATCGGTATAGGTAGTAATAGAAAGGTGCAGGAAAGTTTTTTGTGCATATCTATGAATCTCCTTACAACGGAGAGTAAGTAAAGTGGTGCTATTTTAGTCTCCTAAGCGAGTGATACCCCCAAAAGTGTCCAAGAATAGTGAAACACAATGCCCCACATTACAACATCCTCGGATAAAATAGAGTATACGCATCGGGTGTATCCTAGAGTCATCCAGATGGAGGAAAAATGAGGTAAAGTGAGGAATCAGATGTGATGGGGAAAAGCACAAATGGTGAAGTGCATAAAAAGTGGTTAATAAATAATGACAGCTTCCAAAACAAAGAAAGAAAAGAAGGAATCATGGGGTAAGTCCACCTAAAGATACAACACATAATAACTAAAAAATGACAACCAACACCCATATCATTTTATAAAAAGAATAGAGTAGGAAAACAATAGGAAAACATTAAAACTAAAAAACCTTTCAAAATACTAACCCAACAAAGAAAAGAAAAGATATATTAAAAATTAAATAAACAACATTTCAAAAATGAAGTATTCAGAGGTTAGTCACTACGATTTAAAGTCGGATATCAGAACATGTGAATGATATCAAAACACATGTGAAACTTTTACTAAGATCGGTTTGAGAGTCACCGTGGAAAAAATGTACATGCGACGACTTTGAAGAGATGATAATATCATTTCACCTCTCCAGAGACGCCACATGGGACCACCGAAGACAGTAAAATTTAGCAATTCTTTAATTACACATAGGTAATGAAGATTTGTTAAATTACAGAAATTAAAACCGAAAAAAACCCCAAACTTTGTGTACCTTAAGCATACAAAGAATAAGAAACACAACCTTAACTCAGTAAGAATACCTACTGATGAGACCTTTAGGTCGAAACGCGTCTAGGATAATTGCCTTCACCCATAATATCTGTTAGTTTCATATTCCTAATTTAAGGAATAAATATCACATTAGGATTAGCCACTTCTGAACATTTCCATGGCCAAAAATGTCAGAGTGACTACTAGTGCATAGTCTACCAGTACTCAACTGCTCTTAAGAAAAACAAAACTAATATAAGACTTTAGTAAGAGATGATAGTTTACTAACATAATTAAAAGGAAAACAAAAAAATTATAAGCAATAGAAAAGGTTATGACAGTGTATTAAAATAGGGAAATTTTATTAAAAAATCCTGGTTCCATCATCCCAGTGATGTGCATACAGGTGACTGAGTGGCTCACCTCCTGTGGTACATATTCCTCTTATAGGAACAGTACCACCAAAATAAAGTATTAGTTCATGTTGTGGAGCCGACATATAGCTATACCCAATTATAAGTCTTGTTTGTGGCCTTTCCTACTACCGGAAGTGGGAAAGTGGGTGATGATAAGACGAATCAATTGGCCTCTGTCTGGGATAAGCCAGAATGTAGACACCCGTAGTCTAGTTGAATCTTTACCCATATGACCAAACATGGAGGACGCCTTAACGAAGTGAAACACTAAGTTACAACGAAATCAGTCAATTCAAGACACGTCTTTGTTAACGAATTTGCCAAACATAGCAAAAGTAAAGTAATAGTAAAGTAACAAAAGTAAAAATGTTTTTAGTTATGACGTGCACGGTTAACTTCGCACCTACTAACAATTTTGTCACACTGTATTTTACCCAATAGGTAAGTTTACAGTGCAGACACACCCGGCATAATGAAGAGGAAAAATCCTGGAAAAGTGATTATCGATCTTACACTTTCATGTTCAATATGACTTGAGAGCCCCATAAAAAACCGTATGTCGCTTAGCTGGAATATATGGTCAATGCACTAGCTGTTTCAAAATGTAAATCATTACTTATGGAAGGCCTCTATTCCATCGGCAGTGGCAAACCGTAAAGATAAATATCTATTAATCTTGTCCCTTTGCCACATAAGGAAGACCGACTTACCCAAAGGTCTAAAGATCTAATCACATTTGAGAAGGTCCTCACTGACTCAATAACGTTAATTCAGGTACTTACGCGTATTAACTATCAATTTACAACCAGTTTAAGTCACGATACTTAAACAAAATAATATCATAATTAAAATTAAAATTAAAGAATATATAGTACAACATCCACAATATGCCCCCCACCTGAATGTATCTCGTAAAATCAAAAGAATTATAAACTCATACAAATTAATATTTATTGATCCAGAAAATCAGATTTTCATCTTATTATATGAGAACTCAGAAAAAATTTTTTCACACCATGTGCTGATGAAAAAAGATAGACAGGGGTCTGTGAGGACACAGTATAAACCGACCCATAAGAGTAGTTATAGTAACCACCAAAATCTTCCCATAGCATCATAAAGCCAAACACCTAATCAAACAAAATAGTTTCTAAAGCATAAACAGAAAATTAGAAATACAAAAATCCAATGAATATTGTAAATTAACAAAGCATGGGCCACCACAGTGGTTGTCCCTGGAAGACATGATTGAAGATGCAACATTCTTATAAACATGATTGGTACACGAAAAAATTGCACAAGATCCCAAACATTACCCTGTTTTAACGAATATATGAACCCATTAGGGTCTGAAATTCGGATAATGTTATGATCACAGCATATTGACTTAATAATATAGCACTGGAGACCCACAAGAAAAAGTCAACAAAACACCCTCTACCAACAAACCGAAAATGAACCCTAAGGAAAGAATACAATAGCAAAAACACTTGTGCGGATCCAACACAAGAAGTCGAATTTGAACATTAGTAATTAGTCGTCGAAGTCAAGAGAAGGACCTCTTGCTCGTTATTAGATCGATATTTTCTATATTTCTTAATTTTTTACATACAATCCGATAGTTTGTAGTGATACACTCGCGAACGTACCCTTCAGGCAAATTCATATAGGTAGTGATAGGAAAGTAAAAATAAAAAATAAATCGGTATAGGTAGTAATAGAAAGGTGCAGGAAAGTTTTTTGTGCATATCTATGAATCTCCTTACAACGGAGAGTAAGTAAAGTGGTGCTATTTTAGTCTCCTAAGCGAGTGATACCCCCAAAAGTGTCCAAGAATAGTGAAACACAATGCCCCACATTACAACATCCTCGGATAAAATAGAGTATACGCATCGGGTGTATCCTAGAGTCATCCAGATGGAGGAAAAATGAGGTAAAGTGAGGAATCAGATGTGATGGGGAAAAGCACAAATGGTGAAGTGCATAAAAAGTGGTTAATAAATAATGACAGCTTCCAAAACAAAGAAAGAAAAGAAGGAATCATGGGGTAAGTCCACCTAAAGATACAACACATAATAACTAAAAAATGACAACCAACACCCATATCATTTTATAAAAAGAATAGAGTAGGAAAACAATAGGAAAACATTAAAACTAAAAAACCTTTCAAAATACTAACCCAACAAAGAAAAGAAAAGATATATTAAAAATTAAATAAACAACATTTCAAAAATGAAGTATTCAGAGGTTAGTCACTACGATTTAAAGTCGGATATCAGAACATGTGAATGATATCAAAACACATGTGAAACTTTTACTAAGATCGGTTTGAGAGTCACCGTGGAAAAAATGTACATGCGACGACTTTGAAGAGATGATAATATCATTTCACCTCTCCAGAGACGCCACATGGGACCACCGAAGACAGTAAAATTTAGCAATTCTTTAATTACACATAGGTAATGAAGATTTGTTAAATTACAGAAATTAAAACCGAAAAAAACCCCAAACTTTGTGTACCTTAAGCATACAAAGAATAAGAAACACAACCTTAACTCAGTAAGAATACCTACTGATGAGACCTTTAGGTCGAAACGCGTCTAGGATAATTGCCTTCACCCATAATATCTGTTAGTTTCATATTCCTAATTTAAGGAATAAATATCACATTAGGATTAGCCACTTCTGAACATTTCCATGGCCAAAAATGTCAGAGTGACTACTAGTGCATAGTCTACCAGTACTCAACTGCTCTTAAGAAAAACAAAACTAATATAAGACTTTAGTAAGAGATGATAGTTTACTAACATAATTAAAAGGAAAACAAAAAAATTATAAGCAATAGAAAAGGTTATGACAGTGTATTAAAATAGGGAAATTTTATTAAAAAATCCTGGTTCCATCATCCCAGTGATGTGCATACAGGTGACTGAGTGGCTCACCTCCTGTGGTACATATTCCTCTTATAGGAACAGTACCACCAAAATAAAGTATTAGTTCATGTTGTGGAGCCGACATATAGCTATACCCAATTATAAGTCTTGTTTGTGGCCTTTCCTACTACCGGAAGTGGGAAAGTGGGTGATGATAAGACGAATCAATTGGCCTCTGTCTGGGATAAGCCAGAATGTAGACACCCGTAGTCTAGTTGAATCTTTACCCATATGACCAAACATGGAGGACGCCTTAACGAAGTGAAACACTAAGTTACAACGAAATCAGTCAATTCAAGACACGTCTTTGTTAACGAATTTGCCAAACATAGCAAAAGTAAAGTAATAGTAAAGTAACAAAAGTAAAAATGTTTTTAGTTATGACGTGCACGGTTAACTTCGCACCTACTAACAATTTTGTCACACTGTATTTTACCCAATAGGTAAGTTTACAGTGCAGACACACCCGGCATAATGAAGAGGAAAAATCCTGGAAAAGTGATTATCGATCTTACACTTTCATGTTCAATATGACTTGAGAGCCCCATAAAAAACCGTATGTCGCTTAGCTGGAATATATGGTCAATGCACTAGCTGTTTCAAAATGTAAATCATTACTTATGGAAGGCCTCTATTCCATCGGCAGTGGCAAACCGTAAAGATAAATATCTATTAATCTTGTCCCTTTGCCACATAAGGAAGACCGACTTACCCAAAGGTCTAAAGATCTAATCACATTTGAGAAGGTCCTCACTGACTCAATAACGTTAATTCAGGTACTTACGCGTATTAACTATCAATTTACAACCAGTTTAAGTCACGATACTTAAACAAAATAATATCATAATTAAAATTAAAATTAAAGAATATATAGTACAACATCCACAATATGCCCCCCACCTGAATGTATCTCGTAAAATCAAAAGAATTATAAACTCATACAAATTAATATTTATTGATCCAGAAAATCAGATTTTCATCTTATTATATGAGAACTCAGAAAAAATTTTTTCACACCATGTGCTGATGAAAAAAGATAGACAGGGGTCTGTGAGGACACAGTATAAACCGACCCATAAGAGTAGTTATAGTAACCACCAAAATCTTCCCATAGCATCATAAAGCCAAACACCTAATCAAACAAAATAGTTTCTAAAGCATAAACAGAAAATTAGAAATACAAAAATCCAATGAATATTGTAAATTAACAAAGCATGGGCCACCACAGTGGTTGTCCCTGGAAGACATGATTGAAGATGCAACATTCTTATAAACATGATTGGTACACGAAAAAATTGCACAAGATCCCAAACATTACCCTGTTTTAACGAATATATGAACCCATTAGGGTCTGAAATTCGGA
This sequence comes from Beris morrisii, assembly GCA_951812415.1. Classification (NCBI taxonomy): domain Eukaryota; kingdom Metazoa; phylum Arthropoda; class Insecta; order Diptera; family Stratiomyidae; genus Beris; species Beris morrisii. The sequence continues at coordinate 163,533,426 of OX638311.1, read as the reverse complement.
TAATGTTATGATCACAGCATATTGACTTAATAATATAGCACTGGAGACCCACAAGAAAAAGTCAACAAAACACCCTCTACCAACAAACCGAAAATGAACCCTAAGGAAAGAATACAATAGCAAAAACACTTGTGCGGATCCAACACAAGAAGTCGAATTTGAACATTAGTAATTAGTCGTCGAAGTCAAGAGAAGGACCTCTTGCTCGTTATTAGATCGATATTTTCTATATTTCTTAATTTTTTACATACAATCCGATAGTTTGTAGTGATACACTCGCGAACGTACCCTTCAGGCAAATTCATATAGGTAGTGATAGGAAAGTAAAAATAAAAAATAAATCGGTATAGGTAGTAATAGAAAGGTGCAGGAAAGTTTTTTGTGCATATCTATGAATCTCCTTACAACGGAGAGTAAGTAAAGTGGTGCTATTTTAGTCTCCTAAGCGAGTGATACCCCCAAAAGTGTCCAAGAATAGTGAAACACAATGCCCCACATTACAACATCCTCGGATAAAATAGAGTATACGCATCGGGTGTATCCTAGAGTCATCCAGATGGAGGAAAAATGAGGTAAAGTGAGGAATCAGATGTGATGGGGAAAAGCACAAATGGTGAAGTGCATAAAAAGTGGTTAATAAATAATGACAGCTTCCAAAACAAAGAAAGAAAAGAAGGAATCATGGGGTAAGTCCACCTAAAGATACAACACATAATAACTAAAAAATGACAACCAACACCCATATCATTTTATAAAAAGAATAGAGTAGGAAAACAATAGGAAAACATTAAAACTAAAAAACCTTTCAAAATACTAACCCAACAAAGAAAAGAAAAGATATATTAAAAATTAAATAAACAACATTTCAAAAATGAAGTATTCAGAGGTTAGTCACTACGATTTAAAGTCGGATATCAGAACATGTGAATGATATCAAAACACATGTGAAACTTTTACTAAGATCGGTTTGAGAGTCACCGTGGAAAAAATGTACATGCGACGACTTTGAAGAGATGATAATATCATTTCACCTCTCCAGAGACGCCACATGGGACCACCGAAGACAGTAAAATTTAGCAATTCTTTAATTACACATAGGTAATGAAGATTTGTTAAATTACAGAAATTAAAACCGAAAAAAACCCCAAACTTTGTGTACCTTAAGCATACAAAGAATAAGAAACACAACCTTAACTCAGTAAGAATACCTACTGATGAGACCTTTAGGTCGAAACGCGTCTAGGATAATTGCCTTCACCCATAATATCTGTTAGTTTCATATTCCTAATTTAAGGAATAAATATCACATTAGGATTAGCCACTTCTGAACATTTCCATGGCCAAAAATGTCAGAGTGACTACTAGTGCATAGTCTACCAGTACTCAACTGCTCTTAAGAAAAACAAAACTAATATAAGACTTTAGTAAGAGATGATAGTTTACTAACATAATTAAAAGGAAAACAAAAAAATTATAAGCAATAGAAAAGGTTATGACAGTGTATTAAAATAGGGAAATTTTATTAAAAAATCCTGGTTCCATCATCCCAGTGATGTGCATACAGGTGACTGAGTGGCTCACCTCCTGTGGTACATATTCCTCTTATAGGAACAGTACCACCAAAATAAAGTATTAGTTCATGTTGTGGAGCCGACATATAGCTATACCCAATTATAAGTCTTGTTTGTGGCCTTTCCTACTACCGGAAGTGGGAAAGTGGGTGATGATAAGACGAATCAATTGGCCTCTGTCTGGGATAAGCCAGAATGTAGACACCCGTAGTCTAGTTGAATCTTTACCCATATGACCAAACATGGAGGACGCCTTAACGAAGTGAAACACTAAGTTACAACGAAATCAGTCAATTCAAGACACGTCTTTGTTAACGAATTTGCCAAACATAGCAAAAGTAAAGTAATAGTAAAGTAACAAAAGTAAAAATGTTTTTAGTTATGACGTGCACGGTTAACTTCGCACCTACTAACAATTTTGTCACACTGTATTTTACCCAATAGGTAAGTTTACAGTGCAGACACACCCGGCATAATGAAGAGGAAAAATCCTGGAAAAGTGATTATCGATCTTACACTTTCATGTTCAATATGACTTGAGAGCCCCATAAAAAACCGTATGTCGCTTAGCTGGAATATATGGTCAATGCACTAGCTGTTTCAAAATGTAAATCATTACTTATGGAAGGCCTCTATTCCATCGGCAGTGGCAAACCGTAAAGATAAATATCTATTAATCTTGTCCCTTTGCCACATAAGGAAGACCGACTTACCCAAAGGTCTAAAGATCTAATCACATTTGAGAAGGTCCTCACTGACTCAATAACGTTAATTCAGGTACTTACGCGTATTAACTATCAATTTACAACCAGTTTAAGTCACGATACTTAAACAAAATAATATCATAATTAAAATTAAAATTAAAGAATATATAGTACAACATCCACAATATGCCCCCCACCTGAATGTATCTCGTAAAATCAAAAGAATTATAAACTCATACAAATTAATATTTATTGATCCAGAAAATCAGATTTTCATCTTATTATATGAGAACTCAGAAAAAATTTTTTCACACCATGTGCTGATGAAAAAAGATAGACAGGGGTCTGTGAGGACACAGTATAAACCGACCCATAAGAGTAGTTATAGTAACCACCAAAATCTTCCCATAGCATCATAAAGCCAAACACCTAATCAAACAAAATAGTTTCTAAAGCATAAACAGAAAATTAGAAATACAAAAATCCAATGAATATTGTAAATTAACAAAGCATGGGCCACCACAGTGGTTGTCCCTGGAAGACATGATTGAAGATGCAACATTCTTATAAACATGATTGGTACACGAAAAAATTGCACAAGATCCCAAACATTACCCTGTTTTAACGAATATATGAACCCATTAGGGTCTGAAATTCGGATAATGTTATGATCACAGCATATTGACTTAATAATATAGCACTGGAGACCCACAAGAAAAAGTCAACAAAACACCCTCTACCAACAAACCGAAAATGAACCCTAAGGAAAGAATACAATAGCAAAAACACTTGTGCGGATCCAACACAAGAAGTCGAATTTGAACATTAGTAATTAGTCGTCGAAGTCAAGAGAAGGACCTCTTGCTCGTTATTAGATCGATATTTTCTATATTTCTTAATTTTTTACATACAATCCGATAGTTTGTAGTGATACACTCGCGAACGTACCCTTCAGGCAAATTCATATAGGTAGTGATAGGAAAGTAAAAATAAAAAATAAATCGGTATAGGTAGTAATAGAAAGGTGCAGGAAAGTTTTTTGTGCATATCTATGAATCTCCTTACAACGGAGAGTAAGTAAAGTGGTGCTATTTTAGTCTCCTAAGCGAGTGATACCCCCAAAAGTGTCCAAGAATAGTGAAACACAATGCCCCACATTACAACATCCTCGGATAAAATAGAGTATACGCATCGGGTGTATCCTAGAGTCATCCAGATGGAGGAAAAATGAGGTAAAGTGAGGAATCAGATGTGATGGGGAAAAGCACAAATGGTGAAGTGCATAAAAAGTGGTTAATAAATAATGACAGCTTCCAAAACAAAGAAAGAAAAGAAGGAATCATGGGGTAAGTCCACCTAAAGATACAACACATAATAACTAAAAAATGACAACCAACACCCATATCATTTTATAAAAAGAATAGAGTAGGAAAACAATAGGAAAACATTAAAACTAAAAAACCTTTCAAAATACTAACCCAACAAAGAAAAGAAAAGATATATTAAAAATTAAATAAACAACATTTCAAAAATGAAGTATTCAGAGGTTAGTCACTACGATTTAAAGTCGGATATCAGAACATGTGAATGATATCAAAACACATGTGAAACTTTTACTAAGATCGGTTTGAGAGTCACCGTGGAAAAAATGTACATGCGACGACTTTGAAGAGATGATAATATCATTTCACCTCTCCAGAGACGCCACATGGGACCACCGAAGACAGTAAAATTTAGCAATTCTTTAATTACACATAGGTAATGAAGATTTGTTAAATTACAGAAATTAAAACCGAAAAAAACCCCAAACTTTGTGTACCTTAAGCATACAAAGAATAAGAAACACAACCTTAACTCAGTAAGAATACCTACTGATGAGACCTTTAGGTCGAAACGCGTCTAGGATAATTGCCTTCACCCATAATATCTGTTAGTTTCATATTCCTAATTTAAGGAATAAATATCACATTAGGATTAGCCACTTCTGAACATTTCCATGGCCAAAAATGTCAGAGTGACTACTAGTGCATAGTCTACCAGTACTCAACTGCTCTTAAGAAAAACAAAACTAATATAAGACTTTAGTAAGAGATGATAGTTTACTAACATAATTAAAAGGAAAACAAAAAAATTATAAGCAATAGAAAAGGTTATGACAGTGTATTAAAATAGGGAAATTTTATTAAAAAATCCTGGTTCCATCATCCCAGTGATGTGCATACAGGTGACTGAGTGGCTCACCTCCTGTGGTACATATTCCTCTTATAGGAACAGTACCACCAAAATAAAGTATTAGTTCATGTTGTGGAGCCGACATATAGCTATACCCAATTATAAGTCTTGTTTGTGGCCTTTCCTACTACCGGAAGTGGGAAAGTGGGTGATGATAAGACGAATCAATTGGCCTCTGTCTGGGATAAGCCAGAATGTAGACACCCGTAGTCTAGTTGAATCTTTACCCATATGACCAAACATGGAGGACGCCTTAACGAAGTGAAACACTAAGTTACAACGAAATCAGTCAATTCAAGACACGTCTTTGTTAACGAATTTGCCAAACATAGCAAAAGTAAAGTAATAGTAAAGTAACAAAAGTAAAAATGTTTTTAGTTATGACGTGCACGGTTAACTTCGCACCTACTAACAATTTTGTCACACTGTATTTTACCCAATAGGTAAGTTTACAGTGCAGACACACCCGGCATAATGAAGAGGAAAAATCCTGGAAAAGTGATTATCGATCTTACACTTTCATGTTCAATATGACTTGAGAGCCCCATAAAAAACCGTATGTCGCTTAGCTGGAATATATGGTCAATGCACTAGCTGTTTCAAAATGTAAATCATTACTTATGGAAGGCCTCTATTCCATCGGCAGTGGCAAACCGTAAAGATAAATATCTATTAATCTTGTCCCTTTGCCACATAAGGAAGACCGACTTACCCAAAGGTCTAAAGATCTAATCACATTTGAGAAGGTCCTCACTGACTCAATAACGTTAATTCAGGTACTTACGCGTATTAACTATCAATTTACAACCAGTTTAAGTCACGATACTTAAACAAAATAATATCATAATTAAAATTAAAATTAAAGAATATATAGTACAACATCCACAATATGCCCCCCACCTGAATGTATCTCGTAAAATCAAAAGAATTATAAACTCATACAAATTAATATTTATTGATCCAGAAAATCAGATTTTCATCTTATTATATGAGAACTCAGAAAAAATTTTTTCACACCATGTGCTGAGGAAAAAAGATAGACAGGGGTCTGTGAGGACACAGTATAAACCGACCCATAAGAGTAGTTATAGTAACCACCAAAATCTTCCCATAGCATCATAAAGCCAAACACCTAATCAAACAAAATAGTTTCTAAAGCATAAACAGAAAATTAGAAATACAAAAATCCAATGAATATTGTAAATTAACAAAGCATGGGCCACCACAGTGGTTGTCCCTGGAAGACATGATTGAAGATGCAACATTCTTATAAACATGATTGGTACACGAAAAAATTGCACAAGATCCCAAACATTACCCTGTTTTAACGAATATATGAACCCATTAGGGTCTGAAATTCGGATAATGTTATGATCACAGCATATTGACTTAATAATATAGCACTGGAGACCCACAAGAAAAAGTCAACAAAACACCCTCTACCAACAAACCGAAAATGAACCCTAAGGAAAGAATACAATAGCAAAAACACTTGTGCGGATCCAACACAAGAAGTCGAATTTGAACATTAGTAATTAGTCGTCGAAGTCAAGAGAAGGACCTCTTGCTCGTTATTAGATCGATATTTTCTATATTTCTTAATTTTTTACATACAATCCGATAGTTTGTAGTGATACACTCGCGAACGTACCCTTCAGGCAAATTCATATAGGTAGTGATAGGAAAGTAAAAATAAAAAATAAATCGGTATAGGTAGTAATAGAAAGGTGCAGGAAAGTTTTTTGTGCATATCTATGAATCTCCTTACAACGGAGAGTAAGTAAAGTGGTGCTATTTTAGTCTCCTAAGCGAGTGATACCCCCAAAAGTGTCCAAGAATAGTGAAACACAATGCCCCACATTACAACATCCTCGGATAAAATAGAGTATACGCATCGGGTGTATCCTAGAGTCATCCAGATGGAGGAAAAATGAGGTAAAGTGAGGAATCAGATGTGATGGGGAAAAGCACAAATGGTGAAGTGCATAAAAAGTGGTTAATAAATAATGACAGCTTCCAAAACAAAGAAAGAAAAGAAGGAATCATGGGGTAAGTCCACCTAAAGATACAACACATAATAACTAAAAAATGACAACCAACACCCATATCATTTTATAAAAAGAATAGAGTAGGAAAACAATAGGAAAACATTAAAACTAAAAAACCTTTCAAAATACTAACCCAACAAAGAAAAGAAAAGATATATTAAAAATTAAATAAACAACATTTCAAAAATGAAGTATTCAGAGGTTAGTCACTACGATTTAAAGTCGGATATCAGAACATGTGAATGATATCAAAACACATGTGAAACTTTTACTAAGATCGGTTTGAGAGTCACCGTGGAAAAAATGTACATGCGACGACTTTGAAGAGATGATAATATCATTTCACCTCTCCAGAGACGCCACATGGGACCACCGAAGACAGTAAAATTTAGCAATTCTTTAATTACACATAGGTAATGAAGATTTGTTAAATTACAGAAATTAAAACCGAAAAAAACCCCAAACTTTGTGTACCTTAAGCATACAAAGAATAAGAAACACAACCTTAACTCAGTAAGAATACCTACTGATGAGACCTTTAGGTCGAAACGCGTCTAGGATAATTGCCTTCACCCATAATATCTGTTAGTTTCATATTCCTAATTTAAGGAATAAATATCACATTAGGATTAGCCACTTCTGAACATTTCCATGGCCAAAAATGTCAGAGTGACTACTAGTGCATAGTCTACCAGTACTCAACTGCTCTTAAGAAAAACAAAACTAATATAAGACTTTAGTAAGAGATGATAGTTTACTAACATAATTAAAAGGAAAACAAAAAAAATTATAAGCAATAGAAAAGGTTATGACAGTGTATTAAAATAGGGAAATTTTATTAAAAAATCCTGGTTCCATCATCCCAGTGATGTGCATACAGGTGACTGAGTGGCTCACCTCCTGTGGTACATATTCCTCTTATAGGAACAGTACCACCAAAATAAAGTATTAGTTCATGTTGTGGAGCCGACATATAGCTATACCCAATTATAACACTTGTGCGGATCCAACACAAGAAGTCGAATTTGAACATTAATAGTTAGTCGTCGAAGTCAAGAGAAGGACCTCTTGCTCGCTATTAGATCGATATTTTCTATATTTCTTAATTTTTTACATACAATCCGATAGTTTGTAGTGATACACTCGCGAACGTACCCTTCAGGCAAATTCATATAGGTAGTGATAGGAAAGTGAAAATAAAAATAAATCGGTATAGGTAGTAATAGAAAGGTGCAGGAAAGTTTTTTGTGCATATCTATGAATCTCCTTACAACGGAGAGTAAGTAAAGTGGTGCTATTTTAGTCTCCTAAACGAGTGATACCCCCAAAAGTGTTCAAGAATAGTGAAACACAATGCCCCACCATTACAACATCCTCGGATAAAATAGAGTATACGCATCGGGTGTATCCTAGAGTCATCCAGATGGAGGAAAAATGAGGTAAAGTGAGAAATCAGATGTGATGGGGAAAAGCACAAATGGTGAAGTGCATAAAAAGTGGTTAATAAATAATGACAGCTTCCAAAACAAAGAAAGAAAAGAAGGAATCATGGGGTAAGTCCACCTAAAGATACAACACATAATAACTAAAAAATGACAACCAACACCCATATCATTTCATAAAAAGAATAGAGTAGGAAAACAATAGGAAAACATTAAAATTAAAAATTAAATAAACAACATTTCAAAAATGAAGTATTCAGAGGTTAGTCATTACGATTTAAAGTCGGATATCAGAACATGTGAATGATATCAAGACACATATGAAACTTTTACTAAGATCGGTTTGAGAGTCACCGTGGAAAAAATGTACATGCGACGACTTTGAAGAGATGATAATATCATTTCACCTCTCCAGAGACGCCACATGGGACCACCGAAGACAGTAACATTTAGCAATTCTTTAATTACACATAGCTAATGAAGATTTGATAAATTACAGAAATTAAAACGGAAAAAAACCCCAAACTTTGTATACCTTAAGCATACAAAGAATAAGAAACACAACCTTAACTCAGTAAGAATACCTACTGATGAGACCTTTAGGTCGAAACGCGTCTAGGATAATTGCCTTCACCCATAATATCTGTTAGTTTCATATTCCTAATTTAAGGAATAAATATCACATTAGGATTAGCCACTTCTGAACATTTCCATGGCCAAAAATGTCAGAGTGACTACTAGTGCATAGTCTACCAGTACTCAACTGCTCTTAAGAAAAACAAAACTAATATAAGACTTTAGTAAGAGATGATAGTTTACTAACATAATTAAAAGGAAAACAAAAAAATTATAAGCAATAGAAAAGGTTATGAAAGTGTATTAAAATAGGGAAATTTTATTAAAAAATCCTGGTTCCATCATCCCAGTGATGTGCATACAGGTGACTGACTGGCTCACCTCCTGTGGTACATATTCCTCTTATAGGAACAGTACCACCAAAATAAAGTATTAGTTCATGTTGTGGAGCCGACATATAGCTATACCCAATTATAAGTCTTGTTTGTGGCCTTTCCTACTACCGGAAGTGGGAAAGTGGGTGATGATAAGACGAATCAATTGGCCTCTGTCTGGGATAAGCCAGAATGTAGACACCCGTAGTCTAGTTGAATCTTTACCCATATGACCAAACATGGAGGACGCCTTAACGAAGTGAAACACTAAGTTACAACGAAATCAGTCAATTCAAGACACGTCTTTGTTAACGAATTTGCCAAACATAGCAAAAGTAAAGTAATAGTAAAGTAACAAAAGTAAAAATGTTTTTAGTTATGACGTGCACGGTTAACTTCGCACCTACTAACAATTTTGTCACACTGTATTTTACCCAATAGGTAAGTTTACAGTTCAGACACACCCGGCATAATGAAGAGGAAAAATCCTGGAAAAGTGATTATCGATCTTACACTTTCATGTTCAATATGACTTGAGAGCCCCATAAAAAACCGTATGTCGCTTAGCTGGAATATATGGTCAATGCACTAGCTGTTTCAAAATGTAAATCATTACTTATGGAAGGCCTCTATTCCATCGGCAGTGGCAAACCGTAAAGATAAATATCTATTAATCTTGTCCCTTTGCCACATAAGGAAGACCGACTTACCCAAAGGTCTAAAGATCTAATCACATTTGAGAAGGTCCTCACTGACTCAATAACGTTAATTCAGGTACTTACGCGTATTAACTATCAATTTACAACCAGTTTAAGTCACGATACTTAAACAAAATAATATCATAATTAAAATTAAAATTAAAGAATATATAGTACAACATCCACAATATGCCCCCCACCTGAATGTATCTCGTAAAATCAAAAGAATTATAAACTCATACAAATTAATATTTATTGATCCAGAAAATCAGATTTTCATCTTATTATATGAGAACTCAGAAAAAATTTTTTCACACCATGTGCTGAGGAAAAAAGATAGACAGGGGTCTGTGAGGACACAGTATAAACCGACCCATAAGAGTAGTTATAGTAACCACCAAAATCTTCCCATAGCATCATAAAGCCAAACACCTAATCAAACAAAATAGTTTCTAAAGCATAAACAGAAAATTAGAAATACAAAAATCCAATGAATATTGTAAATTAACAAAGCATGGGCCACCACAGTGGTTGTCCCTGGAAGACATGATTGAAGATGCAACATTCTTATAAACATGATTGGTACACGAAAAAATTGCACAAGATCCCAAACATTACCCTGTTTTAACGAATATATGAACCCATTAGGGTCTGAAATTCGGATAATGTTATGATCACAGCATATTGACTTAATAATATAGCACTGGAGACCCACAAGAAAAAGTCAACAAAACACCCTCTACCAACAAACCGAAAATGAACCCTAAGGAAAGAATACAATAGCAAAAACACTTGTGCGGATCCAACACAAGAAGTCGAATTTGAACATTAATAGTTAGTCGTCGAAGTCAAGAGAAGGACCTCTTGCTCGCTATTAGATCGATATTTTCTATATTTCTTAATTTTTTACATACAATCCGATAGTTTGTAGTGATACACTCGCGAACGTACCCTTCAGGCAAATTCATATAGGTAGTGATAGGAAAGTGAAAATAAAAATAAATCGGTATAGGTAGTAATAGAAAGGTGCAGGAAAGTTTTTTGTGCATATCTATGAATCTCCTTACAACGGAGAGTAAGTAAAGTGGTGCTATTTTAGTCTCCTAAACGAGTGATACCCCCAAAAGTGTTCAAGAATAGTGAAACACAATGCCCCACCATTACAACATCCTCGGATAAAATAGAGTATACGCATCGGGTGTATCCTAGAGTCATCCAGATGGAGGAAAAATGAGGTAAAGTGAGAAATCAGATGTGATGGGGAAAAGCACAAATGGTGAAGTGCATAAAAAGTGGTTAATAAATAATGACAGCTTCCAAAACAAAGAAAGAAAAGAAGGAATCATGGGGTAAGTCCACCTAAAGATACAACACATAATAACTAAAAAATGACAACCAACACCCATATCATTTCATAAAAAGAATAGAGTAGGAAAACAATAGGAAAACATTAAAATTAAAAATTAAATAAACAACATTTCAAAAATGAAGTATTCAGAGGTTAGTCATTACGATTTAAAGTCGGATATCAGAACATGTGAATGATATCAAGACACATATGAAACTTTTACTAAGATCGGTTTGAGAGTCACCGTGGAAAAAATGTACATGCGACGACTTTGAAGAGATGATAATATCATTTCACCTCTCCAGAGACGCCACATGGGACCACCGAAGACAGTAACATTTAGCAATTCTTTAATTACACATAGCTAATGAAGATTTGATAAATTACAGAAATTAAAACGGAAAAAAACCCCAAACTTTGTATACCTTAAGCATACAAAGAATAAGAAACACAACCTTAACTCAGTAAGAATACCTACTGATGAGACCTTTAGGTCGAAACGCGTCTAGGATAATTGCCTTCACCCATAATATCTGTTAGTTTCATATTCCTAATTTAAGGAATAAATATCACATTAGGATTAGCCACTTCTGAACATTTCCATGGCCAAAAATGTCAGAGTGACTACTAGTGCATAGTCTACCAGTACTCAACTGCTCTTAAGAAAAACAAAACTAATATAAGACTTTAGTAAGAGATGATAGTTTACTAACATAATTAAAAGGAAAACAAAAAAATTATAAGCAATAGAAAAGGTTATGAAAGTGTATTAAAATAGGGAAATTTTATTAAAAAATCCTGGTTCCATCATCCCAGTGATGTGCATACAGGTGACTGACTGGCTCACCTCCTGTGGTACATATTCCTCTTATAGGAACAGTACCACCAAAATAAAGTATTAGTTCATGTTGTGGAGCCGACATATAGCTATACCCAATTATAAGTCTTGTTTGTGGCCTTTCCTACTACCGGAAGTGGGAAAGTGGGTGATGATAAGACGAATCAATTGGCCTCTGTCTGGGATAAGCCAGAATGTAGACACCCGTAGTCTAGTTGAATCTTTACCCATATGACCAAACATGGAGGACGCCTTAACGAAGTGAAACACTAAGTTACAACGAAATCAGTCAATTCAAGACACGTCTTTGTTAACGAATTTGCCAAACATAGCAAAAGTAAAGTAATAGTAAAGTAACAAAAGTAAAAATGTTTTTAGTTATGACGTGCACGGTTAACTTCGCACCTACTAACAATTTTGTCACACTGTATTTTACCCAATAGGTAAGTTTACAGTTCAGACACACCCGGCATAATGAAGAGGAAAAATCCTGGAAAAGTGATTATCGATCTTACACTTTCATGTTCAATATGACTTGAGAGCCCCATAAAAAACCGTATGTCGCTTAGCTGGAATATATGGTCAATGCACTAGCTGTTTCAAAATGTAAATCATTACTTATGGAAGGCCTCTATTCCATCGGCAGTGGCAAACCGTAAAGATAAATATCTATTAATCTTGTCCCTTTGCCACATAAGGAAGACCGACTTACCCAAAGGTCTAAAGATCTAATCACATTTGAGAAGGTCCTCACTGACTCAATAACGTTAATTCAGGTACTTACGCGTATTAACTATCAATTTACAACCAGTTTAAGTCACGATACTTAAACAAAATAATATCATAATTAAAATTAAAATTAAAGAATATATAGTACAACATCCACAATATGCCCCCCACCTGAATGTATCTCGTAAAATCAAAAGAATTATAAACTCATACAAATTAATATTTATTGATCCAGAAAATCAGATTTTCATCTTATTATATGAGAACTCAGAAAAAATTTTTTCACACCATGTGCTGAGGAAAAAAGATAGACAGGGGTCTGTGAGGACACAGTATAAACCGACCCATAAGAGTAGTTATAGTAACCACCAAAATCTTCCCATAGCATCATAAAGCCAAACACCTAATCAAACAAAATAGTTTCTAAAGCATAAACAGAAAATTAGAAATACAAAAATCCAATGAATATTGTAAATTAACAAAGCATGGGCCACCACAGTGGTTGTCCCTGGAAGACATGATTGAAGATGCAACATTCTTATAAACATGATTGGTACACGAAAAAATTGCACAAGATCCCAAACATTACCCTGTTTTAACGAATATATGAACCCATTAGGGTCTGAAATTCGGATAATGTTATGATCACAGCATATTGACTTAATAATATAGCACTGGAGACCCACAAGAAAAAGTCAACAAAACACCCTCTACCAACAAACCGAAAATGAACCCTAAGGAAAGAATACAATAGCAAAAACACTTGTGCGGATCCAACACAAGAAGTCGAATTTGAACATTAATAGTTAGTCGTCGAAGTCAAGAGAAGGACCTCTTGCTCGCTATTAGATCGATATTTTCTATATTTCTTAATTTTTTACATACAATCCGATAGTTTGTAGTGATACACTCGCGAACGTACCCTTCAGGCAAATTCATATAGGTAGTGATAGGAAAGTGAAAATAAAAATAAATCGGTATAGGTAGTAATAGAAAGGTGCAGGAAAGTTTTTTGTGCATATCTATGAATCTCCTTACAACGGAGAGTAAGTAAAGTGGTGCTATTTTAGTCTCCTAAACGAGTGATACCCCCAAAAGTGTTCAAGAATAGTGAAACACAATGCCCCACCATTACAACATCCTCGGATAAAATAGAGTATACGCATCGGGTGTATCCTAGAGTCATCCAGATGGAGGAAAAATGAGGTAAAGTGAGAAATCAGATGTGATGGGGAAAAGCACAAATGGTGAAGTGCATAAAAAGTGGTTAATAAATAATGACAGCTTCCAAAACAAAGAAAGAAAAGAAGGAATCATGGGGTAAGTCCACCTAAAGATACAACACATAATAACTAAAAAATGACAACCAACACCCATATCATTTCATAAAAAGAATAGAGTAGGAAAACAATAGGAAAACATTAAAATTAAAAATTAAATAAACAACATTTCAAAAATGAAGTATTCAGAGGTTAGTCATTACGATTTAAAGTCGGATATCAGAACATGTGAATGATATCAAGACACATATGAAACTTTTACTAAGATCGGTTTGAGAGTCACCGTGGAAAAAATGTACATGCGACGACTTTGAAGAGATGATAATATCATTTCACCTCTCCAGAGACGCCACATGGGACCACCGAAGACAGTAACATTTAGCAATTCTTTAATTACACATAGCTAATGAAGATTTGATAAATTACAGAAATTAAAACGGAAAAAAACCCCAAACTTTGTATACCTTAAGCATACAAAGAATAAGAAACACAACCTTAACTCAGTAAGAATACCTACTGATGAGACCTTTAGGTCGAAACGCGTCTAGGATAATTGCCTTCACCCATAATATCTGTTAGTTTCATATTCCTAATTTAAGGAATAAATATCACATTAGGATTAGCCACTTCTGAACATTTCCATGGCCAAAAATGTCAGAGTGACTACTAGTGCATAGTCTACCAGTACTCAACTGCTCTTAAGAAAAACAAAACTAATATAAGACTTTAGTAAGAGATGATAGTTTACTAACATAATTAAAAGGAAAACAAAAAAATTATAAGCAATAGAAAAGGTTATGAAAGTGTATTAAAATAGGGAAATTTTATTAAAAAATCCTGGTTCCATCATCCCAGTGATGTGCATACAGGTGACTGACTGGCTCACCTCCTGTGGTACATATTCCTCTTATAGGAACAGTACCACCAAAATAAAGTATTAGTTCATGTTGTGGAGCCGACATATAGCTATACCCAATTATAAAACTTCATATGGTATTAGACCATGTTCCCCTATGATTTGTGAGGGTGTTCTGATGTCGGACTAGTAAACCCGACTTTGACCTTGACATCTTCTTCTTCGTTTGCATCAGTGTTGTGAACCCTGAAATTGGACCTGCAGTCAAGGAAGGAATAACATAGATCTGGTGGAAGAAACAAGATGATTTGGAGATGGATTTATGATGTTGGACATTGTAGCACAGAACCAGTGATCATATGTTTATGAAAACTACACCAAACTTCTCATTTTTTAAGGAATTTTTCATTTTCATTATTGTTGAAATTCTATCCTCTTCTTCTTCCTTGAAGAACCATGCGAATGGTAAGTGGGAGTTTTTGAGGATGTAGGTTGTTTAAGATTCTGTGAACAAGATTGCGGAAAAGAGTGGTTCAGATGGAGACTAGTTTGAGATGAGGGGTAATTACAAGTCACTGCGATATTAACAAGTGGGCATACTGGTTGACAAAAATTGCAGTTAAAACACAGTAAATTAAAGGTATATGAATATCACAATGTAATTTAATTAAAATTTGATAGAAACCTTCGGATGAGACTTCGTGACGAAGTCGAAACTAGTTAGGATGGCTGTAGCTATTTGGAGGGCGCTAGGATTCCTAAAAGAATTAATCAGAGCTCACACATTTGTATTGTGAAAATTGCGCATTCGTTTTGTTTGATTTCAAGGTGTTATGTGAATCATTCCCCTCGATACCGGTATATAAGTAAATATGATACACGTCATGTCCCATATATTAACTTATTAATTTAACAATTGACAATTAAGATAGGTAAAACCTTCATCTACTAGTTTAAAAATTGAATTTAAAATAAAATAATATACTAAGAACAAAAATCAAATTAGAAATAATATAAAATATTAGAAAAATTTTATTAAAAAATCCTGGTTCCATCATCCCAGTGATGTGCATACAGGTGACTGATTGGCTCACTTCCTGTGGTACATATTCCTCTTATAGGAACAGTACCACCAAAATAAAGTATTAGTTCATGTTGTGGAGCCGACATATAGCTATACCCAATTAAAATTTGATGTTTGTGGCCTTTCCTACTACCGGAAGTGGGAAAGTGGGCATTAATAGGACGAATCAACTGGCCTCTGTCTGGGATAAGCCAGAACGTAGACACCCGTAGTCTAGTCAAAATTTTTGCCTACATGACCAAACATGGAAGACGCCATAACGAAGTAAAACACTAAGTTACAACGAAATCAGTCAATTCAAGACACGTCTTAGTTAATAAATTTGTTAAACATAGTAAAAGTAAAGTAAAGTAAAGTAATATAAAAAATTAAAAAAGTTTTAAGTTCCGACGTGCACGGTTAACTTCGTACCTACTAACCAATTTGTCACACTGTATTTTATCCACTAGGTAAGTTTACAGTGTAGACATACCCGGCATAACTAAGAGGAAAAATCCTGGAAAAGTGATTATCGAGCTTACACTTTCATGTTCAATATGACTTGAGAGCCCCATAAAAAACCGTATGTCGCTTAGCTGGAATATATGGTCAATTTACTTGCTGTTTCAAAATGTATATTATTACTTATGGAAGGCCTCTATTCCATCGGCAGTGAAAAAACCGTAAAGATAAGTATTTATTAATCTTGTCCCTTTGCCACATAAGGAAGACCGACTTACCCAAAGGTCTAAAGATCTAATCACATTTGAGAAAGTCCTCACTGACTCAATAACGTTAATCCAGGTACTTACGCGCATTAAATATCAATTTGCAACCCGGTTAAGTTACGATACGAAAACAAAATAATATCATATATAAAATTAAAAATTAAAGAATATATATATATACACAATATGCCCCCCACCTGAATGTATCTCGTAAAATCAAAAGCATTACAAATTCATACAAATTAATATTTATTGATCCAGCAAATTAGATTTTCATTTTATTACGTGAGAACTTATTGAAAAAATCTTTCGCACCATGTGATGGTGAAAAAAGATAAACAAAAGATAAACAAGAATCTAGGAAGACGAAAATAAAATAAAAACCGACCCATAAGAATACTTATAGTAACCACCAAAATCTTCCTATAACATCATAAAGCCTAGCACCTAATCAAACAAAATAGTTTCTAAATCATAAACAGAAAATTAGAAATACTAAAATCCAATAAATATTGTGAACTATACAAGAAAAATAACACAAGATCCCGAACATTACCCTGTTTTAACAAATATATGAACCCATTCGGTTCTGAAATTCGGATAATGTTATGATCACAACATATGGACGTTATAATATAACACTGTGGACCCACAAAGAAAAAGTCAACAAAATACCCTCTACCAAAAAAACCGAAAACGAACCCTAAGGATAGAATACAATAGGAATAACACTTGTGTGGACCCAACACAAGAAATTAAATTTGAGCATTAGTAGACATTTTTCGAAGTTAAGAGAAGGACCTCCCGAACATTATTCCATCTTAGAAGATGTGATTTACGTGCATTATCATTTAACATACAATCCGATATGTTTCAGTGAAACATTCGCGAATGCGCTTGAAGTGATTTCGTTAATTTTAAAGATGTGATCAAGTTTTCGTGTCATTTGGCATATATTATAGTGCTCTCCTCAATTCTAACGTGCTCCTGGATTCTAACAGGATCTTGAAATTGAAATAAATCGTTTTTCCTTTTTTAAAAAGTTTTGTTGACTGGTGTTTCTTGTTCATGTAATCATATGGTTGCATCGATACACTCGCAAGAGTGAGAAAAATGTTTTGTGCACATCGAAAATCAAAAATCCCGGTGATAAGTGGTTTATGGAAAGGGAGCAAAATTAAGTGGTTTATGGAAAGGGAGCAAAATTAAGTGAAAAAATTAAGTGAAGGAGAAAATCATGGGGTAAGTCCACCTTGGAATACAGCATAAATTACAGAATTACACCCAACTACTTAAATTTCCTGTATATAGAAATATCAATATAACAGTGAGATCCAAAAGAGAAATTTTCCAAGAAAATTTTCCAAAAAAACTTTTATTAAAATCGGATTGAGAGTCACCGTGGAAATATGTACATGCGACGACTTTGAAGAGATGATAACATCGTTTCATCCCTCCAGAGATACCACATGAGACCACCAAAGACAGTTAAATTTATCAATTTTTCAATTGCACATAAGTAGTTGAGAATTGATGAATGAAATAAATTATAGCCGAGAAATAAACCCCAAATGATTGTATACCTTAAGCATACAATAAAAAACACAGCCCTAACTCAGTAAAAATACCTACTGATGAGACCTTTAGGTCGAAACGCGTCTAGGTTAATCACCTTCACCCACAATACCTGGTTAGTTTCATATTCCTACTATATGGAATAAATTTCACATTAGGATTAGCCACTACTGAACATTCCCATGGCCAAAAATGTCAGAGTGACTACTAGTACATAGTCTACCAGTACTTAACTGCACTAAATAAAGGAAAAACAATCCTTCAATAATTTTTCGCGGGTCGTGGATTTAGATTTGGATTGGCTTACTTGAGTGATTTGAAATCTGAATTGGTTTATCGCATTTTTTATCTGATTTAAAATTACATTACTTTGGCTCGTTCCTGAGATGTTTTGGTTACGCACTTGCTGCAACTTTAACTGACAAGCTTTTATATGAAACTTCCAGTTGGAGCTCCAGTTGTTGTTTGGCTGGAGATCGTCACAATGGCCTTGGAGGGATTTTGACAGGGAAAAGTAGATATTAACTGGAAACGGAAATAAAATTATACTCATCTTATGCTGATTAAAGATCTCAATCAAAAAACACCCAATAATGGTTCAGAATTAAGTTACTGAAATATAATTTTCAAATTGTTGAATTACAATATAAAACTGAAATAGAAATATAAATTTCAAATTGTTGAATTACAATATAAAACTTTTCAATATGTGCTCCATTCAAGAGATATTCATGATTTAGTTGGTGAGAGCTTGGTCATTCCATGACCTTATCCTGTTTTCCAATAATTTCAAAGATAACTTCGCATGGTATTTCACTATGTTCCCCTGTGGTCTGTGGAGATGCTGGGATGTCGGACTAGTAAACCCAAGTTTACCCTTTACATCGTATTCTTCGTTTGCATCGGTGTTGTGAATTTTGAAATTGGACCTGCAGTCAAGGAAGGAATAGCATAGATCCGGTGGAAGAAACGAAATGTTTTGGAGATGGATTTATGATGTTAGATATTGTAGTACTCAACCGTTGATCATATGTTTAGAAAATTACACATAACTGAATCTTTGATTTTGAATATATCCTCTGTTCATGAGAAATTCATGATTTTAGTCGGTGTGAATTTGGTCACCTCATGACCTTATTCTGTTTTCCAATAGTTTCAAATAAAAACTTCATATGGTATTAGACCATGTTCCCCTATGATTTGTGAGGGTGTTCTGATGTCGGACTAGTAAACCCGACTTTGACCTTGACATCTTCTTCTTCGTTTGCATCAGTGTTGTGAACCCTGAAATTGGACCTGCAGTCAAGGAAGGAATAACATAGATCTGGTGGAAGAAACAAGATGATTTGGAGATGGATTTATGATGTTGGACATTGTAGCACAGAACCAGTGATCATATGTTTATGAAAACTACACCAAACTTCTCATTTTTTAAGGAATTTTTCATTTTCATTATTGTTGAAATTCTATCCTCTTCTTCTTCCTTGAAGAACCATGCGAATGGTAAGTGGGAGTTTTTGAGGATGTAGGTTGTTTAAGATTCTGTGAACAAGATTGCGGAAAAGAGTGGTTCAGATGGAGACTAGTTTGAGATGAGGGGTAATTACAAGTCACTGCGATATTAACAAGTGGGCATACTGGTTGACAAAAATTGCAGTTAAAACACAGTAAATTAAAGGTATATGAATATCACAATGTAATTTAATTAAAATTTGATAGAAACCTTCGGATGAGACTTCGTGACGAAGTCGAAACTAGTTAGGATGGCTGTAGCTATTTGGAGGGCGCTAGGATTCCTAAAAGAATTAATCAGAGCTCACACATTTGTATTGTGAAAATTGCGCATTCGTTTTGTTTGATTTCAAGGTGTTATGTGAATCATTCCCCTCGATACCGGTATATAAGTAAATATGATACACGTCATGTCCCATATATTAACTTATTAATTTAACAATTGACAATTAAGATAGGTAAAACCTTCATCTACTAGTTTAAAAATTGAATTTAAAATAAAATAATATACTAAGAACAAAAATCAAATTAGAAATAATATAAAATATTAGAAAAATTTTATTAAAAAATCCTGGTTCCATCATCCCAGTGATGTGCATACAGGTGACTGATTGGCTCACTTCCTGTGGTACATATTCCTCTTATAGGAACAGTACCACCAAAATAAAGTATTAGTTCATGTTGTGGAGCCGACATATAGCTATACCCAATTAAAAAAAGTGAACTGCCACTGGTCCCTGTAGCATTCTCGGCACTTTGAAGGATTTGCCCCTAGATTCTGGAGTATGGGCCTGCAGCCAACGAAAGACTAGAAAGCGTTTTTTGGATAGGTGTTACGAGTTGTGTTGACTTGGGATAGTGTATGGTGAACACAACCTGATCCAAACACGACAAGCTTTTCGCAGATCATCCATAAGCAATATACAAACCCCCATTCTTAACAATCACTAGCTAACATACCACACCCAACTCTTACGCGAATCATTCAACCATCACATCATACAAATAAAAGATTTCTTTCAAATAGAATACAACATAAAAACAAAAAATTAAAATATAATTGAAAATACACCCCCCCATCCAAACCCCCCAACCACCAAAATCAACAATCCGGAGCTCAAAATTAAATATTTCATCAATTTTCAAATCTCACCACACCTCACATCATAACGAAGCATATCATCTTTATGAAGAATATCACTTTTTTAATACTCTTTACGAAGAATATCACCCCCCCCCTTTTTTTAATAATCTCATCACACCTCACATCGTAATTGGGATAATACACCTTCATACCCACCGGTTACCCTTTTCTCTTTACAAAGAGGCGGCCCGAGGATGAATCCCCTGAACAACAGTCAATAACATTTGTCAGCACAAATGTACTTTGCCACAGGGGTGTTCTGCATCCTCTGTAGTCAAATCACAGTTAATTTGATGGACTGCATCCTCTGTAGTCAAATCACAGTTGGTTTGATGGACTACAGTGAATGCAAAAACACACAACAACCCTAATTTTTTATACAAGAATTACAATGAGTTGACCCTACGGATTCCTACTTATCCGTCGGAAGGAAAGTATGGAAAGATTACGGCGCAGACATGAAGGAGCCTATTCGTATGCCTAACCTTGAATATGAGAATTATGCCTCCAACTCTCACGAAGGTATAGAAAGCCCCGTAGACTACGCACAGTCTGGTCCCGCTAGATTAATCGGCCAAACAGGGGATCACCATCTAGTAGAAGAGTTCTTACAAATCTACACGATTCGGATGCCAACTTGTTTTAAATTAAAAAATTTTTTACTCGTTTCACAAACATATCCCTTATCACCTAACATACGTGGAAAAATTAAATTAAATTTCGGCCCTTGTTGAACAATAAGCATAATTTAACAATTCTTTAGCCTAACTAACCTCTCATATAACCAAATACATCATAAACATTGAATCATAGGTTCCACTAACCCATCAATATACCATATAACAATAAATACATTAAACCTTTTCAATCTCTTATCTTCTCTAAACTTAACCCGAATAACTTCATCCAAAATTCAAACGAACACCCAATGTCTTTAAGAAAACACAATATTAGTTTACAATCCCACAAAAAAAGTTTAACCATAACAATGTACAAAAATGTAACATCGTTTCTCTACTAAATACATCTACTAAATACATCTGTTCAAACAACTAAGAACCCTTTACGATCTCCCTGACATTCAACTCAACCCACAATAAAGAATTTTACTAAATCCAGCACTACCCTCAATATATTATATGGATGCCCATATACTCACAACATCAAACAAACCACAGATGTCCGTCTAAGAAGTAAAAACCGATAAACATACGTAGTCCACCTAGAAAACGAGTTAACCAATCATCGGATCCATGAACATATTAGACCCGCCCATTACAGATAAGTAATCATCCCCTTCCATTCCAACTGAATCGGATCAGTCCTGAATGAACACACTATAAAGGGGAAACTCACTCAACCCTAAGATATCAGTACGCATAAAGTGGTCACTTTAAATACTTCGAAATAATCATATAGCCCTTCAAGTGAAGTTAAAGAATATAATTAATGTTAATACCCTGCAGTAAAAAATTGCCCCAGGTGAATATTGTGAGTGCTCTGACAAAAGTGATAACACCCAAAAATATTTTTCCACTGTTAACATGTTCTTTTCACTGATACCCCGTTTCTCCAACCATCACACATCACCAAATAGTGTAGTCCTCTAAAAATCTAAAATAAAGTGATCCCACAAACAACCCCTTAAGAATACTCAGCCCCGTCACGCTTACCCAACAGTCTCCCCGTGCATAACTATAGAAACTCAGAAGAACAAAAAGTAAGTCCATTTACCTATAAAATAATTTCGTTTTTTAAAAAACACAATCCTTTTTGACTATTATACAACATATCCATCCAACAACAAGCTATCACACAATTTTTCCACAATTTGACCATTATACAATTCAAACATAAAACATTCAACAACAAACTATCACACAATTATCAACCAAATCAACCAGGAATGACCGTAGACAATAATCGTGAGATGACTTTAATAAGGTGATTAAATTATACCACCCTTCTAGAGACACCCCACGAGTCTACCCAAAAATAAAAAAGGAATTCAATGATGTCTCCTTTACTAATTTAGTAACCGAGAACCCGAAATGGATGAATTCAGATTAGCTCAAACGGACTAAGCATACCTTCAGTATACTGTAGTCCAACACACCCCAACCACAGGAATAATAACTACTGATGAGACCTATTAGCACAGGTCGAAACGCGTCTAGAATCGCTGCCCTCAATATCTTTTTTACTTAGATTAATTATTCCCGTTTTTTGGGGAATAACCAAAGCAACCACTATAGGATTAGCCACTACTACATGATCTTTTCCATTGGCCAAAAATGTAGTAGAGACTATTAGTCTAAGTCCACCAGTACTTAACTGCACATGCACACAATCTTCAAACCAGATAATCTTAACTGCATTTTCTTTGTTGTTGAAGGAATGGAAGAGTGAACTGCCACTCATCCCTGTAACATTCTCGGCACTTTGAAGGATTTGCCCCTAAGTTCCGGAGTATGGGCCTGCAGCCAACGAAAGACTAGGAAGCATCTTACTTTATTTTTAATAATAAAGTTTTTTGGATAGGTGTTACGAGTTGTGTTGACTTGGGATAGTGTATGGTGAACACAATCTGATCCAAATACGACAAACCACCAATTTCTCCAACCACTGGTTGCCATACCACGCTAATACCACCTAACTCTTACGCGAATCATTCAACCATCACATTACATAAATAAAAAACATTCTCCCAATAGAAATCCAAAAAAATTTTTTTCTTTGTTGTTGAAAGACGGGAAGAGTGAACTGCCACTGGTCCCTGTAGCATTCTCGGCACTTTGAAGGATTTGCCCCTAGATTCTGGAGTATGGGCCTGCAGCCAACGAAAGACTAGAAAGCGTTTTTTGGATAGGTGTTACGAGTTGTGTTGACTTGGGATAGTGTATGGTGAACACAACCTGATCCAAACACGACAAGCTTTTCGCAGATCATCCATAAGCAATATACAAACCCCCATTCTTAACAATCACTAGCTAACATACCACACCCAACTCTTACGCGAATCATTCAACCATCACATCATACAAATAAAAGATTTCTTTCAAATAGAATACAACATAAAAACAAAAAATTAAAATATAATTGAAAATACACCCCCCCATCCAAACCCCCCAACCACCAAAATCAACAATCCGGAGCTCAAAATTAAATATTTCATCAATTTTCAAATCTCACCACACCTCACATCATAACGAAGCATATCATCTTTATGAAGAATATCACTTTTTTAATACTCTTTACGAAGAATATCACCCCCCCCCCCTTTTTTTAATAATCTCATCACACCTCACATCGTAATTGGGATAATACACCTTCATACCCACCGGTTACCCTTTTCTCTTTACAAAGAGGCGGCCCGAGGATGAATCCCC
The DNA here is from genome assembly GCA_951812415.1 of Beris morrisii. Classification (NCBI taxonomy): domain Eukaryota; kingdom Metazoa; phylum Arthropoda; class Insecta; order Diptera; family Stratiomyidae; genus Beris; species Beris morrisii. Next base: position 163,509,319 of record OX638311.1, on the reverse strand, counting down.
TGAACAACAGTCAATAACATTTGTCAGCACAAATGTACTTTGCCACAGGGGTGTTCTGCATCCTCTGTAGTCAAATCACAGTTAATTTGATGGACTGCATCCTCTGTAGTCAAATCACAGTTGGTTTGATGGACTACAGTGAATGCAAAAACACACAACAACCCTAATTTTTTATACAAGAATTACAATGAGTTGACCCTACGGATTCCTACTTATCCGTCGGAAGGAAAGTATGGAAAGATTACGGCGCAGACATGAAGGAGCCTATTCGTATGCCTAACCTTGAATATGAGAATTATGCCTCCAACTCTCACGAAGGTATAGAAAGCCCCGTAGACTACGCACAGTCTGGTCCCGCTAGATTAATCGGCCAAACAGGGGATCACCATCTAGTAGAAGAGTTCTTACAAATCTACACGATTCGGATGCCAACTTGTTTTAAATTAAAAAATTTTTTACTCGTTTCACAAACATATCCCTTATCACCTAACATACGTGGAAAAATTAAATTAAATTTCGGCCCTTGTTGAACAATAAGCATAATTTAACAATTCTTTAGCCTAACTAACCTCTCATATAACCAAATACATCATAAACATTGAATCATAGGTTCCACTAACCCATCAATATACCATATAACAATAAATACATTAAACCTTTTCAATCTCTTATCTTCTCTAAACTTAACCCGAATAACTTCATCCAAAATTCAAACGAACACCCAATGTCTTTAAGAAAACACAATATTAGTTTACAATCCCACAAAAAAAGTTTAACCATAACAATGTACAAAAATGTAACATCGTTTCTCTACTAAATACATCTACTAAATACATCTGTTCAAACAACTAAGAACCCTTTACGATCTCCCTGACATTCAACTCAACCCACAATAAAGAATTTTACTAAATCCAGCACTACCCTCAATATATTATATGGATGCCCATATACTCACAACATCAAACAAACCACAGATGTCCGTCTAAGAAGTAAAAACCGATAAACATACGTAGTCCACCTAGAAAACGAGTTAACCAATCATCGGATCCATGAACATATTAGACCCGCCCATTACAGATAAGTAATCATCCCCTTCCATTCCAACTGAATCGGATCAGTCCTGAATGAACACACTATAAAGGGGAAACTCACTCAACCCTAAGATATCAGTACGCATAAAGTGGTCACTTTAAATACTTCGAAATAATCATATAGCCCTTCAAGTGAAGTTAAAGAATATAATTAATGTTAATACCCTGCAGTAAAAAATTGCCCCAGGTGAATATTGTGAGTGCTCTGACAAAAGTGATAACACCCAAAAATATTTTTCCACTGTTAACATGTTCTTTTCACTGATACCCCGTTTCTCCAACCATCACACATCACCAAATAGTGTAGTCCTCTAAAAATCTAAAATAAAGTGATTCCACAAACAACCCCTTAAGAATACTCAGCCCCGTCACGCTTACCCAACAGTCTCCCCGTGCATAACTATAGAAACTCAGAAGAACAAAAAGTAAGTCCATTTACCTATAAAATAATTTCGTTTTTTAAAAAACACAATCCTTTTTGACTATTATACAACATATCCATCCAACAACAAGCTATCACACAATTTTTCCACAATTTGACCATTATACAATTCAAACATAAAACATTCAACAACAAACTATCACACAATTATCAACCAAATCAACCAGGAATGACCGTAGACAATAATCGTGAGATGACTTTAATAAGGTGATTAAATTATACCACCCTTCTAGAGACACCCCACGAGTCTACCCAAAAATAAAAAAGGAATTCAATGATGTCTCCTTTACTAATTTAGTAACCGAGAACCCGAAATGGATGAATTCAGATTAGCTCAAACGGACTAAGCATACCTTCAGTATACTGTAGTCCAACACACCCCAACCACAGGAATAATAACTACTGATGAGACCTATTAGCACAGGTCGAAACGCGTCTAGAATCGCTGCCCTCAATATCTTTTTTACTTAGATTAATTATTCCCGTTTTTTGGGGAATAACCAAAGCAACCACTATAGGATTAGCCACTACTACATGATCTTTTCCATTGGCCAAAAATGTAGTAGAGACTATTAGTCTAAGTCCACCAGTACTTAACTGCACATGCACACAATCTTCAAACCAGATAATCTTAACTGCATTTTCTTTGTTGTTGAAGGAATGGAAGAGTGAACTGCCACTCATCCCTGTAACATTCTCGGCACTTTGAAGGATTTGCCCCTAAGTTCCGGAGTATGGGCCTGCAGCCAACGAAAGACTAGGAAGCATCTTACTTTATTTTTAATAATAAAGTTTTTTGGATAGGTGTTACGAGTTGTGTTGACTTGGGATAGTGTATGGTGAACACAATCTGATCCAAATACGACAAACCACCAATTTCTCCAACCACTGGTTGCCATACCACGCTAATACCACCTAACTCTTACGCGAATCATTCAACCATCACATTACATAAATAAAAAACATTCTCCCAATAGAAATCCAAAAAAATTTTTTTCTTTGTTGTTGAAAGACGGGAAGAGTGAACTGCCACTGGTCCCTGTAGCATTCTCGGCACTTTGAAGGATTTGCCCCTAGATTCTGGAGTATGGGCCTGCAGCCAACGAAAGACTAGAAAGCGTTTTTTGGATAGGTGTTACGAGTTGTGTTGACTTGGGATAGTGTATGGTGAACACAACCTGATCCAAACACGACAAGCTTTTCGCAGATCATCCATAAGCAATATACAAACCCCCATTCTTAACAATCACTAGCTAACATACCACACCCAACTCTTACGCGAATCATTCAACCATCACATCATACAAATAAAAGATTTCTTTCAAATAGAATACAACATAAAAACAAAAAATTAAAATATAATTGAAAATACACCCCCCCATCCAAACCCCCCAACCACCAAAATCAACAATCCGGAGCTCAAAATTAAATATTTCATCAATTTTCAAATCTCACCACACCTCACATCATAACGAAGCATATCATCTTTATGAAGAATATCACTTTTTTAATACTCTTTACGAAGAATATCACCCCCCCCCCTTTTTTTAATAATCTCATCACACCTCACATCGTAATTGGGATAATACACCTTCATACCCACCGGTTACCCTTTTCTCTTTACAAAGAGGCGGCCCGAGGATGAATCCCCTGAACAACAGTCAATAACATTTGTCAGCACAAATGTACTTTGCCACAGGGGTGTTCTGCATCCTCTGTAGTCAAATCACAGTTAATTTGATGGACTGCATCCTCTGTAGTCAAATCACAGTTGGTTTGATGGACTACAGTGAATGCAAAAACACACAACAACCCTAATTTTTTATACAAGAATTACAATGAGTTGACCCTACGGATTCCTACTTATCCGTCGGAAGGAAAGTATGGAAAGATTACGGCGCAGACATGAAGGAGCCTATTCGTATGCCTAACCTTGAATATGAGAATTGTGCCTCCAACTCTCACGAAGGTATAGAAAGCCCCGTAGACTACGCACAGTCTGGTCCCGCTAGATTAATCGGCCAAACAGGGGATCACCATCTAGTAGAAGAGTTCTTACAAATCTACACGATTCGGATGCCAACTTGTTTTAAATTAAAAAATTTTTTACTCGTTTCACAAACATATCCCTTATCACCTAACATACGTGGAAAAATTAAATTAAATTTCGGCCCTTGTTGAACAATAAGCATAATTTAACAATTCTTTAGCCTAACTAACCTCTCATATAACCAAATACATCATAAACATTGAATCATAGGTTCCACTAACCCATCAATATACCATATAACAATAAATACATTAAACCTTTTCAATCTCTTATCTTCTCTAAACTTAACCCGAATAACTTCATCCAAAATTCAAACGAACACCCAATGTCTTTAAGAAAACACAATATTAGTTTACAATCCCACAAAAAAAGTTTAACCATAACAATGTACAAAAATGTAACATCGTTTCTCTACTAAATACATCTACTAAATACATCTGTTCAAACAACTAAGAACCCTTTACGATCTCCCTGACATTCAACTCAACCCACAATAAAGAATTTTACTAAATCCAGCACTACCCTCAATATATTATATGGATGCCCATATACTCACAACATCAAACAAACCACAGATGTCCGTCTAAGAAGTAAAAACCGATAAACATACGTAGTCCACCTAGAAAACGAGTTAACCAATCATCGGATCCATGAACATATTAGACCCGCCCATTACAGATAAGTAATCATCCCCTTCCATTCCAACTGAATCGGATCAGTCCTGAATGAACACACTATAAAGGGGAAACTCACTCAACCCTAAGATATCAGTACGCATAAAGTGGTCACTTTAAATACTTCGAAATAATCATATAGCCCTTCAAGTGAAGTTAAAGAATATAATTAATGTTAATACCCTGCAGTAAAAAATTGCCCCAGGTGAATATTGTGAGTGCTCTGACAAAAGTGATAACACCCAAAAATATTTTTCCACTGTTAACATGTTCTTTTCACTGATACCCCGTTTCTCCAACCATCACACATCACCAAATAGTGTAGTCCTCTAAAAATCTAAAATAAAGTGATTCCACAAACAACCCCTTAAGAATACTCAGCCCCGTCACGCTTACCCAACAGTCTCCCCGTGCATAACTATAGAAACTCAGAAGAACAAAAAGTAAGTCCATTTACCTATAAAATAATTTCGTTTTTTAAAAAACACAATCCTTTTTGACTATTATACAACATATCCATCCAACAACAAGCTATCACACAATTTTTCCACAATTTGACCATTATACAATTCAAACATAAAACATTCAACAACAAACTATCACACAATTATCAACCAAATCAACCAGGAATGACCGTAGACAATAATCGTGAGATGACTTTAATAAGGTGATTAAATTATACCACCCTTCTAGAGACACCCCACGAGTCTACCCAAAAATAAAAAAGGAATTCAATGATGTCTCCTTTACTAATTTAGTAACCGAGAACCCGAAATGGATGAATTCAGATTAGCTCAAACGGACTAAGCATACCTTCAGTATACTGTAGTCCAACACACCCCAACCACAGGAATAATAACTACTGATGAGACCTATTAGCACAGGTCGAAACGCGTCTAGAATCGCTGCCCTCAATATCTTTTTTACTTAGATTAATTATTCCCGTTTTTTGGGGAATAACCAAAGCAACCACTATAGGATTAGCCACTACTACATGATCTTTTCCATTGGCCAAAAATGTAGTAGAGACTATTAGTCTAAGTCCACCAGTACTTAACTGCACATGCACACAATCTTCAAACCAGATAATCTTAACTGCATTTTCTTTGTTGTTGAAGGAATGGAAGAGTGAACTGCCACTCATCCCTGTAACATTCTCGGCACTTTGAAGGATTTGCCCCTAAGTTCCGGAGTATGGGCCTGCAGCCAACGAAAGACTAGGAAGCATCTTACTTTATTTTTAATAATAAAGTTTTTTGGATAGGTGTTACGAGTTGTGTTGACTTGGGATAGTGTATGGTGAACACAATCTGATCCAAATACGACAAACCACCAATTTCTCCAACCACTGGTTGCCATACCACGCTAATACCACCTAACTCTTACGCGAATCATTCAACCATCACATTACATAAATAAAAAACATTCTCCCAATAGAAATCCAAAAAAATTTTTTTCTTTGTTGTTGAAAGACGGGAAGAGTGAACTGCCACTGGTCCCTGTAGCATTCTCGGCACTTTGAAGGATTTGCCCCTAGATTCTGGAGTATGGGCCTGCAGCCAACGAAAGACTAGAAAGCGTTTTTTGGATAGGTGTTACGAGTTGTGTTGACTTGGGATAGTGTATGGTGAACACAACCTGATCCAAACACGACAAGCTTTTCGCAGATCATCCATAAGCAATATACAAACCCCCATTCTTAACAATCACTAGCTAACATACCACACCCAACTCTTACGCGAATCATTCAACCATCACATCATACAAATAAAAGATTTCTTTCAAATAGAATACAACATAAAAACAAAAAATTAAAATATAATTGAAAATACACCCCCCCATCCAAACCCCCCAACCACCAAAATCAACAATCCGGAGCTCAAAATTAAATATTTCATCAATTTTCAAATCTCACCACACCTCACATCATAACGAAGCATATCATCTTTATGAAGAATATCACTTTTTTAATACTCTTTACGAAGAATATCACCCCCCCCCCCTTTTTTTAATAATCTCATCACACCTCACATCGTAATTGGGATAATACACCTTCATACCCACCGGTTACCCTTTTCTCTTTACAAAGAGGCGGCCCGAGGATGAATCCCCTGAACAACAGTCAATAACATTTGTCAGCACAAATGTACTTTGCCACAGGGGTGTTCTGCATCCTCTGTAGTCAAATCACAGTTAATTTGATGGACTGCATCCTCTGTAGTCAAATCACAGTTGGTTTGATGGACTACAGTGAATGCAAAAACACACAACAACCCTAATTTTTTATACAAGAATTACAATGAGTTGACCCTACGGATTCCTACTTATCCGTCGGAAGGAAAGTATGGAAAGATTACGGCGCAGACATGAAGGAGCCTATTCGTATGCCTAACCTTGAATATGAGAATTATGCCTCCAACTCTCACGAAGGTATAGAAAGCCCCGTAGACTACGCACAGTCTGGTCCCGCTAGATTAATCGGCCAAACAGGGGATCACCATCTAGTAGAAGAGTTCTTACAAATCTACACGATTCGGATGCCAACTTGTTTTAAATTAAAAAATTTTTTACTCGTTTCACAAACATATCCCTTATCACCTAACATACGTGGAAAAATTAAATTAAATTTCGGCCCTTGTTGAACAATAAGCATAATTTAACAATTCTTTAGCCTAACTAACCTCTCATATAACCAAATACATCATAAACATTGAATCATAGGTTCCACTAACCCATCAATATACCATATAACAATAAATACATTAAACCTTTTCAATCTCTTATCTTCTCTAAACTTAACCCGAATAACTTCATCCAAAATTCAAACGAACACCCAATGTCTTTAAGAAAACACAATATTAGTTTACAATCCCACAAAAAAAGTTTAACCATAACAATGTACAAAAATGTAACATCGTTTCTCTACTAAATACATCTACTAAATACATCTGTTCAAACAACTAAGAACCCTTTACGATCTCCCTGACATTCAACTCAACCCACAATAAAGAATTTTACTAAATCCAGCACTACCCTCAATATATTATATGGATGCCCATATACTCACAACATCAAACAAACCACAGATGTCCGTCTAAGAAGTAAAAACCGATAAACATACGTAGTCCACCTAGAAAACGAGTTAACCAATCATCGGATCCATGAACATATTAGACCCGCCCATTACAGATAAGTAATCATCCCCTTCCATTCCAACTGAATCGGATCAGTCCTGAATGAACACACTATAAAGGGGAAACTCACTCAACCCTAAGATATCAGTACGCATAAAGTGGTCACTTTAAATACTTCGAAATAATCATATAGCCCTTCAAGTGAAGTTAAAGAATATAATTAATGTTAATACCCTGCAGTAAAAAATTGCCCCAGGTGAATATTGTGAGTGCTCTGACAAAAGTGATAACACCCAAAAATATTTTTCCACTGTTAACATGTTCTTTTCACTGATACCCCGTTTCTCCAACCATCACACATCACCAAATAGTGTAGTCCTCTAAAAATCTAAAATAAAGTGATTCCACAAACAACCCCTTAAGAATACTCAGCCCCGTCACGCTTACCCAACAGTCTCCCCGTGCATAACTATAGAAACTCAGAAGAACAAAAAGTAAGTCCATTTACCTATAAAATAATTTCGTTTTTTAAAAAACACAATCCTTTTTGACTATTATACAACATATCCATCCAACAACAAGCTATCACACAATTTTTCCACAATTTGACCATTATACAATTCAAACATAAAACATTCAACAACAAACTATCACACAATTATCAACCAAATCAACCAGGAATGACCGTAGACAATAATCGTGAGATGACTTTAATAAGGTGATTAAATTATACCACCCTTCTAGAGACACCCCACGAGTCTACCCAAAAATAAAAAAGGAATTCAATGATGTCTCCTTTACTAATTTAGTAACCGAGAACCCGAAATGGATGAATTCAGATTAGCTCAAACGGACTAAGCATACCTTCAGTATACTGTAGTCCAACACACCCCAACCACAGGAATAATAACTACTGATGAGACCTATTAGCACAGGTCGAAACGCGTCTAGAATCGCTGCCCTCAATATCTTTTTTACTTAGATTAATTATTCCCGTTTTTTGGGGAATAACCAAAGCAACCACTATAGGATTAGCCACTACTACATGATCTTTTCCATTGGCCAAAAATGTAGTAGAGACTATTAGTCTAAGTCCACCAGTACTTAACTGCACATGCACACAATCTTCAAACCAGATAATCTTAACTGCATTTTCTTTGTTGTTGAAGGAATGGAAGAGTGAACTGCCACTCATCCCTGTAACATTCTCGGCACTTTGAAGGATTTGCCCCTAAGTTCCGGAGTATGGGCCTGCAGCCAACGAAAGACTAGGAAGCATCTTACTTTATTTTTAATAATAAAGTTTTTTGGATAGGTGTTACGAGTTGTGTTGACTTGGGATAGTGTATGGTGAACACAATCTGATCCAAATACGACAAACCACCAATTTCTCCAACCACTGGTTGCCATACCACGCTAATACCACCTAACTCTTACGCGAATCATTCAACCATCACATTACATAAATAAAAAACATTCTCCCAATAGAAATCCAAAAAAATTTTTTTCTTTGTTGTTGAAAGACGGGAAGAGTGAACTGCCACTGGTCCCTGTAGCATTCTCGGCACTTTGAAGGATTTGCCCCTAGATTCTGGAGTATGGGCCTGCAGCCAACGAAAGACTAGAAAGCGTTTTTTGGATAGGTGTTACGAGTTGTGTTGACTTGGGATAGTGTATGGTGAACACAACCTGATCCAAACACGACAAGCTTTTCGCAGATCATCCATAAGCAATATACAAACCCCCATTCTTAACAATCACTAGCTAACATACCACACCCAACTCTTACGCGAATCATTCAACCATCACATCATACAAATAAAAGATTTCTTTCAAATAGAATACAACATAAAAACAAAAAATTAAAATATAATTGAAAATACACCCCCCCATCCAAACCCCCCAACCACCAAAATCAACAATCCGGAGCTCAAAATTAAATATTTCATCAATTTTCAAATCTCACCACACCTCACATCATAACGAAGCATATCATCTTTATGAAGAATATCACTTTTTTAATACTCTTTACGAAGAATATCACCCCCCCCCCTTTTTTTAATAATCTCATCACACCTCACATCGTAATTGGGATAATACACCTTCATACCCACCGGTTACCCTTTTCTCTTTACAAAGAGGCGGCCCGAGGATGAATCCCCTGAACAACAGTCAATAACATTTGTCAGCACAAATGTACTTTGCCACAGGGGTGTTCTGCATCCTCTGTAGTCAAATCACAGTTAATTTGATGGACTGCATCCTCTGTAGTCAAATCACAGTTGGTTTGATGGACTACAGTGAATGCAAAAACACACAACAACCCTAATTTTTTATACAAGAATTACAATGAGTTGACCCTACGGATTCCTACTTATCCGTCGGAAGGAAAGTATGGAAAGATTACGGCGCAGACATGAAGGAGCCTATTCGTATGCCTAACCTTGAATATGAGAATTATGCCTCCAACTCTCACGAAGGTATAGAAAGCCCCGTAGACTACGCACAGTCTGGTCCCGCTAGATTAATCGGCCAAACAGGGGATCACCATCTAGTAGAAGAGTTCTTACAAATCTACACGATTCGGATGCCAACTTGTTTTAAATTAAAAAATTTTTTACTCGTTTCACAAACATATCCCTTATCACCTAACATACGTGGAAAAATTAAATTAAATTTCGGCCCTTGTTGAACAATAAGCATAATTTAACAATTCTTTAGCCTAACTAACCTCTCATATAACCAAATACATCATAAACATTGAATCATAGGTTCCACTAACCCATCAATATACCATATAACAATAAATACATTAAACCTTTTCAATCTCTTATCTTCTCTAAACTTAACCCGAATAACTTCATCCAAAATTCAAACGAACACCCAATGTCTTTAAGAAAACACAATATTAGTTTACAATCCCACAAAAAAAGTTTAACCATAACAATGTACAAAAATGTAACATCGTTTCTCTACTAAATACATCTACTAAATACATCTGTTCAAACAACTAAGAACCCTTTACGATCTCCCTGACATTCAACTCAACCCACAATAAAGAATTTTACTAAATCCAGCACTACCCTCAATATATTATATGGATGCCCATATACTCACAACATCAAACAAACCACAGATGTCCGTCTAAGAAGTAAAAACCGATAAACATACGTAGTCCACCTAGAAAACGAGTTAACCAATCATCGGATCCATGAACATATTAGACCCGCCCATTACAGATAAGTAATCATCCCCTTCCATTCCAACTGAATCGGATCAGTCCTGAATGAACACACTATAAAGGGGAAACTCACTCAACCCTAAGATATCAGTACGCATAAAGTGGTCACTTTAAATACTTCGAAATAATCATATAGCCCTTCAAGTGAAGTTAAAGAATATAATTAATGTTAATACCCTGCAGTAAAAAATTGCCCCAGGTGAATATTGTGAGTGCTCTGACAAAAGTGATAACACCCTAAAATATTTTTCCACTGTTAACATGTTCTTTTCACTGATACCCCGTTTCTCCAACCATCACACATCACCAAATAGTGTAGTCCTCTAAAAATCTAAAATAAAGTGATTCCACAAACAACCCCTTAAGAATACTCAGCCCCGTCACGCTTACCCAACAGTCTCCCCGTGCATAACTATAGAAACTCAGAAGAACAAAAAGTAAGTCCATTTACCTATAAAATAATTTCGTTTTTTAAAAAACACAATCCTTTTTGACTATTATACAACATATCCATCCAACAACAAGCTATCACACAATTTTTCCACAATTTGACCATTATACAATTCAAACATAAAACATTCAACAACAAACTATCACACAATTATCAACCAAATCAACCAGGAATGACCGTAGACAATAATCGTGAGATGACTTTAATAAGGTGATTAAATTATACCACCCTTCTAGAGACACCCCACGAGTCTACCCAAAAATAAAAAAGGAATTCAATGATGTCTCCTTTACTAATTTAGTAACCGAGAACCCGAAATGGATGAATTCAGATTAGCTCAAACGGACTAAGCATACCTTCAGTATACTGTAGTCCAACACACCCCAACCACAGGAATAATAACTACTGATGAGACCTATTAGCACAGGTCGAAACGCGTCTAGAATCGCTGCCCTCAATATCTTTTTTACTTAGATTAATTATTCCCGTTTTTTGGGGAATAACCAAAGCAACCACTATAGGATTAGCCACTACTACATGATCTTTTCCATTGGCCAAAAATGTAGTAGAGACTATTAGTCTAAGTCCACCAGTACTTAACTGCACATGCACACAATCTTCAAACCAGATAATCTTAACTGCATTTTCTTTGTTGTTGAAGGAATGGAAGAGTGAACTGCCACTCATCCCTGTAACATTCTCGGCACTTTGAAGGATTTGCCCCTAAGTTCCGGAGTATGGGCCTGCAGCCAACGAAAGACTAGGAAGCATCTTACTTTATTTTTAATAATAAAGTTTTTTGGATAGGTGTTACGAGTTGTGTTGACTTGGGATAGTGTATGGTGAACACAATCTGATCCAAATACGACAAACCACCAATTTCTCCAACCACTGGTTGCCATACCACGCTAATACCACCTAACTCTTACGCGAATCATTCAACCATCACATTACATAAATAAAAAACATTCTCCCAATAGAAATCCAAAAAAATTTTTTTCTTTGTTGTTGAAAGACGGGAAGAGTGAACTGCCACTGGTCCCTGTAGCATTCTCGGCACTTTGAAGGATTTGCCCCTAGATTCTGGAGTATGGGCCTGCAGCCAACGAAAGACTAGAAAGCGTTTTTTGGATAGGTGTTACGAGTTGTGTTGACTTGGGATAGTGTATGGTGAACACAACCTGATCCAAACACGACAAGCTTTTCGCAGATCATCCATAAGCAATATACAAACCCCCATTCTTAACAATCACTAGCTAACATACCACACCCAACTCTTACGCGAATCATTCAACCATCACATCATACAAATAAAAGATTTCTTTCAAATAGAATACAACATAAAAACAAAAAATTAAAATATAATTGAAAATACACCCCCCCATCCAAACCCCCCAACCACCAAAATCAACAATCCGGAGCTCAAAATTAAATATTTCATCAATTTTCAAATCTCACCACACCTCACATCATAACGAAGCATATCATCTTTATGAAGAATATCACTTTTTTAATACTCTTTACGAAGAATATCACCCCCCCCCCTTTTTTTAATAATCTCATCACACCTCACATCGTAATTGGGATAATACACCTTCATACCCACCGGTTACCCTTTTCTCTTTACAAAGAGGCGGCCCGAGGATGAATCCCCTGAACAACAGTCAATAACATTTGTCAGCACAAATGTACTTTGCCACAGGGGTGTTCTGCATCCTCTGTAGTCAAATCACAGTTAATTTGATGGACTGCATCCTCTGTAGTCAAATCACAGTTGGTTTGATGGACTACAGTGAATGCAAAAACACACAACAACCCTAATTTTTTATACAAGAATTACAATGAGTTGACCCTACGGATTCCTACTTATCCGTCGGAAGGAAAGTATGGAAAGATTACGGCGCAGACATGAAGGAGCCTATTCGTATGCCTAACCTTGAATATGAGAATTATGCCTCCAACTCTCACGAAGGTATAGAAAGCCCCGTAGACTACGCACAGTCTGGTCCCGCTAGATTAATCGGCCAAACAGGGGATCACCATCTAGTAGAAGAGTTCTTACAAATCTACACGATTCGGATGCCAACTTGTTTTAAATTAAAAAATTTTTTACTCGTTTCACAAACATATCCCTTATCACCTAACATACGTGGAAAAATTAAATTAAATTTCGGCCCTTGTTGAACAATAAGCATAATTTAACAATTCTTTAGCCTAACTAACCTCTCATATAACCAAATACATCATAAACATTGAATCATAGGTTCCACTAACCCATCAATATACCATATAACAATAAATACATTAAACCTTTTCAATCTCTTATCTTCTCTAAACTTAACCCGAATAACTTCATCCAAAATTCAAACGAACACCCAATGTCTTTAAGAAAACACAATATTAGTTTACAATCCCACAAAAAAAGTTTAACCATAACAATGTACAAAAATGTAACATCGTTTCTCTACTAAATACATCTACTAAATACATCTGTTCAAACAACTAAGAACCCTTTACGATCTCCCTGACATTCAACTCAACCCACAATAAAGAATTTTACTAAATCCAGCACTACCCTCAATATATTATATGGATGCCCATATACTCACAACATCAAACAAACCACAGATGTCCGTCTAAGAAGTAAAAACCGATAAACATACGTAGTCCACCTAGAAAACGAGTTAACCAATCATCGGATCCATGAACATATTAGACCCGCCCATTACAGATAAGTAATCATCCCCTTCCATTCCAACTGAATCGGATCAGTCCTGAATGAACACACTATAAAGGGGAAACTCACTCAACCCTAAGATATCAGTACGCATAAAGTGGTCACTTTAAATACTTCGAAATAATCATATAGCCCTTCAAGTGAAGTTAAAGAATATAATTAATGTTAATACCCTGCAGTAAAAAATTGCCCCAGGTGAATATTGTGAGTGCTCTGACAAAAGTGATAACACCCAAAAATATTTTTCCACTGTTAACATGTTCTTTTCACTGATACCCCGTTTCTCCAACCATCACACATCACCAAATAGTGTAGTCCTCTAAAAATCTAAAATAAAGTGATTCCACAAACAACCCCTTAAGAATACTCAGCCCCGTCACGCTTACCCAACAGTCTCCCCGTGCATAACTATAGAAACTCAGAAGAACAAAAAGTAAGTCCATTTACCTATAAAATAATTTCGTTTTTTAAAAAACACAATCCTTTTTGACTATTATACAACATATCCATCCAACAACAAGCTATCACACAATTTTTCCACAATTTGACCATTATACAATTCAAACATAAAACATTCAACAACAAACTATCACACAATTATCAACCAAATCAACCAGGAATGACCGTAGACAATAATCGTGAGATGACTTTAATAAGGTGATTAAATTATACCACCCTTCTAGAGACACCCCACGAGTCTACCCAAAAATAAAAAAGGAATTCAATGATGTCTCCTTTACTAATTTAGTAACCGAGAACCCGAAATGGATGAATTCAGATTAGCTCAAACGGACTAAGCATACCTTCAGTATACTGTAGTCCAACACACCCCAACCACAGGAATAATAACTACTGATGAGACCTATTAGCACAGGTCGAAACGCGTCTAGAATCGCTGCCCTCAATATCTTTTTTACTTAGATTAATTATTCCCGTTTTTTGGGGAATAACCAAAGCAACCACTATAGGATTAGCCACTACTACATGATCTTTTCCATTGGCCAAAAATGTAGTAGAGACTATTAGTCTAAGTCCACCAGTACTTAACTGCACATGCACACAATCTTCAAACCAGATAATCTTAACTGCATTTTCTTTGTTGTTGAAGGAATGGAAGAGTGAACTGCCACTCATCCCTGTAACATTCTCGGCACTTTGAAGGATTTGCCCCTAAGTTCCGGAGTATGGGCCTGCAGCCAACGAAAGACTAGGAAGCATCTTACTTTATTTTTAATAATAAAGTTTTTTGGATAGGTGTTACGAGTTGTGTTGACTTGGGATAGTGTATGGTGAACACAATCTGATCCAAATACGACAAACCACCAATTTCTCCAACCACTGGTTGCCATACCACGCTAATACCACCTAACTCTTACGCGAATCATTCAACCATCACATTACATAAATAAAAAACATTCTCCCAATAGAAATCCAAAAAAATTTTTTTCTTTGTTGTTGAAAGACGGGAAGAGTGAACTGCCACTGGTCCCTGTAGCATTCTCGGCACTTTGAAGGATTTGCCCCTAGATTCTGGAGTATGGGCCTGCAGCCAACGAAAGACTAGAAAGCGTTTTTTGGATAGGTGTTACGAGTTGTGTTGACTTGGGATAGTGTATGGTGAACACAACCTGATCCAAACACGACAAGCTTTTCGCAGATCATCCATAAGCAATATACAAACCCCCATTCTTAACAATCACTAGCTAACATACCACACCCAACTCTTACGCGAATCATTCAACCATCACATCATACAAATAAAAGATTTCTTTCAAATAGAATACAACATAAAAACAAAAAATTAAAATATAATTGAAAATACACCCCCCCATCCAAACCCCCCAACCACCAAAATCAACAATCCGGAGCTCAAAATTAAATATTTCATCAATTTTCAAATCTCACCACACCTCACATCATAACGAAGCATATCATCTTTATGAAGAATATCACTTTTTTAATACTCTTTACGAAGAATATCACCCCCCCCCCCTTTTTTTAATAATCTCATCACACCTCACATCGTAATTGGGATAATACACCTTCATACCCACCGGTTACCCTTTTCTCTTTACAAAGAGGCGGCCCGAGGATGAATCCCCTGAACAACAGTCAATAACATTTGTCAGCACAAATGTACTTTGCCACAGGGGTGTTCTGCATCCTCTGTAGTCAAATCACAGTTAATTTGATGGACTGCATCCTCTGTAGTCAAATCACAGTTGGTTTGATGGACTACAGTGAATGCAAAAACACACAACAACCCTAATTTTTTATACAAGAATTACAATGAGTTGACCCTACGGATTCCTACTTATCCGTCGGAAGGAAAGTATGGAAAGATTACGGCGCAGACATGAAGGAGCCTATTCGTATGCCTAACCTTGAATATGAGAATTATGCCTCCAACTCTCACGAAGGTATAGAAAGCCCCGTAGACTACGCACAGTCTGGTCCCGCTAGATTAATCGGCCAAACAGGGGATCACCATCTAGTAGAAGAGTTCTTACAAATCTACACGATTCGGATGCCAACTTGTTTTAAATTAAAAAATTTTTTACTCGTTTCACAAACATATCCCTTATCACCTAACATACGTGGAAAAATTAAATTAAATTTCGGCCCTTGTTGAACAATAAGCATAATTTAACAATTCTTTAGCCTAACTAACCTCTCATATAACCAAATACATCATAAACATTGAATCATAGGTTCCACTAACCCATCAATATACCATATAACAATAAATACATTAAACCTTTTCAATCTCTTATCTTCTCTAAACTTAACCCGAATAACTTCATCCAAAATTCAAACGAACACCCAATGTCTTTAAGAAAACAAAATATTAGTTTACAATCCCACAAAAAAAGTTTAACCATAACAATGTACAAAAATGTAACATCGTTTCTCTACTAAATACATCTACTAAATACATCTGTTCAAACAACTAAGAACCCTTTACGATCTCCCTGACATTCAACTCAACCCACAATAAAGAATTTTACTAAATCCAGCACTACCCTCAATATATTATATGGATGCCCATATACTCACAACATCAAACAAACCACAGATGTCCGTCTAAGAAGTAAAAACCGATAAACATACGTAGTCCACCTAGAAAACGAGTTAACCAATCATCGGATCCATGAACATATTAGACCCGCCCATTACAGATAAGTAATCATCCCCTTCCATTCCAACTGAATCGGATCAGTCCTGAATGAACACACTATAAAGGGGAAACTCACTCAACCCTAAGATATCAGTACGCATAAAGTGGTCACTTTAAATACTTCGAAATAATCATATAGCCCTTCAAGTGAAGTTAAAGAATATAATTAATGTTAATACCCTGCAGTAAAAAATTGCCCCAGGTGAATATTGTGAGTGCTCTGACAAAAGTGATAACACCCAAAAATATTTTTCCACTGTTAACATGTTCTTTTCACTGATACCCCGTTTCTCCAACCATCACACATCACCAAATAGTGTAGTCCTCTAAAAATCTAAAATAAAGTGATTCCACAAACAACCCCTTAAGAATACTCAGCCCCGTCACGCTTACCCAACAGTCTCCCCGTGCATAACTATAGAAACTCAGAAGAACAAAAAGTAAGTCCATTTACCTATAAAATAATTTCGTTTTTTAAAAAACACAATCCTTTTTGACTATTATACAACATATCCATCCAACAACAAGCTATCACACAATTTTTCCACAATTTGACCATTATACAATTCAAACATAAAACATTCAACAACAAACTATCACACAATTATCAACCAAATCAACCAGGAATGACCGTAGACAATAATCGTGAGATGACTTTAATAAGGTGATTAAATTATACCACCCTTCTAGAGACACCCCACGAGTCTACCCAAAAATAAAAAAGGAATTCAATGATGTCTCCTTTACTAATTTAGTAACCGAGAACCCGAAATGGATGAATTCAGATTAGCTCAAACGGACTAAGCATACCTTCAGTATACTGTAGTCCAACACACCCCAACCACAGGAATAATAACTACTGATGAGACCTATTAGCACAGGTCGAAACGCGTCTAGAATCGCTGCCCTCAATATCTTTTTTACTTAGATTAATTATTCCCGTTTTTTGGGGAATAACCAAAGCAACCACTATAGGATTAGCCACTACTACATGATCTTTTCCATTGGCCAAAAATGTAGTAGAGACTATTAGTCTAAGTCCACCAGTACTTAACTGCACATGCACACAATCTTCAAACCAGATAATCTTAACTGCATTTTCTTTGTTGTTGAAGGAATGGAAGAGTGAACTGCCACTCATCCCTGTAACATTCTCGGCACTTTGAAGGATTTGCCCCTAAGTTCCGGAGTATGGGCCTGCAGCCAACGAAAGACTAGGAAGCATCTTACTTTATTTTTAATAATAAAGTTTTTTGGATAGGTGTTACGAGTTGTGTTGACTTGGGATAGTGTATGGTGAACACAATCTGATCCAAATACGACAAACCACCAATTTCTCCAACCACTGGTTGCCATACCACGCTAATACCACCTAACTCTTACGCGAATCATTCAACCATCACATTACATAAATAAAAAACATTCTCCCAATAGAAATCCAAAAAAATTTTTTTCTTTGTTGTTGAAAGACGGGAAGAGTGAACTGCCACTGGTCCCTGTAGCATTCTCGGCACTTTGAAGGATTTGCCCCTAGATTCTGGAGTATGGGCCTGCAGCCAACGAAAGACTAGAAAGCGTTTTTTGGATAGGTGTTACGAGTTGTGTTGACTTGGGATAGTGTATGGTGAACACAACCTGATCCAAACACGACAAGCTTTTCGCAGATCATCCATAAGCAATATACAAACCCCCATTCTTAACAATCACTAGCTAACATACCACACCCAACTCTTACGCGAATCATTCAACCATCACATCATACAAATAAAAGATTTCTTTCAAATAGAATACAACATAAAAACAAAAAATTAAAATATAATTGAAAATACACCCCCCCATCCAAACCCCCCAACCACCAAAATCAACAATCCGGAGCTCAAAATTAAATATTTCATCAATTTTCAAATCTCACCACACCTCACATCATAACGAAGCATATCATCTTTATGAAGAATATCACTTTTTTAATACTCTTTACGAAGAATATCACCCCCCCCCCTTTTTTTAATAATCTCATCACACCTCACATCGTAATTGGGATAATACACCTTCATACCCACCGGTTACCCTTTTCTCTTTACAAAGAGGCGGCCCGAGGATGAATCCCCTGAACAACAGTCAATAACATTTGTCAGCACAAATGTACTTTGCCACAGGGGTGTTCTGCATCCTCTGTAGTCAAATCACAGTTAATTTGATGGACTGCATCCTCTGTAGTCAAATCACAGTTGGTTTGATGGACTACAGTGAATGCAAAAACACACAACAACCCTAATTTTTTATACAAGAATTACAATGAGTTGACCCTACGGATTCCTACTTATCCGTCGGAAGGAAAGTATGGAAAGATTACGGCGCAGACATGAAGGAGCCTATTCGTATGCCTAACCTTGAATATGAGAATTATGCCTCCAACTCTCACGAAGGTATAGAAAGCCCCGTAGACTACGCACAGTCTGGTCCCGCTAGATTAATCGGCCAAACAGGGGATCACCATCTAGTAGAAGAGTTCTTACAAATCTACACGATTCGGATGCCAACTTGTTTTAAATTAAAAAATTTTTTACTCGTTTCACAAACATATCCCTTATCACCTAACATACGTGGAAAAATTAAATTAAATTTCGGCCCTTGTTGAACAATAAGCATAATTTAACAATTCTTTAGCCTAACTAACCTCTCATATAACCAAATACATCATAAACATTGAATCATAGGTTCCACTAACCCATCAATATACCATATAACAATAAATACATTAAACCTTTTCAATCTCTTATCTTCTCTAAACTTAACCCGAATAACTTCATCCAAAATTCAAACGAACACCCAATGTCTTTAAGAAAACACAATATTAGTTTACAATCCCACAAAAAAAGTTTAACCATAACAATGTACAAAAATGTAACATCGTTTCTCTACTAAATACATCTACTAAATACATCTGTTCAAACAACTAAGAACCCTTTACGATCTCCCTGACATTCAACTCAACCCACAATAAAGAATTTTACTAAATCCAGCACTACCCTCAATATATTATATGGATGCCCATATACTCACAACATCAAACAAACCACAGATGTCCGTCTAAGAAGTAAAAACCGATAAACATACGTAGTCCACCTAGAAAACGAGTTAACCAATCATCGGATCCATGAACATATTAGACCCGCCCATTACAGATAAGTAATCATCCCCTTCCATTCCAACTGAATCGGATCAGTCCTGAATGAACACACTATAAAGGGGAAACTCACTCAACCCTAAGATATCAGTACGCATAAAGTGGTCACTTTAAATACTTCGAAATAATCATATAGCCCTTCAAGTGAAGTTAAAGAATATAATTAATGTTAATACCCTGCAGTAAAAAATTGCCCCAGGTGAATATTGTGAGTGCTCTGACAAAAGTGATAACACCCAAAAATATTTTTCCACTGTTAACATGTTCTTTTCACTGATACCCCGTTTCTCCAACCATCACACATCACCAAATAGTGTAGTCCTCTAAAAATCTAAAATAAAGTGATTCCACAAACAACCCCTTAAGAATACTCAGCCCCGTCACGCTTACCCAACAGTCTCCCCGTGCATAACTATAGAAACTCAGAAGAACAAAAAGTAAGTCCATTTACCTATAAAATAATTTCGTTTTTTAAAAAACACAATCCTTTTTGACTATTATACAACATATCCATCCAACAACAAGCTATCACACAATTTTTCCACAATTTGACCATTATACAATTCAAACATAAAACATTCAACAACAAACTATCACACAATTATCAACCAAATCAACCAGGAATGACCGTAGACAATAATCGTGAGATGACTTTAATAAGGTGATTAAATTATACCACCCTTCTAGAGACACCCCACGAGTCTACCCAAAAATAAAAAAGGAATTCAATGATGTCTCCTTTACTAATTTAGTAACCGAGAACCCGAAATGGATGAATTCAGATTAGCTCAAACGGACTAAGCATACCTTCAGTATACTGTAGTCCAACACACCCCAACCACAGGAATAATAACTACTGATGAGACCTATTAGCACAGGTCGAAACGCGTCTAGAATCGCTGCCCTCAATATCTTTTTTACTTAGATTAATTATTCCCGTTTTTTGGGGAATAACCAAAGCAACCACTATAGGATTAGCCACTACTACATGATCTTTTCCATTGGCCAAAAATGTAGTAGAGACTATTAGTCTAAGTCCACCAGTACTTAACTGCACATGCACACAATCTTCAAACCAGATAATCTTAACTGCATTTTCTTTGTTGTTGAAGGAATGGAAGAGTGAACTGCCACTCATCCCTGTAACATTCTCGGCACTTTGAAGGATTTGCCCCTAAGTTCCGGAGTATGGGCCTGCAGCCAACGAAAGACTAGGAAGCATCTTACTTTATTTTTAATAATAAAGTTTTTTGGATAGGTGTTACGAGTTGTGTTGACTTGGGATAGTGTATGGTGAACACAATCTGATCCAAATACGACAAACCACCAATTTCTCCAACCACTGGTTGCCATACCACGCTAATACCACCTAACTCTTACGCGAATCATTCAACCATCACATTACATAAATAAAAAACATTCTCCCAATAGAAATCCAAAAAAATTTTTTTCTTTGTTGTTGAAAGACGGGAAGAGTGAACTGCCACTGGTCCCTGTAGCATTCTCGGCACTTTGAAGGATTTGCCCCTAGATTCTGGAGTATGGGCCTGCAGCCAACGAAAGACTAGAAAGCGTTTTTTGGATAGGTGTTACGAGTTGTGTTGACTTGGGATAGTGTATGGTGAACACAACCTGATCCAAACACGACAAGCTTTTCGCAGATCATCCATAAGCAATATACAAACCCCCATTCTTAACAATCACTAGCTAACATACCACACCCAACTCTTACGCGAATCATTCAACCATCACATCATACAAATAAAAGATTTCTTTCAAATAGAATACAACATAAAAACAAAAAATTAAAATATAATTGAAAATACACCCCCCCATCCAAACCCCCCAACCACCAAAATCAACAATCCGGAGCTCAAAATTAAATATTTCATCAATTTTCAAATCTCACCACACCTCACATCATAACGAAGCATATCATCTTTATGAAGAATATCACTTTTTTAATACTCTTTACGAAGAATATCACCCCCCCCCCTTTTTTTAATAATCTCATCACACCTCACATCGTAATTGGGATAATACACCTTCATACCCACCGGTTACCCTTTTCTCTTTACAAAGAGGCGGCCCGAGGATGAATCCCCTGAACAACAGTCAATAACATTTGTCAGCACAAATGTACTTTGCCACAGGGGTGTTCTGCATCCTCTGTAGTCAAATCACAGTTAATTTGATGGACTGCATCCTCTGTAGTCAAATCACAGTTGGTTTGATGGACTACAGTGAATGCAAAAACACACAACAACCCTAATTTTTTATACAAGAATTACAATGAGTTGACCCTACGGATTCCTACTTATCCGTCGGAAGGAAAGTATGGAAAGATTACGGCGCAGACATGAAGGAGCCTATTCGTATGCCTAACCTTGAATATGAGAATTATGCCTCCAACTCTCACGAAGGTATAGAAAGCCCCGTAGACTACGCACAGTCTGGTCCCGCTAGATTAATCAGCCAAACAGGGGATCACCATCTAGTAGAAGAGTTCTTACAAATCTACACGATTCGGATGCCAACTTGTTTTAAATTAAAAAATTTTTTACTCGTTTCACAAACATATCCCTTATCACCTAACATACGTGGAAAAATTAAATTAAATTTCGGCCCTTGTTGAACAATAAACATAATTTAACAATTCTTTAGCCTAACTAACCTCTCATATAACCAAATACATCATAAACATTGAATCATAGGTTCCACTAACCCATCAATATACCATATAACAATAAATACATTAAACCTTTTCAATCTCTTATCTTCTCTAAACTTAACCCGAATAACTTCATCCAAAATTCAAACGAACACCCAATGTCTTTAAGAAAACACAATATTAGTTTACAATCCCACAAAAAAAGTTTAACCATAACAATGTACAAAAATGTAACATCGTTTCTCTACTAAATACATCTACTAAATACATCTGTTCAAACAACTAAGAACCCTTTACGATCTCCCTGACATTCAACTCAACCCACAATAAAGAATTTTACTAAATCCAGCACTACCCTCAATATATTATATGGATGCCCATATACTCACAACATCAAACAAACCACAGATGTCCGTCTAAGAAGTAAAAACCGATAAACATACGTAGTCCACCTAGAAAACGAGTTAACCAATCATCGGATCCATGAACATATTAGACCCGCCCATTACAGATAAGTAATCATCCCCTTCCATTCCAACTGAATCGGATCAGTCCTGAATGAACACACTATAAAGGGGAAACTCACTCAACCCTAAGATATCAGTACGCATAAAGTGGTCACTTTAAATACTTCGAAATAATCATATAGCCCTTCAAGTGAAGTTAAAGAATATAATTAATGTTAATACCCTGCAGTAAAAAATTGCCCCAGGTGAATATTGTGAGTGCTCTGACAAAAGTGATAACACCCAAAAATATTTTTCCACTGTTAACATGTTCTTTTCACTGATACCCCGTTTCTCCAACCATCACACATCACCAAATAGTGTAGTCCTCTAAAAATCTAAAATAAAGTGATTCCACAAACAACCCCTTAAGAATACTCAGCCCCGTCACGCTTACCCAACAGTCTCCCCGTGCATAACTATAGAAACTCAGAAGAACAAAAAGTAAGTCCATTTACCTATAAAATAATTTCGTTTTTTAAAAAACACAATCCTTTTTGACTATTATACAACATATCCATCCAACAACAAGCTATCACACAATTTTTCCACAATTTGACCATTATACAATTCAAACATAAAACATTCAACAACAAACTATCACACAATTATCAACCAAATCAACCAGGAATGACCGTAGACAATAATCGTGAGATGACTTTAATAAGGTGATTAAATTATACCACCCTTCTAGAGACACCCCACGAGTCTACCCAAAAATAAAAAAGGAATTCAATGATGTCTCCTTTACTAATTTAGTAACCGAGAACCCGAAATGGATGAATTCAGATTAGCTCAAACGGACTAAGCATACCTTCAGTATACTGTAGTCCAACACACCCCAACCACAGGAATAATAACTACTGATGAGACCTATTAGCACAGGTCGAAACGCGTCTAGAATCGCTGCCCTCAATATCTTTTTTACTTAGATTAATTATTCCCGTTTTTTGGGGAATAACCAAAGCAACCACTATAGGATTAGCCACTACTACATGATCTTTTCCATTGGCCAAAAATGTAGTAGAGACTATTAGTCTAAGTCCACCAGTACTTAACTGCACATGCACACAATCTTCAAACCAGATAATCTTAACTGCATTTTCTTTGTTGTTGAAGGAATGGAAGAGTGAACTGCCACTCATCCCTGTAACATTCTCGGCACTTTGAAGGATTTGCCCCTAAGTTCCGGAGTATGGGCCTGCAGCCAACGAAAGACTAGGAAGCATCTTACTTTATTTTTAATAATAAAGTTTTTTGGATAGGTGTTACGAGTTGTGTTGACTTGGGATAGTGTATGGTGAACACAATCTGATCCAAATACGACAAACCACCAATTTCTCCAACCACTGGTTGCCATACCACGCTAATACCACCTAACTCTTACGCGAATCATTCAACCATCACATTACATAAATAAAAAACATTCTCCCAATAGAAATCCAAAAAAATTTTTTTCTTTGTTGTTGAAAGACGGGAAGAGTGAACTGCCACTGGTCCCTGTAGCATTCTCGGCACTTTGAAGGATTTGCCCCTAGATTCTGGAGTATGGGCCTGCAGCCAACGAAAGACTAGAAAGCGTTTTTTGGATAGGTGTTACGAGTTGTGTTGACTTGGGATAGTGTATGGTGAACACAACCTGATCCAAACACGACAAGCTTTTCGCAGATCATCCATAAGCAATATACAAACCCCCATTCTTAACAATCACTAGCTAACATACCACACCCAACTCTTACGCGAATCATTCAACCATCACATCATACAAATAAAAGATTTCTTTCAAATAGAATACAACATAAAAACAAAAAATTAAAATATAATTGAAAATACACCCCCCCATCCAAACCCCCCAACCACCAAAATCAACAATCCGGAGCTCAAAATTAAATATTTCATCAATTTTCAAATCTCACCACACCTCACATCATAACGAAGCATATCATCTTTATGAAGAATATCACTTTTTTAATACTCTTTACGAAGAATATCACCCCCCCCCCTTTTTTTAATAATCTCATCACACCTCACATCGTAATTGGGATAATACACCTTCATACCCACCGGTTACCCTTTTCTCTTTACAAAGAGGCGGCCCGAGGATGAATCCCCTGAACAACAGTCAATAACATTTGTCAGCACAAATGTACTTTGCCACAGGGGTGTTCTGCATCCTCTGTAGTCAAATCACAGTTAATTTGATGGACTGCATCCTCTGTAGTCAAATCACAGTTGGTTTGATGGACTACAGTGAATGCAAAAACACACAACAACCCTAATTTTTTATACAAGAATTACAATGAGTTGACCCTACGGATTCCTACTTATCCGTCGGAAGGAAAGTATGGAAAGATTACGGCGCAGACATGAAGGAGCCTATTCGTATGCCTAACCTTGAATATGAGAATTATGCCTCCAACTCTCACGAAGGTATAGAAAGCCCCGTAGACTACGCACAGTCTGGTCCCGCTAGATTAATCGGCCAAACAGGGGATCACCATCTAGTAGAAGAGTTCTTACAAATCTACACGATTCGGATGCCAACTTGTTTTAAATTAAAAAATTTTTTACTCGTTTCACAAACATATCCCTTATCACCTAACATACGTGGAAAAATTAAATTAAATTTCGGCCCTTGTTGAACAATAAGCATAATTTAACAATTCTTTAGCCTAACTAACCTCTCATATAACCAAATACATCATAAACATTGAATCATAGGTTCCACTAACCCATCAATATACCATATAACAATAAATACATTAAACCTTTTCAATCTCTTATCTTCTCTAAACTTAACCCGAATAACTTCATCCAAAATTCAAACGAACACCCAATGTCTTTAAGAAAACACAATATTAGTTTACAATCCCACAAAAAAAGTTTAACCATAACAATGTACAAAAATGTAACATCGTTTCTCTACTAAATACATCTACTAAATACATCTGTTCAAACAACTAAGAACCCTTTACGATCTCCCTGACATTCAACTCAACCCACAATAAAGAATTTTACTAAATCCAGCACTACCCTCAATATATTATATGGATGCCCATATACTCACAACATCAAACAAACCACAGATGTCCGTCTAAGAAGTAAAAACCGATAAACATACGTAGTCCACCTAGAAAACGAGTTAACCAATCATCGGATCCATGAACATATTAGACCCGCCCATTACAGATAAGTAATCATCCCCTTCCATTCCAACTGAATCGGATCAGTCCTGAATGAACACACTATAAAGGGGAAACTCACTCAACCCTAAGATATCAGTACGCATAAAGTGGTCACTTTAAATACTTCGAAATAATCATATAGCCCTTCAAGTGAAGTTAAAGAATATAATTAATGTTAATACCCTGCAGTAAAAAATTGCCCCAGGTGAATATTGTGAGTGCTCTGACAAAAGTGATAACACCCAAAAATATTTTTCCACTGTTAACATGTTCTTTTCACTGATACCCCGTTTCTCCAACCATCACACATCACCAAATAGTGTAGTCCTCTAAAAATCTAAAATAAAGTGATTCCACAAACAACCCCTTAAGAATACTCAGCCCCGTCACGCTTACCCAACAGTCTCCCCGTGCATAACTATAGAAACTCAGAAGAACAAAAAGTAAGTCCATTTACCTATAAAATAATTTCGTTTTTTAAAAAACACAATCCTTTTTGACTATTATACAACATATCCATCCAACAACAAGCTATCACACAATTTTTCCACAATTTGACCATTATACAATTCAAACATAAAACATTCAACAACAAACTATCACACAATTATCAACCAAATCAACCAGGAATGACCGTAGACAATAATCGTGAGATGACTTTAATAAGGTGATTAAATTATACCACCCTTCTAGAGACACCCCACGAGTCTACCCAAAAATAAAAAAGGAATTCAATGATGTCTCCTTTACTAATTTAGTAACCGAGAACCCGAAATGGATGAATTCAGATTAGCTCAAACGGACTAAGCATACCTTCAGTATACTGTAGTCCAACACACCCCAACCACAGGAATAATAACTACTGATGAGACCTATTAGCACAGGTCGAAACGCGTCTAGAATCGCTGCCCTCAATATCTTTTTTACTTAGATTAATTATTCCCGTTTTTTGGGGAATAACCAAAGCAACCACTATAGGATTAGCCACTACTACATGATCTTTTCCATTGGCCAAAAATGTAGTAGAGACTATTAGTCTAAGTCCACCAGTACTTAACTGCACATGCACACAATCTTCAAACCAGATAATCTTAACTGCATTTTCTTTGTTGTTGAAGGAATGGAAGAGTGAACTGCCACTCATCCCTGTAACATTCTCGGCACTTTGAAGGATTTGCCCCTAAGTTCCGGAGTATGGGCCTGCAGCCAACGAAAGACTAGGAAGCATCTTACTTTATTTTTAATAATAAAGTTTTTTGGATAGGTGTTACGAGTTGTGTTGACTTGGGATAGTGTATGGTGAACACAATCTGATCCAAATACGACAAACCACCAATTTCTCCAACCACTGGTTGCCATACCACGCTAATACCACCTAACTCTTACGCGAATCATTCAACCATCACATTACATAAATAAAAAACATTCTCCCAATAGAAATCCAAAAAAATTTTTTTCTTTGTTGTTGAAAGACGGGAAGAGTGAACTGCCACTGGTCCCTGTAGCATTCTCGGCACTTTGAAGGATTTGCCCCTAGATTCTGGAGTATGGGCCTGCAGCCAACGAAAGACTAGAAAGCGTTTTTTGGATAGGTGTTACGAGTTGTGTTGACTTGGGATAGTGTATGGTGAACACAACCTGATCCAAACACGACAAGCTTTTCGCAGATCATCCATAAGCAATATACAAACCCCCATTCTTAACAATCACTAGCTAACATACCACACCCAACTCTTACGCGAATCATTCAACCATCACATCATACAAATAAAAGATTTCTTTCAAATAGAATACAACATAAAAACAAAAAATTAAAATATAATTGAAAATACACCCCCCCATCCAAACCCCCCAACCACCAAAATCAACAATCCGGAGCTCAAAATTAAATATTTCATCAATTTTCAAATCTCACCACACCTCACATCATAACGAAGCATATCATCTTTATGAAGAATATCACTTTTTTAATACTCTTTACGAAGAATATCACCCCCCCCCCTTTTTTTAATAATCTCATCACACCTCACATCGTAATTGGGATAATACACCTTCATACCCACCGGTTACCCTTTTCTCTTTACAAAGAGGCGGCCCGAGGATGAATCCCCTGAACAACAGTCAATAACATTTGTCAGCACAAATGTACTTTGCCACAGGGGTGTTCTGCATCCTCTGTAGTCAAATCACAGTTAATTTGATGGACTGCATCCTCTGTAGTCAAATCACAGTTGGTTTGATGGACTACAGTGAATGCAAAAACACACAACAACCCTAATTTTTTATACAAGAATTACAATGAGTTGACCCTACGGATTCCTACTTATCCGTCGGAAGGAAAGTATGGAAAGATTACGGCGCAGACATGAAGGAGCCTATTCGTATGCCTAACCTTGAATATGAGAATTATGCCTCCAACTCTCACGAAGGTATAGAAAGCCCCGTAGACTACGCACAGTCTGGTCCCGCTAGATTAATCGGCCAAACAGGGGATCACCATCTAGTAGAAGAGTTCTTACAAATCTACACGATTCGGATGCCAACTTGTTTTAAATTAAAAAATTTTTTACTCGTTTCACAAACATATCCCTTATCACCTAACATACGTGGAAAAATTAAATTAAATTTCGGCCCTTGTTGAACAATAAGCATAATTTAACAATTCTTTAGCCTAACTAACCTCTCATATAACCAAATACATCATAAACATTGAATCATAGGTTCCACTAACCCATCAATATACCATATAACAATAAATACATTAAACCTTTTCAATCTCTTATCTTCTCTAAACTTAACCCGAATAACTTCATCCAAAATTCAAACGAACACCCAATGTCTTTAAGAAAACACAATATTAGTTTACAATCCCACAAAAAAAGTTTAACCATAACAATGTACAAAAATGTAACATCGTTTCTCTACTAAATACATCTACTAAATACATCTGTTCAAACAACTAAGAACCCTTTACGATCTCCCTGACATTCAACTCAACCCACAATAAAGAATTTTACTAAATCCAGCACTACCCTCAATATATTATATGGATGCCCATATACTCACAACATCAAACAAACCACAGATGTCCGTCTAAGAAGTAAAAACCGATAAACATACGTAGTCCACCTAGAAAACGAGTTAACCAATCATCGGATCCATGAACATATTAGACCCGCCCATTACAGATAAGTAATCATCCCCTTCCATTCCAACTGAATCGGATCAGTCCTGAATGAACACACTATAAAGGGGAAACTCACTCAACCCTAAGATATCAGTACGCATAAAGTGGTCACTTTAAATACTTCGAAATAATCATATAGCCCTTCAAGTGAAGTTAAAGAATATAATTAATGTTAATACCCTGCAGTAAAAAATTGCCCCAGGTGAATATTGTGAGTGCTCTGACAAAAGTGATAACACCCAAAAATATTTTTCCACTGTTAACATGTTCTTTTCACTGATACCCCGTTTCTCCAACCATCACACATCACCAAATAGT
Organism: Beris morrisii; assembly: GCA_951812415.1. Taxonomy (NCBI): domain Eukaryota; kingdom Metazoa; phylum Arthropoda; class Insecta; order Diptera; family Stratiomyidae; genus Beris; species Beris morrisii. The sequence goes on along the minus strand of OX638311.1, from coordinate 163,479,267 downwards.
GTAGTCCTCTAAAAATCTAAAATAAAGTGATTCCACAAACAACCCCTTAAGAATACTCAGCCCCGTCACGCTTACCCAACAGTCTCCCCGTGCATAACTATAGAAACTCAGAAGAACAAAAAGTAAGTCCATTTACCTATAAAATAATTTCGTTTTTTAAAAAACACAATCCTTTTTGACTATTATACAACATATCCATCCAACAACAAGCTATCACACAATTTTTCCACAATTTGACCATTATACAATTCAAACATAAAACATTCAACAACAAACTATCACACAATTATCAACCAAATCAACCAGGAATGACCGTAGACAATAATCGTGAGATGACTTTAATAAGGTGATTAAATTATACCACCCTTCTAGAGACACCCCACGAGTCTACCCAAAAATAAAAAAGGAATTCAATGATGTCTCCTTTACTAATTTAGTAACCGAGAACCCGAAATGGATGAATTCAGATTAGCTCAAACGGACTAAGCATACCTTCAGTATACTGTAGTCCAACACACCCCAACCACAGGAATAATAACTACTGATGAGACCTATTAGCACAGGTCGAAACGCGTCTAGAATCGCTGCCCTCAATATCTTTTTTACTTAGATTAATTATTCCCGTTTTTTGGGGAATAACCAAAGCAACCACTATAGGATTAGCCACTACTACATGATCTTTTCCATTGGCCAAAAATGTAGTAGAGACTATTAGTCTAAGTCCACCAGTACTTAACTGCACATGCACACAATCTTCAAACCAGATAATCTTAACTGCATTTTCTTTGTTGTTGAAGGAATGGAAGAGTGAACTGCCACTCATCCCTGTAACATTCTCGGCACTTTGAAGGATTTGCCCCTAAGTTCCGGAGTATGGGCCTGCAGCCAACGAAAGACTAGGAAGCATCTTACTTTATTTTTAATAATAAAGTTTTTTGGATAGGTGTTACGAGTTGTGTTGACTTGGGATAGTGTATGGTGAACACAATCTGATCCAAATACGACAAACCACCAATTTCTCCAACCACTGGTTGCCATACCACGCTAATACCACCTAACTCTTACGCGAATCATTCAACCATCACATTACATAAATAAAAAACATTCTCCCAATAGAAATCCAAAAAAATTTTTTTCTTTGTTGTTGAAAGACGGGAAGAGTGAACTGCCACTGGTCCCTGTAGCATTCTCGGCACTTTGAAGGATTTGCCCCTAGATTCTGGAGTATGGGCCTGCAGCCAACGAAAGACTAGAAAGCGTTTTTTGGATAGGTGTTACGAGTTGTGTTGACTTGGGATAGTGTATGGTGAACACAACCTGATCCAAACACGACAAGCTTTTCGCAGATCATCCATAAGCAATATACAAACCCCCATTCTTAACAATCACTAGCTAACATACCACACCCAACTCTTACGCGAATCATTCAACCATCACATCATACAAATAAAAGATTTCTTTCAAATAGAATACAACATAAAAACAAAAAATTAAAATATAATTGAAAATACACCCCCCCATCCAAACCCCCCAACCACCAAAATCAACAATCCGGAGCTCAAAATTAAATATTTCATCAATTTTCAAATCTCACCACACCTCACATCATAACGAAGCATATCATCTTTATGAAGAATATCACTTTTTTAATACTCTTTACGAAGAATATCACCCCCCCCCCTTTTTTTAATAATCTCATCACACCTCACATCGTAATTGGGATAATACACCTTCATACCCACCGGTTACCCTTTTCTCTTTACAAAGAGGCGGCCCGAGGATGAATCCCCTGAACAACAGTCAATAACATTTGTCAGCACAAATGTACTTTGCCACAGGGGTGTTCTGCATCCTCTGTAGTCAAATCACAGTTAATTTGATGGACTGCATCCTCTGTAGTCAAATCACAGTTGGTTTGATGGACTACAGTGAATGCAAAAACACACAACAACCCTAATTTTTTATACAAGAATTACAATGAGTTGACCCTACGGATTCCTACTTATCCGTCGGAAGGAAAGTATGGAAAGATTACGGCGCAGACATGAAGGAGCCTATTCGTATGCCTAACCTTGAATATGAGAATTATGCCTCCAACTCTCACGAAGGTATAGAAAGCCCCGTAGACTACGCACAGTCTGGTCCCGCTAGATTAATCGGCCAAACAGGGGATCACCATCTAGTAGAAGAGTTCTTACAAATCTACACGATTCGGATGCCAACTTGTTTTAAATTAAAAAATTTTTTACTCGTTTCACAAACATATCCCTTATCACCTAACATACGTGGAAAAATTAAATTAAATTTCGGCCCTTGTTGAACAATAAGCATAATTTAACAATTCTTTAGCCTAACTAACCTCTCATATAACCAAATACATCATAAACATTGAATCATAGGTTCCACTAACCCATCAATATACCATATAACAATAAATACATTAAACCTTTTCAATCTCTTATCTTCTCTAAACTTAACCCGAATAACTTCATCCAAAATTCAAACGAACACCCAATGTCTTTAAGAAAACACAATATTAGTTTACAATCCCACAAAAAAAGTTTAACCATAACAATGTACAAAAATGTAACATCGTTTCTCTACTAAATACATCTACTAAATACATCTGTTCAAACAACTAAGAACCCTTTACGATCTCCCTGACATTCAACTCAACCCACAATAAAGAATTTTACTAAATCCAGCACTACCCTCAATATATTATATGGATGCCCATATACTCACAACATCAAACAAACCACAGATGTCCGTCTAAGAAGTAAAAACCGATAAACATACGTAGTCCACCTAGAAAACGAGTTAACCAATCATCGGATCCATGAACATATTAGACCCGCCCATTACAGATAAGTAATCATCCCCTTCCATTCCAACTGAATCGGATCAGTCCTGAATGAACACACTATAAAGGGGAAACTCACTCAACCCTAAGATATCAGTACGCATAAAGTGGTCACTTTAAATACTTCGAAATAATCATATAGCCCTTCAAGTGAAGTTAAAGAATATAATTAATGTTAATACCCTGCAGTAAAAAATTGCCCCAGGTGAATATTGTGAGTGCTCTGACAAAAGTGATAACACCCAAAAATATTTTTCCACTGTTAACATGTTCTTTTCACTGATACCCCGTTTCTCCAACCATCACACATCACCAAATAGTGTAGTCCTCTAAAAATCTAAAATAAAGTGATTCCACAAACAACCCCTTAAGAATACTCAGCCCCGTCACGCTTACCCAACAGTCTCCCCGTGCATAACTATAGAAACTCAGAAGAACAAAAAGTAAGTCCATTTACCTATAAAATAATTTCGTTTTTTAAAAAACACAATCCTTTTTGACTATTATACAACATATCCATCCAACAACAAGCTATCACACAATTTTTCCACAATTTGACCATTATACAATTCAAACATAAAACATTCAACAACAAACTATCACACAATTATCAACCAAATCAACCAGGAATGACCGTAGACAATAATCGTGAGATGACTTTAATAAGGTGATTAAATTATACCACCCTTCTAGAGACACCCCACGAGTCTACCCAAAAATAAAAAAGGAATTCAATGATGTCTCCTTTACTAATTTAGTAACCGAGAACCCGAAATGGATGAATTCAGATTAGCTCAAACGGACTAAGCATACCTTCAGTATACTGTAGTCCAACACACCCCAACCACAGGAATAATAACTACTGATGAGACCTATTAGCACAGGTCGAAACGCGTCTAGAATCGCTGCCCTCAATATCTTTTTTACTTAGATTAATTATTCCCGTTTTTTGGGGAATAACCAAAGCAACCACTATAGGATTAGCCACTACTACATGATCTTTTCCATTGGCCAAAAATGTAGTAGAGACTATTAGTCTAAGTCCACCAGTACTTAACTGCACATGCACACAATCTTCAAACCAGATAATCTTAACTGCATTTTCTTTGTTGTTGAAGGAATGGAAGAGTGAACTGCCACTCATCCCTGTAACATTCTCGGCACTTTGAAGGATTTGCCCCTAAGTTCCGGAGTATGGGCCTGCAGCCAACGAAAGACTAGGAAGCATCTTACTTTATTTTTAATAATAAAGTTTTTTGGATAGGTGTTACGAGTTGTGTTGACTTGGGATAGTGTATGGTGAACACAATCTGATCCAAATACGACAAACCACCAATTTCTCCAACCACTGGTTGCCATACCACGCTAATACCACCTAACTCTTACGCGAATCATTCAACCATCACATTACATAAATAAAAAACATTCTCCCAATAGAAATCCAAAAAAATTTTTTTCTTTGTTGTTGAAAGACGGGAAGAGTGAACTGCCACTGGTCCCTGTAGCATTCTCGGCACTTTGAAGGATTTGCCCCTAGATTCTGGAGTATGGGCCTGCAGCCAACGAAAGACTAGAAAGCGTTTTTTGGATAGGTGTTACGAGTTGTGTTGACTTGGGATAGTGTATGGTGAACACAACCTGATCCAAACACGACAAGCTTTTCGCAGATCATCCATAAGCAATATACAAACCCCCATTCTTAACAATCACTAGCTAACATACCACACCCAACTCTTACGCGAATCATTCAACCATCACATCATACAAATAAAAGATTTCTTTCAAATAGAATACAACATAAAAACAAAAAATTAAAATATAATTGAAAATACACCCCCCCATCCAAACCCCCCAACCACCAAAATCAACAATCCGGAGCTCAAAATTAAATATTTCATCAATTTTCAAATCTCACCACACCTCACATCATAACGAAGCATATCATCTTTATGAAGAATATCACTTTTTTAATACTCTTTACGAAGAATATCACCCCCCCCCCTTTTTTTAATAATCTCATCACACCTCACATCGTAATTGGGATAATACACCTTCATACCCACCGGTTACCCTTTTCTCTTTACAAAGAGGCGGCCCGAGGATGAATCCCCTGAACAACAGTCAATAACATTTGTCAGCACAAATGTACTTTGCCACAGGGGTGTTCTGCATCCTCTGTAGTCAAATCACAGTTAATTTGATGGACTGCATCCTCTGTAGTCAAATCACAGTTGGTTTGATGGACTACAGTGAATGCAAAAACACACAACAACCCTAATTTTTTATACAAGAATTACAATGAGTTGACCCTACGGATTCCTACTTATCCGTCGGAAGGAAAGTATGGAAAGATTACGGCGCAGACATGAAGGAGCCTATTCGTATGCCTAACCTTGAATATGAGAATTATGCCTCCAACTCTCACGAAGGTATAGAAAGCCCCGTAGACTACGCACAGTCTGGTCCCGCTAGATTAATCGGCCAAACAGGGGATCACCATCTAGTAGAAGAGTTCTTACAAATCTACACGATTCGGATGCCAACTTGTTTTAAATTAAAAAATTTTTTACTCGTTTCACAAACATATCCCTTATCACCTAACATACGTGGAAAAATTAAATTAAATTTCGGCCCTTGTTGAACAATAAGCATAATTTAACAATTCTTTAGCCTAACTAACCTCTCATATAACCAAATACATCATAAACATTGAATCATAGGTTCCACTAACCCATCAATATACCATATAACAATAAATACATTAAACCTTTTCAATCTCTTATCTTCTCTAAACTTAACCCGAATAACTTCATCCAAAATTCAAACGAACACCCAATGTCTTTAAGAAAACACAATATTAGTTTACAATCCCACAAAAAAAGTTTAACCATAACAATGTACAAAAATGTAACATCGTTTCTCTACTAAATACATCTACTAAATACATCTGTTCAAACAACTAAGAACCCTTTACGATCTCCCTGACATTCAACTCAACCCACAATAAAGAATTTTACTAAATCCAGCACTACCCTCAATATATTATATGGATGCCCATATACTCACAACATCAAACAAACCACAGATGTCCGTCTAAGAAGTAAAAACCGATAAACATACGTAGTCCACCTAGAAAACGAGTTAACCAATCATCGGATCCATGAACATATTAGACCCGCCCATTACAGATAAGTAATCATCCCCTTCCATTCCAACTGAATCGGATCAGTCCTGAATGAACACACTATAAAGGGGAAACTCACTCAACCCTAAGATATCAGTACGCATAAAGTGGTCACTTTAAATACTTCGAAATAATCATATAGCCCTTCAAGTGAAGTTAAAGAATATAATTAATGTTAATACCCTGCAGTAAAAAATTGCCCCAGGTGAATATTGTGAGTGCTCTGACAAAAGTGATAACACCCAAAAATATTTTTCCACTGTTAACATGTTCTTTTCACTGATACCCCGTTTCTCCAACCATCACACATCACCAAATAGTGTAGTCCTCTAAAAATCTAAAATAAAGTGATTCCACAAACAACCCCTTAAGAATACTCAGCCCCGTCACGCTTACCCAACAGTCTCCCCGTGCATAACTATAGAAACTCAGAAGAACAAAAAGTAAGTCCATTTACCTATAAAATAATTTCGTTTTTTAAAAAACACAATCCTTTTTGACTATTATACAACATATCCATCCAACAACAAGCTATCACACAATTTTTCCACAATTTGACCATTATACAATTCAAACATAAAACATTCAACAACAAACTATCACACAATTATCAACCAAATCAACCAGGAATGACCGTAGACAATAATCGTGAGATGACTTTAATAAGGTGATTAAATTATACCACCCTTCTAGAGACACCCCACGAGTCTACCCAAAAATAAAAAAGGAATTCAATGATGTCTCCTTTACTAATTTAGTAACCGAGAACCCGAAATGGATGAATTCAGATTAGCTCAAACGGACTAAGCATACCTTCAGTATACTGTAGTCCAACACACCCCAACCACAGGAATAATAACTACTGATGAGACCTATTAGCACAGGTCGAAACGCGTCTAGAATCGCTGCCCTCAATATCTTTTTTACTTAGATTAATTATTCCCGTTTTTTGGGGAATAACCAAAGCAACCACTATAGGATTAGCCACTACTACATGATCTTTTCCATTGGCCAAAAATGTAGTAGAGACTATTAGTCTAAGTCCACCAGTACTTAACTGCACATGCACACAATCTTCAAACCAGATAATCTTAACTGCATTTTCTTTGTTGTTGAAGGAATGGAAGAGTGAACTGCCACTCATCCCTGTAACATTCTCGGCACTTTGAAGGATTTGCCCCTAAGTTCCGGAGTATGGGCCTGCAGCCAACGAAAGACTAGGAAGCATCTTACTTTATTTTTAATAATAAAGTTTTTTGGATAGGTGTTACGAGTTGTGTTGACTTGGGATAGTGTATGGTGAACACAATCTGATCCAAATACGACAAACCACCAATTTCTCCAACCACTGGTTGCCATACCACGCTAATACCACCTAACTCTTACGCGAATCATTCAACCATCACATTACATAAATAAAAAACATTCTCCCAATAGAAATCCAAAAAAATTTTTTTCTTTGTTGTTGAAAGACGGGAAGAGTGAACTGCCACTGGTCCCTGTAGCATTCTCGGCACTTTGAAGGATTTGCCCCTAGATTCTGGAGTATGGGCCTGCAGCCAACGAAAGACTAGAAAGCGTTTTTTGGATAGGTGTTACGAGTTGTGTTGACTTGGGATAGTGTATGGTGAACACAACCTGATCCAAACACGACAAGCTTTTCGCAGATCATCCATAAGCAATATACAAACCCCCATTCTTAACAATCACTAGCTAACATACCACACCCAACTCTTACGCGAATCATTCAACCATCACATCATACAAATAAAAGATTTCTTTCAAATAGAATACAACATAAAAACAAAAAATTAAAATATAATTGAAAATACACCCCCCCATCCAAACCCCCCAACCACCAAAATCAACAATCCGGAGCTCAAAATTAAATATTTCATCAATTTTCAAATCTCACCACACCTCACATCATAACGAAGCATATCATCTTTATGAAGAATATCACTTTTTTAATACTCTTTACGAAGAATATCACCCCCCCCCCTTTTTTTAATAATCTCATCACACCTCACATCGTAATTGGGATAATACACCTTCATACCCACCGGTTACCCTTTTCTCTTTACAAAGAGGCGGCCCGAGGATGAATCCCCTGAACAACAGTCAATAACATTTGTCAGCACAAATGTACTTTGCCACAGGGGTGTTCTGCATCCTCTGTAGTCAAATCACAGTTAATTTGATGGACTGCATCCTCTGTAGTCAAATCACAGTTGGTTTGATGGACTACAGTGAATGCAAAAACACACAACAACCCTAATTTTTTATACAAGAATTACAATGAGTTGACCCTACGGATTCCTACTTATCCGTCGGAAGGAAAGTATGGAAAGATTACGGCGCAGACATGAAGGAGCCTATTCGTATGCCTAACCTTGAATATGAGAATTATGCCTCCAACTCTCACGAAGGTATAGAAAGCCCCGTAGACTACGCACAGTCTGGTCCCGCTAGATTAATCGGCCAAACAGGGGATCACCATCTAGTAGAAGAGTTCTTACAAATCTACACGATTCGGATGCCAACTTGTTTTAAATTAAAAAATTTTTTACTCGTTTCACAAACATATCCCTTATCACCTAACATACGTGGAAAAATTAAATTAAATTTCGGCCCTTGTTGAACAATAAGCATAATTTAACAATTCTTTAGCCTAACTAACCTCTCATATAACCAAATACATCATAAACATTGAATCATAGGTTCCACTAACCCATCAATATACCATATAACAATAAATACATTAAACCTTTTCAATCTCTTATCTTCTCTAAACTTAACCCGAATAACTTCATCCAAAATTCAAACGAACACCCAATGTCTTTAAGAAAACACAATATTAGTTTACAATCCCACAAAAAAAGTTTAACCATAACAATGTACAAAAATGTAACATCGTTTCTCTACTAAATACATCTACTAAATACATCTGTTCAAACAACTAAGAACCCTTTACGATCTCCCTGACATTCAACTCAACCCACAATAAAGAATTTTACTAAATCCAGCACTACCCTCAATATATTATATGGATGCCCATATACTCACAACATCAAACAAACCACAGATGTCCGTCTAAGAAGTAAAAACCGATAAACATACGTAGTCCACCTAGAAAACGAGTTAACCAATCATCGGATCCATGAACATATTAGACCCGCCCATTACAGATAAGTAATCATCCCCTTCCATTCCAACTGAATCGGATCAGTCCTGAATGAACACACTATAAAGGGGAAACTCACTCAACCCTAAGATATCAGTACGCATAAAGTGGTCACTTTAAATACTTCGAAATAATCATATAGCCCTTCAAGTGAAGTTAAAGAATATAATTAATGTTAATACCCTGCAGTAAAAAATTGCCCCAGGTGAATATTGTGAGTGCTCTGACAAAAGTGATAACACCCAAAAATATTTTTCCACTGTTAACATGTTCTTTTCACTGATACCCCGTTTCTCCAACCATCACACATCACCAAATAGTGTAGTCCTCTAAAAATCTAAAATAAAGTGATTCCACAAACAACCCCTTAAGAATACTCAGCCCCGTCACGCTTACCCAACAGTCTCCCCGTGCATAACTATAGAAACTCAGAAGAACAAAAAGTAAGTCCATTTACCTATAAAATAATTTCGTTTTTTAAAAAACACAATCCTTTTTGACTATTATACAACATATCCATCCAACAACAAGCTATCACACAATTTTTCCACAATTTGACCATTATACAATTCAAACATAAAACATTCAACAACAAACTATCACACAATTATCAACCAAATCAACCAGGAATGACCGTAGACAATAATCGTGAGATGACTTTAATAAGGTGATTAAATTATACCACCCTTCTAGAGACACCCCACGAGTCTACCCAAAAATAAAAAAGGAATTCAATGATGTCTCCTTTACTAATTTAGTAACCGAGAACCCGAAATGGATGAATTCAGATTAGCTCAAACGGACTAAGCATACCTTCAGTATACTGTAGTCCAACACACCCCAACCACAGGAATAATAACTACTGATGAGACCTATTAGCACAGGTCGAAACGCGTCTAGAATCGCTGCCCTCAATATCTTTTTTACTTAGATTAATTATTCCCGTTTTTTGGGGAATAACCAAAGCAACCACTATAGGATTAGCCACTACTACATGATCTTTTCCATTGGCCAAAAATGTAGTAGAGACTATTAGTCTAAGTCCACCAGTACTTAACTGCACATGCACACAATCTTCAAACCAGATAATCTTAACTGCATTTTCTTTGTTGTTGAAGGAATGGAAGAGTGAACTGCCACTCATCCCTGTAACATTCTCGGCACTTTGAAGGATTTGCCCCTAAGTTCCGGAGTATGGGCCTGCAGCCAACGAAAGACTAGGAAGCATCTTACTTTATTTTTAATAATAAAGTTTTTTGGATAGGTGTTACGAGTTGTGTTGACTTGGGATAGTGTATGGTGAACACAATCTGATCCAAATACGACAAACCACCAATTTCTCCAACCACTGGTTGCCATACCACGCTAATACCACCTAACTCTTACGCGAATCATTCAACCATCACATTACATAAATAAAAAACATTCTCCCAATAGAAATCCAAAAAAATTTTTTTCTTTGTTGTTGAAAGACGGGAAGAGTGAACTGCCACTGGTCCCTGTAGCATTCTCGGCACTTTGAAGGATTTGCCCCTAGATTCTGGAGTATGGGCCTGCAGCCAACGAAAGACTAGAAAGCGTTTTTTGGATAGGTGTTACGAGTTGTGTTGACTTGGGATAGTGTATGGTGAACACAACCTGATCCAAACACGACAAGCTTTTCGCAGATCATCCATAAGCAATATACAAACCCCCATTCTTAACAATCACTAGCTAACATACCACACCCAACTCTTACGCGAATCATTCAACCATCACATCATACAAATAAAAGATTTCTTTCAAATAGAATACAACATAAAAACAAAAAATTAAAATATAATTGAAAATACACCCCCCCATCCAAACCCCCCAACCACCAAAATCAACAATCCGGAGCTCAAAATTAAATATTTCATCAATTTTCAAATCTCACCACACCTCACATCATAACGAAGCATATCATCTTTATGAAGAATATCACTTTTTTAATACTCTTTACGAAGAATATCACCCCCCCCCCTTTTTTTAATAATCTCATCACACCTCACATCGTAATTGGGATAATACACCTTCATACCCACCGGTTACCCTTTTCTCTTTACAAAGAGGCGGCCCGAGGATGAATCCCCTGAACAACAGTCAATAACATTTGTCAGCACAAATGTACTTTGCCACAGGGGTGTTCTGCATCCTCTGTAGTCAAATCACAGTTAATTTGATGGACTGCATCCTCTGTAGTCAAATCACAGTTGGTTTGATGGACTACAGTGAATGCAAAAACACACAACAACCCTAATTTTTTATACAAGAATTACAATGAGTTGACCCTACGGATTCCTACTTATCCGTCGGAAGGAAAGTATGGAAAGATTACGGCGCAGACATGAAGGAGCCTATTCGTATGCCTAACCTTGAATATGAGAATTATGCCTCCAACTCTCACGAAGGTATAGAAAGCCCCGTAGACTACGCACAGTCTGGTCCCGCTAGATTAATCGGCCAAACAGGGGATCACCATCTAGTAGAAGAGTTCTTACAAATCTACACGATTCGGATGCCAACTTGTTTTAAATTAAAAAATTTTTTACTCGTTTCACAAACATATCCCTTATCACCTAACATACGTGGAAAAATTAAATTAAATTTCGGCCCTTGTTGAACAATAAGCATAATTTAACAATTCTTTAGCCTAACTAACCTCTCATATAACCAAATACATCATAAACATTGAATCATAGGTTCCACTAACCCATCAATATACCATATAACAATAAATACATTAAACCTTTTCAATCTCTTATCTTCTCTAAACTTAACCCGAATAACTTCATCCAAAATTCAAACGAACACCCAATGTCTTTAAGAAAACACAATATTAGTTTACAATCCCACAAAAAAAGTTTAACCATAACAATGTACAAAAATGTAACATCGTTTCTCTACTAAATACATCTACTAAATACATCTGTTCAAACAACTAAGAACCCTTTACGATCTCCCTGACATTCAACTCAACCCACAATAAAGAATTTTACTAAATCCAGCACTACCCTCAATATATTATATGGATGCCCATATACTCACAACATCAAACAAACCACAGATGTCCGTCTAAGAAGTAAAAACCGATAAACATACGTAGTCCACCTAGAAAACGAGTTAACCAATCATCGGATCCATGAACATATTAGACCCGCCCATTACAGATAAGTAATCATCCCCTTCCATTCCAACTGAATCGGATCAGTCCTGAATGAACACACTATAAAGGGGAAACTCACTCAACCCTAAGATATCAGTACGCATAAAGTGGTCACTTTAAATACTTCGAAATAATCATATAGCCCTTCAAGTGAAGTTAAAGAATATAATTAATGTTAATACCCTGCAGTAAAAAATTGCCCCAGGTGAATATTGTGAGTGCTCTGACAAAAGTGATAACACCCAAAAATATTTTTCCACTGTTAACATGTTCTTTTCACTGATACCCCGTTTCTCCAACCATCACACATCACCAAATAGTGTAGTCCTCTAAAAATCTAAAATAAAGTGATTCCACAAACAACCCCTTAAGAATACTCAGCCCCGTCACGCTTACCCAACAGTCTCCCCGTGCATAACTATAGAAACTCAGAAGAACAAAAAGTAAGTCCATTTACCTATAAAATAATTTCGTTTTTTAAAAAACACAATCCTTTTTGACTATTATACAACATATCCATCCAACAACAAGCTATCACACAATTTTTCCACAATTTGACCATTATACAATTCAAACATAAAACATTCAACAACAAACTATCACACAATTATCAACCAAATCAACCAGGAATGACCGTAGACAATAATCGTGAGATGACTTTAATAAGGTGATTAAATTATACCACCCTTCTAGAGACACCCCACGAGTCTACCCAAAAATAAAAAAGGAATTCAATGATGTCTCCTTTACTAATTTAGTAACCGAGAACCCGAAATGGATGAATTCAGATTAGCTCAAACGGACTAAGCATACCTTCAGTATACTGTAGTCCAACACACCCCAACCACAGGAATAATAACTACTGATGAGACCTATTAGCACAGGTCGAAACGCGTCTAGAATCGCTGCCCTCAATATCTTTTTTACTTAGATTAATTATTCCCGTTTTTTGGGGAATAACCAAAGCAACCACTATAGGATTAGCCACTACTACATGATCTTTTCCATTGGCCAAAAATGTAGTAGAGACTATTAGTCTAAGTCCACCAGTACTTAACTGCACATGCACACAATCTTCAAACCAGATAATCTTAACTGCATTTTCTTTGTTGTTGAAGGAATGGAAGAGTGAACTGCCACTCATCCCTGTAACATTCTCGGCACTTTGAAGGATTTGCCCCTAAGTTCCGGAGTATGGGCCTGCAGCCAACGAAAGACTAGGAAGCATCTTACTTTATTTTTAATAATAAAGTTTTTTGGATAGGTGTTACGAGTTGTGTTGACTTGGGATAGTGTATGGTGAACACAATCTGATCCAAATACGACAAACCACCAATTTCTCCAACCACTGGTTGCCATACCACGCTAATACCACCTAACTCTTACGCGAATCATTCAACCATCACATTACATAAATAAAAAACATTCTCCCAATAGAAATCCAAAAAAATTTTTTTCTTTGTTGTTGAAAGACGGGAAGAGTGAACTGCCACTGGTCCCTGTAGCATTCTCGGCACTTTGAAGGATTTGCCCCTAGATTCTGGAGTATGGGCCTGCAGCCAACGAAAGACTAGAAAGCGTTTTTTGGATAGGTGTTACGAGTTGTGTTGACTTGGGATAGTGTATGGTGAACACAACCTGATCCAAACACGACAAGCTTTTCGCAGATCATCCATAAGCAATATACAAACCCCCATTCTTAACAATCACTAGCTAACATACCACACCCAACTCTTACGCGAATCATTCAACCATCACATCATACAAATAAAAGATTTCTTTCAAATAGAATACAACATAAAAACAAAAAATTAAAATATAATTGAAAATACACCCCCCCATCCAAACCCCCCAACCACCAAAATCAACAATCCGGAGCTCAAAATTAAATATTTCATCAATTTTCAAATCTCACCACACCTCACATCATAACGAAGCATATCATCTTTATGAAGAATATCACTTTTTTAATACTCTTTACGAAGAATATCACCCCCCCCCCTTTTTTTAATAATCTCATCACACCTCACATCGTAATTGGGATAATACACCTTCATACCCACCGGTTACCCTTTTCTCTTTACAAAGAGGCGGCCCGAGGATGAATCCCCTGAACAACAGTCAATAACATTTGTCAGCACAAATGTACTTTGCCACAGGGGTGTTCTGCATCCTCTGTAGTCAAATCACAGTTAATTTGATGGACTGCATCCTCTGTAGTCAAATCACAGTTGGTTTGATGGACTACAGTGAATGCAAAAACACACAACAACCCTAATTTTTTATACAAGAATTACAATGAGTTGACCCTACGGATTCCTACTTATCCGTCGGAAGGAAAGTATGGAAAGATTACGGCGCAGACATGAAGGAGCCTATTCGTATGCCTAACCTTGAATATGAGAATTATGCCTCCAACTCTCACGAAGGTATAGAAAGCCCCGTAGACTACGCACAGTCTGGTCCCGCTAGATTAATCGGCCAAACAGGGGATCACCATCTAGTAGAAGAGTTCTTACAAATCTACACGATTCGGATGCCAACTTGTTTTAAATTAAAAAATTTTTTACTCGTTTCACAAACATATCCCTTATCACCTAACATACGTGGAAAAATTAAATTAAATTTCGGCCCTTGTTGAACAATAAGCATAATTTAACAATTCTTTAGCCTAACTAACCTCTCATATAACCAAATACATCATAAACATTGAATCATAGGTTCCACTAACCCATCAATATACCATATAACAATAAATACATTAAACCTTTTCAATCTCTTATCTTCTCTAAACTTAACCCGAATAACTTCATCCAAAATTCAAACGAACACCCAATGTCTTTAAGAAAACACAATATTAGTTTACAATCCCACAAAAAAAGTTTAACCATAACAATGTACAAAAATGTAACATCGTTTCTCTACTAAATACATCTACTAAATACATCTGTTCAAACAACTAAGAACCCTTTACGATCTCCCTGACATTCAACTCAACCCACAATAAAGAATTTTACTAAATCCAGCACTACCCTCAATATATTATATGGATGCCCATATACTCACAACATCAAACAAACCACAGATGTCCGTCTAAGAAGTAAAAACCGATAAACATACGTAGTCCACCTAGAAAACGAGTTAACCAATCATCGGATCCATGAACATATTAGACCCGCCCATTACAGATAAGTAATCATCCCCTTCCATTCCAACTGAATCGGATCAGTCCTGAATGAACACACTATAAAGGGGAAACTCACTCAACCCTAAGATATCAGTACGCATAAAGTGGTCACTTTAAATACTTCGAAATAATCATATAGCCCTTCAAGTGAAGTTAAAGAATATAATTAATGTTAATACCCTGCAGTAAAAAATTGCCCCAGGTGAATATTGTGAGTGCTCTGACAAAAGTGATAACACCCAAAAATATTTTTCCACTGTTAACATGTTCTTTTCACTGATACCCCGTTTCTCCAACCATCACACATCACCAAATAGTGTAGTCCTCTAAAAATCTAAAATAAAGTGATTCCACAAACAACCCCTTAAGAATACTCAGCCCCGTCACGCTTACCCAACAGTCTCCCCGTGCATAACTATAGAAACTCAGAAGAACAAAAAGTAAGTCCATTTACCTATAAAATAATTTCGTTTTTTAAAAAACACAATCCTTTTTGACTATTATACAACATATCCATCCAACAACAAGCTATCACACAATTTTTCCACAATTTGACCATTATACAATTCAAACATAAAACATTCAACAACAAACTATCACACAATTATCAACCAAATCAACCAGGAATGACCGTAGACAATAATCGTGAGATGACTTTAATAAGGTGATTAAATTATACCACCCTTCTAGAGACACCCCACGAGTCTACCCAAAAATAAAAAAGGAATTCAATGATGTCTCCTTTACTAATTTAGTAACCGAGAACCCGAAATGGATGAATTCAGATTAGCTCAAACGGACTAAGCATACCTTCAGTATACTGTAGTCCAACACACCCCAACCACAGGAATAATAACTACTGATGAGACCTATTAGCACAGGTCGAAACGCGTCTAGAATCGCTGCCCTCAATATCTTTTTTACTTAGATTAATTATTCCCGTTTTTTGGGGAATAACCAAAGCAACCACTATAGGATTAGCCACTACTACATGATCTTTTCCATTGGCCAAAAATGTAGTAGAGACTATTAGTCTAAGTCCACCAGTACTTAACTGCACATGCACACAATCTTCAAACCAGATAATCTTAACTGCATTTTCTTTGTTGTTGAAGGAATGGAAGAGTGAACTGCCACTCATCCCTGTAACATTCTCGGCACTTTGAAGGATTTGCCCCTAAGTTCCGGAGTATGGGCCTGCAGCCAACGAAAGACTAGGAAGCATCTTACTTTATTTTTAATAATAAAGTTTTTTGGATAGGTGTTACGAGTTGTGTTGACTTGGGATAGTGTATGGTGAACACAATCTGATCCAAATACGACAAACCACCAATTTCTCCAACCACTGGTTGCCATACCACGCTAATACCACCTAACTCTTACGCGAATCATTCAACCATCACATTACATAAATAAAAAACATTCTCCCAATAGAAATCCAAAAAAATTTTTTTCTTTGTTGTTGAAAGACGGGAAGAGTGAACTGCCACTGGTCCCTGTAGCATTCTCGGCACTTTGAAGGATTTGCCCCTAGATTCTGGAGTATGGGCCTGCAGCCAACGAAAGACTAGAAAGCGTTTTTTGGATAGGTGTTACGAGTTGTGTTGACTTGGGATAGTGTATGGTGAACACAACCTGATCCAAACACGACAAGCTTTTCGCAGATCATCCATAAGCAATATACAAACCCCCATTCTTAACAATCACTAGCTAACATACCACACCCAACTCTTACGCGAATCATTCAACCATCACATCATACAAATAAAAGATTTCTTTCAAATAGAATACAACATAAAAACAAAAAATTAAAATATAATTGAAAATACACCCCCCCATCCAAACCCCCCAACCACCAAAATCAACAATCCGGAGCTCAAAATTAAATATTTCATCAATTTTCAAATCTCACCACACCTCACATCATAACGAAGCATATCATCTTTATGAAGAATATCACTTTTTTAATACTCTTTACGAAGAATATCACCCCCCCCCCTTTTTTTAATAATCTCATCACACCTCACATCGTAATTGGGATAATACACCTTCATACCCACCGGTTACCCTTTTCTCTTTACAAAGAGGCGGCCCGAGGATGAATCCCCTGAACAACAGTCAATAACATTTGTCAGCACAAATGTACTTTGCCACAGGGGTGTTCTGCATCCTCTGTAGTCAAATCACAGTTAATTTGATGGACTGCATCCTCTGTAGTCAAATCACAGTTGGTTTGATGGACTACAGTGAATGCAAAAACACACAACAACCCTAATTTTTTATACAAGAATTACAATGAGTTGACCCTACGGATTCCTACTTATCCGTCGGAAGGAAAGTATGGAAAGATTACGGCGCAGACATGAAGGAGCCTATTCGTATGCCTAACCTTGAATATGAGAATTATGCCTCCAACTCTCACGAAGGTATAGAAAGCCCCGTAGACTACGCACAGTCTGGTCCCGCTAGATTAATCGGCCAAACAGGGGATCACCATCTAGTAGAAGAGTTCTTACAAATCTACACGATTCGGATGCCAACTTGTTTTAAATTAAAAAATTTTTTACTCGTTTCACAAACATATCCCTTATCACCTAACATACGTGGAAAAATTAAATTAAATTTCGGCCCTTGTTGAACAATAAGCATAATTTAACAATTCTTTAGCCTAACTAACCTCTCATATAACCAAATACATCATAAACATTGAATCATAGGTTCCACTAACCCATCAATATACCATATAACAATAAATACATTAAACCTTTTCAATCTCTTATCTTCTCTAAACTTAACCCGAATAACTTCATCCAAAATTCAAACGAACACCCAATGTCTTTAAGAAAACACAATATTAGTTTACAATCCCACAAAAAAAGTTTAACCATAACAATGTACAAAAATGTAACATCGTTTCTCTACTAAATACATCTACTAAATACATCTGTTCAAACAACTAAGAACCCTTTACGATCTCCCTGACATTCAACTCAACCCACAATAAAGAATTTTACTAAATCCAGCACTACCCTCAATATATTATATGGATGCCCATATACTCACAACATCAAACAAACCACAGATGTCCGTCTAAGAAGTAAAAACCGATAAACATACGTAGTCCACCTAGAAAACGAGTTAACCAATCATCGGATCCATGAACATATTAGACCCGCCCATTACAGATAAGTAATCATCCCCTTCCATTCCAACTGAATCGGATCAGTCCTGAATGAACACACTATAAAGGGGAAACTCACTCAACCCTAAGATATCAGTACGCATAAAGTGGTCACTTTAAATACTTCGAAATAATCATATAGCCCTTCAAGTGAAGTTAAAGAATATAATTAATGTTAATACCCTGCAGTAAAAAATTGCCCCAGGTGAATATTGTGAGTGCTCTGACAAAAGTGATAACACCCAAAAATATTTTTCCACTGTTAACATGTTCTTTTCACTGATACCCCGTTTCTCCAACCATCACACATCACCAAATAGTGTAGTCCTCTAAAAATCTAAAATAAAGTGATTCCACAAACAACCCCTTAAGAATACTCAGCCCCGTCACGCTTACCCAACAGTCTCCCCGTGCATAACTATAGAAACTCAGAAGAACAAAAAGTAAGTCCATTTACCTATAAAATAATTTCGTTTTTTAAAAAACACAATCCTTTTTGACTATTATACAACATATCCATCCAACAACAAGCTATCACACAATTTTTCCACAATTTGACCATTATACAATTCAAACATAAAACATTCAACAACAAACTATCACACAATTATCAACCAAATCAACCAGGAATGACCGTAGACAATAATCGTGAGATGACTTTAATAAGGTGATTAAATTATACCACCCTTCTAGAGACACCCCACGAGTCTACCCAAAAATAAAAAAGGAATTCAATGATGTCTCCTTTACTAATTTAGTAACCGAGAACCCGAAATGGATGAATTCAGATTAGCTCAAACGGACTAAGCATACCTTCAGTATACTGTAGTCCAACACACCCCAACCACAGGAATAATAACTACTGATGAGACCTATTAGCACAGGTCGAAACGCGTCTAGAATCGCTGCCCTCAATATCTTTTTTACTTAGATTAATTATTCCCGTTTTTTGGGGAATAACCAAAGCAACCACTATAGGATTAGCCACTACTACATGATCTTTTCCATTGGCCAAAAATGTAGTAGAGACTATTAGTCTAAGTCCACCAGTACTTAACTGCACATGCACACAATCTTCAAACCAGATAATCTTAACTGCATTTTCTTTGTTGTTGAAGGAATGGAAGAGTGAACTGCCACTCATCCCTGTAACATTCTCGGCACTTTGAAGGATTTGCCCCTAAGTTCCGGAGTATGGGCCTGCAGCCAACGAAAGACTAGGAAGCATCTTACTTTATTTTTAATAATAAAGTTTTTTGGATAGGTGTTACGAGTTGTGTTGACTTGGGATAGTGTATGGTGAACACAATCTGATCCAAATACGACAAACCACCAATTTCTCCAACCACTGGTTGCCATACCACGCTAATACCACCTAACTCTTACGCGAATCATTCAACCATCACATTACATAAATAAAAAACATTCTCCCAATAGAAATCCAAAAAAATTTTTTTCTTTGTTGTTGAAAGACGGGAAGAGTGAACTGCCACTGGTCCCTGTAGCATTCTCGGCACTTTGAAGGATTTGCCCCTAGATTCTGGAGTATGGGCCTGCAGCCAACGAAAGACTAGAAAGCGTTTTTTGGATAGGTGTTACGAGTTGTGTTGACTTGGGATAGTGTATGGTGAACACAACCTGATCCAAACACGACAAGCTTTTCGCAGATCATCCATAAGCAATATACAAACCCCCATTCTTAACAATCACTAGCTAACATACCACACCCAACTCTTACGCGAATCATTCAACCATCACATCATACAAATAAAAGATTTCTTTCAAATAGAATACAACATAAAAACAAAAAATTAAAATATAATTGAAAATACACCCCCCCATCCAAACCCCCCAACCACCAAAATCAACAATCCGGAGCTCAAAATTAAATATTTCATCAATTTTCAAATCTCACCACACCTCACATCATAACGAAGCATATCATCTTTATGAAGAATATCACTTTTTTAATACTCTTTACGAAGAATATCACCCCCCCCCCTTTTTTTAATAATCTCATCACACCTCACATCGTAATTGGGATAATACACCTTCATACCCACCGGTTACCCTTTTCTCTTTACAAAGAGGCGGCCCGAGGATGAATCCCCTGAACAACAGTCAATAACATTTGTCAGCACAAATGTACTTTGCCACAGGGGTGTTCTGCATCCTCTGTAGTCAAATCACAGTTAATTTGATGGACTGCATCCTCTGTAGTCAAATCACAGTTGGTTTGATGGACTACAGTGAATGCAAAAACACACAACAACCCTAATTTTTTATACAAGAATTACAATGAGTTGACCCTACGGATTCCTACTTATCCGTCGGAAGGAAAGTATGGAAAGATTACGGCGCAGACATGAAGGAGCCTATTCGTATGCCTAACCTTGAATATGAGAATTATGCCTCCAACTCTCACGAAGGTATAGAAAGCCCCGTAGACTACGCACAGTCTGGTCCCGCTAGATTAATCGGCCAAACAGGGGATCACCATCTAGTAGAAGAGTTCTTACAAATCTACACGATTCGGATGCCAACTTGTTTTAAATTAAAAAATTTTTTACTCGTTTCACAAACATATCCCTTATCACCTAACATACGTGGAAAAATTAAATTAAATTTCGGCCCTTGTTGAACAATAAGCATAATTTAACAATTCTTTAGCCTAACTAACCTCTCATATAACCAAATACATCATAAACATTGAATCATAGGTTCCACTAACCCATCAATATACCATATAACAATAAATACATTAAACCTTTTCAATCTCTTATCTTCTCTAAACTTAACCCGAATAACTTCATCCAAAATTCAAACGAACACCCAATGTCTTTAAGAAAACACAATATTAGTTTACAATCCCACAAAAAAAGTTTAACCATAACAATGTACAAAAATGTAACATCGTTTCTCTACTAAATACATCTACTAAATACATCTGTTCAAACAACTAAGAACCCTTTACGATCTCCCTGACATTCAACTCAACCCACAATAAAGAATTTTACTAAATCCAGCACTACCCTCAATATATTATATGGATGCCCATATACTCACAACATCAAACAAACCACAGATGTCCGTCTAAGAAGTAAAAACCGATAAACATACGTAGTCCACCTAGAAAACGAGTTAACCAATCATCGGATCCATGAACATATTAGACCCGCCCATTACAGATAAGTAATCATCCCCTTCCATTCCAACTGAATCGGATCAGTCCTGAATGAACACACTATAAAGGGGAAACTCACTCAACCCTAAGATATCAGTACGCATAAAGTGGTCACTTTAAATACTTCGAAATAATCATATAGCCCTTCAAGTGAAGTTAAAGAATATAATTAATGTTAATACCCTGCAGTAAAAAATTGCCCCAGGTGAATATTGTGAGTGCTCTGACAAAAGTGATAACACCCAAAAATATTTTTCCACTGTTAACATGTTCTTTTCACTGATACCCCGTTTCTCCAACCATCACACATCACCAAATAGTGTAGTCCTCTAAAAATCTAAAATAAAGTGATTCCACAAACAACCCCTTAAGAATACTCAGCCCCGTCACGCTTACCCAACAGTCTCCCCGTGCATAACTATAGAAACTCAGAAGAACAAAAAGTAAGTCCATTTACCTATAAAATAATTTCGTTTTTTAAAAAACACAATCCTTTTTGACTATTATACAACATATCCATCCAACAACAAGCTATCACACAATTTTTCCACAATTTGACCATTATACAATTCAAACATAAAACATTCAACAACAAACTATCACACAATTATCAACCAAATCAACCAGGAATGACCGTAGACAATAATCGTGAGATGACTTTAATAAGGTGATTAAATTATACCACCCTTCTAGAGACACCCCACGAGTCTACCCAAAAATAAAAAAGGAATTCAATGATGTCTCCTTTACTAATTTAGTAACCGAGAACCCGAAATGGATGAATTCAGATTAGCTCAAACGGACTAAGCATACCTTCAGTATACTGTAGTCCAACACACCCCAACCACAGGAATAATAACTACTGATGAGACCTATTAGCACAGGTCGAAACGCGTCTAGAATCGCTGCCCTCAATATCTTTTTTACTTAGATTAATTATTCCCGTTTTTTGGGGAATAACCAAAGCAACCACTATAGGATTAGCCACTACTACATGATCTTTTCCATTGGCCAAAAATGTAGTAGAGACTATTAGTCTAAGTCCACCAGTACTTAACTGCACATGCACACAATCTTCAAACCAGATAATCTTAACTGCATTTTCTTTGTTGTTGAAGGAATGGAAGAGTGAACTGCCACTCATCCCTGTAACATTCTCGGCACTTTGAAGGATTTGCCCCTAAGTTCCGGAGTATGGGCCTGCAGCCAACGAAAGACTAGGAAGCATCTTACTTTATTTTTAATAATAAAGTTTTTTGGATAGGTGTTACGAGTTGTGTTGACTTGGGATAGTGTATGGTGAACACAATCTGATCCAAATACGACAAACCACCAATTTCTCCAACCACTGGTTGCCATACCACGCTAATACCACCTAACTCTTACGCGAATCATTCAACCATCACATTACATAAATAAAAAACATTCTCCCAATAGAAATCCAAAAAAATTTTTTTCTTTGTTGTTGAAAGACGGGAAGAGTGAACTGCCACTGGTCCCTGTAGCATTCTCGGCACTTTGAAGGATTTGCCCCTAGATTCTGGAGTATGGGCCTGCAGCCAACGAAAGACTAGAAAGCGTTTTTTGGATAGGTGTTACGAGTTGTGTTGACTTGGGATAGTGTATGGTGAACACAACCTGATCCAAACACGACAAGCTTTTCGCAGATCATCCATAAGCAATATACAAACCCCCATTCTTAACAATCACTAGCTAACATACCACACCCAACTCTTACGCGAATCATTCAACCATCACATCATACAAATAAAAGATTTCTTTCAAATAGAATACAACATAAAAACAAAAAATTAAAATATAATTGAAAATACACCCCCCCATCCAAACCCCCCAACCACCAAAATCAACAATCCGGAGCTCAAAATTAAATATTTCATCAATTTTCAAATCTCACCACACCTCACATCATAACGAAGCATATCATCTTTATGAAGAATATCACTTTTTTAATACTCTTTACGAAGAATATCACCCCCCCCCCCTTTTTTTAATAATCTCATCACACCTCACATCGTAATTGGGATAATACACCTTCATACCCACCGGTTACCCTTTTCTCTTTACAAAGAGGCGGCCCGAGGATGAATCCCCTGAACAACAGTCAATAACATTTGTCAGCACAAATGTACTTTGCCACAGGGGTGTTCTGCATCCTCTGTAGTCAAATCACAGTTAATTTGATGGACTGCATCCTCTGTAGTCAAATCACAGTTGGTTTGATGGACTACAGTGAATGCAAAAACACACAACAACCCTAATTTTTTATACAAGAATTACAATGAGTTGACCCTACGGATTCCTACTTATCCGTCGGAAGGAAAGTATGGAAAGATTACGGCGCAGACATGAAGGAGCCTATTCGTATGCCTAACCTTGAATATGAGAATTATGCCTCCAACTCTCACGAAGGTATAGAAAGCCCCGTAGACTACGCACAGTCTGGTCCCGCTAGATTAATCGGCCAAACAGGGGATCACCATCTAGTAGAAGAGTTCTTACAAATCTACACGATTCGGATGCCAACTTGTTTTAAATTAAAAAATTTTTTACTCGTTTCACAAACATATCCCTTATCACCTAACATACGTGGAAAAATTAAATTAAATTTCGGCCCTTGTTGAACAATAAGCATAATTTAACAATTCTTTAGCCTAACTAACCTCTCATATAACCAAATACATCATAAACATTGAATCATAGGTTCCACTAACCCATCAATATACCATATAACAATAAATACATTAAACCTTTTCAATCTCTTATCTTCTCTAAACTTAACCCGAATAACTTCATCCAAAATTCAAACGAACACCCAATGTCTTTAAGAAAACACAATATTAGTTTACAATCCCACAAAAAAAGTTTAACCATAACAATGTACAAAAATGTAACATCGTTTCTCTACTAAATACATCTACTAAATACATCTGTTCAAACAACTAAGAACCCTTTACGATCTCCCTGACATTCAACTCAACCCACAATAAAGAATTTTACTAAATCCAGCACTACCCTCAATATATTATATGGATGCCCATATACTCACAACATCAAACAAACCACAGATGTCCGTCTAAGAAGTAAAAACCGATAAACATACGTAGTCCACCTAGAAAACGAGTTAACCAATCATCGGATCCATGAACATATTAGACCCGCCCATTACAGATAAGTAATCATCCCCTTCCATTCCAACTGAATCGGATCAGTCCTGAATGAACACACTATAAAGGGGAAACTCACTCAACCCTAAGATATCAGTACGCATAAAGTGGTCGCTTTAAATACTTCGAAATAATCATATAGCCCTTCAAGTGAAGTTAAAGAATATAATTAATGTTAATACCCTGCAGTAAAAAATTGCCCCAGGTGAATATTGTGAGTGCTCTGACAAAAGTGATAACACCCAAAAATATTTTTCCACTGTTAACATGTTCTTTTCACTGATACCCCGTTTCTCCAACCATCACACATCACCAAATAGTGTAGTCCTCTAAAAATCTAAAATAAAGTGATTCCACAAACAACCCCTTAAGAATACTCAGCCCCGTCACGCTTACCCAACAGTCTCCCCGTGCATAACTATAGAAACTCAGAAGAACAAAAAGTAAGTCCATTTACCTATAAAATAATTTCGTTTTTTAAAAAACACAATCCTTTTTGACTATTATACAACATATCCATCCAACAACAAGCTATCACACAATTTTTCCACAATTTGACCATTATACAATTCAAACATAAAACATTCAACAACAAACTATCACACAATTATCAACCAAATCAACCAGGAATGACCGTAGACAATAATCGTGAGATGACTTTAATAAGGTGATTAAATTATACCACCCTTCTAGAGACACCCCACGAGTCTACCCAAAAATAAAAAAGGAATTCAATGATGTCTCCTTTACTAATTTAGTAACCGAGAACCCGAAATGGATGAATTCAGATTAGCTCAAACGGACTAAGCATACCTTCAGTATACTGTAGTCCAACACACCCCAACCACAGGAATAATAACTACTGATGAGACCTATTAGCACAGGTCGAAACGCGTCTAGAATCGCTGCCCTCAATATCTTTTTTACTTAGATTAATTATTCCCGTTTTTTGGGGAATAACCAAAGCAACCACTATAGGATTAGCCACTACTACATGATCTTTTCCATTGGCCAAAAATGTAGTAGAGACTATTAGTCTAAGTCCACCAGTACTTAACTGCACATGCACACAATCTTCAAACCAGATAATCTTAACTGCATTTTCTTTGTTGTTGAAGGAATGGAAGAGTGAACTGCCACTCATCCCTGTAACATTCTCGGCACTTTGAAGGATTTGCCCCTAAGTTCCGGAGTATGGGCCTGCAGCCAACGAAAGACTAGGAAGCATCTTACTTTATTTTTAATAATAAAGTTTTTTGGATAGGTGTTACGAGTTGTGTTGACTTGGGATAGTGTATGGTGAACACAATCTGATCCAAATACGACAAACCACCAATTTCTCCAACCACTGGTTGCCATACCACGCTAATACCACCTAACTCTTACGCGAATCATTCAACCATCACATTACATAAATAAAAAACATTCTCCCAATAGAAATCCAAAAAAATTTTTTTCTTTGTTGTTGAAAGACGGGAAGAGTGAACTGCCACTGGTCCCTGTAGCATTCTCGGCACTTTGAAGGATTTGCCCCTAGATTCTGGAGTATGGGCCTGCAGCCAACGAAAGACTAGAAAGCGTTTTTTGGATAGGTGTTACGAGTTGTGTTGACTTGGGATAGTGTATGGTGAACACAACCTGATCCAAACACGACAAGCTTTTCGCAGATCATCCATAAGCAATATACAAACCCCCATTCTTAACAATCACTAGCTAACATACCACACCCAACTCTTACGCGAATCATTCAACCATCACATCATACAAATAAAAGATTTCTTTCAAATAGAATACAACATAAAAACAAAAAATTAAAATATAATTGAAAATACACCCCCCCATCCAAACCCCCCAACCACCAAAATCAACAATCCGGAGCTCAAAATTAAATATTTCATCAATTTTCAAATCTCACCACACCTCACATCATAACGAAGCATATCATCTTTATGAAGAATATCACTTTTTTAATACTCTTTACGAAGAATATCACCCCCCCCCCCTTTTTTTAATAATCTCATCACACCTCACATCGTAATTGGGATAATACACCTTCATACCCACCGGTTACCCTTTTCTCTTTACAAAGAGGCGGCCCGAGGATGAATCCCCTGAACAACAGTCAATAACATTTGTCAGCACAAATGTACTTTGCCACAGGGGTGTTCTGCATCCTCTGTAGTCAAATCACAGTTAATTTGATGGACTGCATCCTCTGTAGTCAAATCACAGTTGGTTTGATGGACTACAGTGAATGCAAAAACACACAACAACCCTAATTTTTTATACAAGAATTACAATGAGTTGACCCTACGGATTCCTACTTATCCGTCGGAAGGAAAGTATGGAAAGATTACGGCGCAGACATGAAGGAGCCTATTCGTATGCCTAACCTTGAATATGAGAATTGTGCCTCCAACTCTCACGAAGGTATAGAAAGCCCCGTAGACTACGCACAGTCTGGTCCCGCTAGATTAATCGGCCAAACAGGGGATCACCATCTAGTAGAAGAGTTCTTACAAATCTACACGATTCGGATGCCAACTTGTTTTAAATTAAAAAATTTTTTACTCGTTTCACAAACATATCCCTTATCACCTAACATACGTGGAAAAATTAAATTAAATTTCGGCCCTTGTTGAACAATAAGCATAATTTAACAATTCTTTAGCCTAACTAACCTCTCATATAACCAAATACATCATAAACATTGAATCATAGGTTCCACTAACCCATCAATATACCATATAACAATAAATACATTAAACCTTTTCAATCTCTTATCTTCTCTAAACTTAACCCGAATAACTTCATCCAAAATTCAAACGAACACCCAATGTCTTTAAGAAAACACAATATTAGTTTACAATCCCACAAAAAAAGTTTAACCATAACAATGTACAAAAATGTAACATCGTTTCTCTACTAAATACATCTACTAAATACATCTGTTCAAACAACTAAGAACCCTTTACGATCTCCCTGACATTCAACTCAACCCACAATAAAGAATTTTACTAAATCCAGCACTACCCTCAATATATTATATGGATGCCCATATACTCACAACATCAAACAAACCACAGATGTCCGTCTAAGAAGTAAAAACCGATAAACATACGTAGTCCACCTAGAAAACGAGTTAACCAATCATCGGATCCATGAACATATTAGACCCGCCCATTACAGATAAGTAATCATCCCCTTCCATTCCAACTGAATCGGATCAGTCCTGAATGAACACACTATAAAGGGGAAACTCACTCAACCCTAAGATATCAGTACGCATAAAGTGGTCACTTTAAATACTTCGAAATAATCATATAGCCCTTCAAGTGAAGTTAAAGAATATAATTAATGTTAATACCCTGCAGTAAAAAATTGCCCCAGGTGAATATTGTGAGTGCTCTGACAAAAGTGATAACACCCAAAAATATTTTTCCACTGTTAACATGTTCTTTTCACTGATACCCCGTTTCTCCAACCATCACACATCACCAAATAGTGTAGTCCTCTAAAAATCTAAAATAAAGTGATTCCACAAACAACCCCTTAAGAATACTCAGCCCCGTCACGCTTACCCAACAGTCTCCCCGTGCATAACTATAGAAACTCAGAAGAACAAAAAGTAAGTCCATTTACCTATAAAATAATTTCGTTTTTTAAAAAACACAATCCTTTTTGACTATTATACAACATATCCATCCAACAACAAGCTATCACACAATTTTTCCACAATTTGACCATTATACAATTCAAACATAAAACATTCAACAACAAACTATCACACAATTATCAACCAAATCAACCAGGAATGACCGTAGACAATAATCGTGAGATGACTTTAATAAGGTGATTAAATTATACCACCCTTCTAGAGACACCCCACGAGTCTACCCAAAAATAAAAAAGGAATTCAATGATGTCTCCTTTACTAATTTAGTAACCGAGAACCCGAAATGGATGAATTCAGATTAGCTCAAACGGACTAAGCATACCTTCAGTATACTGTAGTCCAACACACCCCAACCACAGGAATAATAACTACTGATGAGACCTATTAGCACAGGTCGAAACGCGTCTAGAATCGCTGCCCTCAATATCTTTTTTACTTAGATTAATTATTCCCGTTTTTTGGGGAATAACCAAAGCAACCACTATAGGATTAGCCACTACTACATGATCTTTTCCATTGGCCAAAAATGTAGTAGAGACTATTAGTCTAAGTCCACCAGTACTTAACTGCACATGCACACAATCTTCAAACCAGATAATCTTAACTGCATTTTCTTTGTTGTTGAAGGAATGGAAGAGTGAACTGCCACTCATCCCTGTAACATTCTCGGCACTTTGAAGGATTTGCCCCTAAGTTCCGGAGTATGGGCCTGCAGCCAACGAAAGACTAGGAAGCATCTTACTTTATTTTTAATAATAAAGTTTTTTGGATAGGTGTTACGAGTTGTGTTGACTTGGGATAGTGTATGGTGAACACAATCTGATCCAAATACGACAAACCACCAATTTCTCCAACCACTGGTTGCCATACCACGCTAATACCACCTAACTCTTACGCGAATCATTCAACCATCACATTACATAAATAAAAAACATTCTCCCAATAGAAATCCAAAAAAATTTTTTTCTTTGTTGTTGAAAGACGGGAAGAGTGAACTGCCACTGGTCCCTGTAGCATTCTCGGCACTTTGAAGGATTTGCCCCTAGATTCTGGAGTATGGGCCTGCAGCCAACGAAAGACTAGAAAGCGTTTTTTGGATAGGTGTTACGAGTTGTGTTGACTTGGGATAGTGTATGGTGAACACAACCTGATCCAAACACGACAAGCTTTTCGCAGATCATCCATAAGCAATATACAAACCCCCATTCTTAACAATCACTAGCTAACATACCACACCCAACTCTTACGCGAATCATTCAACCATCACATCATACAAATAAAAGATTTCTTTCAAATAGAATACAACATAAAAACAAAAAATTAAAATATAATTGAAAATACACCCCCCCATCCAAACCCCCCAACCACCAAAATCAACAATCCGGAGCTCAAAATTAAATATTTCATCAATTTTCAAATCTCACCACACCTCACATCATAACGAAGCATATCATCTTTATGAAGAATATCACTTTTTTAATACTCTTTACGAAGAATATCACCCCCCCCCCCTTTTTTTAATAATCTCATCACACCTCACATCGTAATTGGGATAATACACCTTCATACCCACCGGTTACCCTTTTCTCTTTACAAAGAGGCGGCCCGAGGATGAATCCCCTGAACAACAGTCAATAACATTTGTCAGCACAAATGTACTTTGCCACAGGGGTGTTCTGCATCCTCTGTAGTCAAATCACAGTTAATTTGATGGACTGCATCCTCTGTAGTCAAATCACAGTTGGTTTGATGGACTACAGTGAATGCAAAAACACACAACAACCCTAATTTTTTATACAAGAATTACAATGAGTTGACCCTACGGATTCCTACTTATCCGTCGGAAGGAAAGTATGGAAAGATTACGGCGCAGACATGAAGGAGCCTATTCGTATGCCTAACCTTGAATATGAGAATTATGCCTCCAACTCTCACGAAGGTATAGAAAGCCCCGTAGACTACGCACAGTCTGGTCCCGCTAGATTAATCGGCCAAACAGGGGATCACCATCTAGTAGAAGAGTTCTTACAAATCTACACGATTCGGATGCCAACTTGTTTTAAATTAAAAAATTTTTTACTCGTTTCACAAACATATCCCTTATCACCTAACATACGTGGAAAAATTAAATTAAATTTCGGCCCTTGTTGAACAATAAGCATAATTTAACAATTCTTTAGCCTAACTAACCTCTCATATAACCAAATACATCATAAACATTGAATCATAGGTTCCACTAACCCATCAATATACCATATAACAATAAATACATTAAACCTTTTCAATCTCTTATCTTCTCTAAACTTAACCCGAATAACTTCATCCAAAATTCAAACGAACACCCAATGTCTTTAAGAAAACACAATATTAGTTTACAATCCCACAAAAAAAGTTTAACCATAACAATGTACAAAAATGTAACATCGTTTCTCTACTAAATACATCTACTAAATACATCTGTTCAAACAACTAAGAACCCTTTACGATCTCCCTGACATTCAACTCAACCCACAATAAAGAATTTTACTAAATCCAGCACTACCCTCAATATATTATATGGATGCCCATATACTCACAACATCAAACAAACCACAGATGTCCGTCTAAGAAGTAAAAACCGATAAACATACGTAGTCCACCTAGAAAACGAGTTAACCAATCATCGGATCCATGAACATATTAGACCCGCCCATTACAGATAAGTAATCATCCCCTTCCATTCCAACTGAATCGGATCAGTCCTGAATGAACACACTATAAAGGGGAAACTCACTCAACCCTAAGATATCAGTACGCATAAAGTGGTCACTTTAAATACTTCGAAATAATCATATAGCCCTTCAAGTGAAGTTAAAGAATATAATTAATGTTAATACCCTGCAGTAAAAAATTGCCCCAGGTGAATATTGTGAGTGCTCTGACAAAAGTGATAACACCCAAAAATATTTTTCCACTGTTAACATGTTCTTTTCACTGATACCCCGTTTCTCCAACCATCACACATCACCAAATAGTGTAGTCCTCTAAAAATCTAAAATAAAGTGATTCCACAAACAACCCCTTAAGAATACTCAGCCCCGTCACGCTTACCCAACAGTCTCCCCGTGCATAACTATAGAAACTCAGAAGAACAAAAAGTAAGTCCATTTACCTATAAAATAATTTCGTTTTTTAAAAAACACAATCCTTTTTGACTATTATACAACATATCCATCCAACAACAAGCTATCACACAATTTTTCCACAATTTGACCATTATACAATTCAAACATAAAACATTCAACAACAAACTATCACACAATTATCAACCAAATCAACCAGGAATGACCGTAGACAATAATCGTGAGATGACTTTAATAAGGTGATTAAATTATACCACCCTTCTAGAGACACCCCACGAGTCTACCCAAAAATAAAAAAGGAATTCAATGATGTCTCCTTTACTAATTTAGTAACCGAGAACCCGAAATGGATGAATTCAGATTAGCTCAAACGGACTAAGCATACCTTCAGTATACTGTAGTCCAACACACCCCAACCACAGGAATAATAACTACTGATGAGACCTATTAGCACAGGTCGAAACGCGTCTAGAATCGCTGCCCTCAATATCTTTTTTACTTAGATTAATTATTCCCGTTTTTTGGGGAATAACCAAAGCAACCACTATAGGATTAGCCACTACTACATGATCTTTTCCATTGGCCAAAAATGTAGTAGAGACTATTAGTCTAAGTCCACCAGTACTTAACTGCACATGCACACAATCTTCAAACCAGATAATCTTAACTGCATTTTCTTTGTTGTTGAAGGAATGGAAGAGTGAACTGCCACTCATCCCTGTAACATTCTCGGCACTTTGAAGGATTTGCCCCTAAGTTCCGGAGTATGGGCCTGCAGCCAACGAAAGACTAGGAAGCATCTTACTTTATTTTTAATAATAAAGTTTTTTGGATAGGTGTTACGAGTTGTGTTGACTTGGGATAGTGTATGGTGAACACAATCTGATCCAAATACGACAAACCACCAATTTCTCCAACCACTGGTTGCCATACCACGCTAATACCACCTAACTCTTACGCGAATCATTCAACCATCACATTACATAAATAAAAAACATTCTCCCAATAGAAATCCAAAAAAATTTTTTTCTTTGTTGTTGAAAGACGGGAAGAGTGAACTGCCACTGGTCCCTGTAGCATTCTCGGCACTTTGAAGGATTTGCCCCTAGATTCTGGAGTATGGGCCTGCAGCCAACGAAAGACTAGAAAGCGTTTTTTGGATAGGTGTTACGAGTTGTGTTGACTTGGGATAGTGTATGGTGAACACAACCTGATCCAAACACGACAAGCTTTTCGCAGATCATCCATAAGCAATATACAAACCCCCATTCTTAACAATCACTAGCTAACATACCACACCCAACTCTTACGCGAATCATTCAACCATCACATCATACAAATAAAAGATTTCTTTCAAATAGAATACAACATAAAAACAAAAAATTAAAATATAATTGAAAATACACCCCCCCATCCAAACCCCCCAACCACCAAAATCAACAATCCGGAGCTCAAAATTAAATATTTCATCAATTTTCAAATCTCACCACACCTCACATCATAACGAAGCATATCATCTTTATGAAGAATATCACTTTTTTAATACTCTTTACGAAGAATATCACCCCCCCCCCCTTTTTTTAATAATCTCATCACACCTCACATCGTAATTGGGATAATACACCTTCATACCCACCGGTTACCCTTTTCTCTTTACAAAGAGGCGGCCCGAGGATGAATCCCCTGAACAACAGTCAATAACATTTGTCAGCACAAATGTACTTTGCCACAGGGGTGTTCTGCATCCTCTGTAGTCAAATCACAGTTAATTTGATGGACTGCATCCTCTGTAGTCAAATCACAGTTGGTTTGATGGACTACAGTGAATGCAAAAACACACAACAACCCTAATTTTTTATACAAGAATTACAATGAGTTGACCCTACGGATTCCTACTTATCCGTCGGAAGGAAAGTATGGAAAGATTACGGCGCAGACATGAAGGAGCCTATTCGTATGCCTAACCTTGAATATGAGAATTATGCCTCCAACTCTCACGAAGGTATAGAAAGCCCCGTAGACTACGCACAGTCTGGTCCCGCTAGATTAATCGGCCAAACAGGGGATCACCATCTAGTAGAAGAGTTCTTTCAAATCTACACGATTCGGATGCCAACTTGTTTTAAATTAAAAAATTTTTTACTCGTTTCACAAACATATCCCTTATCACCTAACATACGTGGAAAAATTAAATTAAATTTCGGCC
The DNA here is from genome assembly GCA_951812415.1 of Beris morrisii. Classification (NCBI taxonomy): domain Eukaryota; kingdom Metazoa; phylum Arthropoda; class Insecta; order Diptera; family Stratiomyidae; genus Beris; species Beris morrisii. Next base: position 163,445,111 of record OX638311.1, on the reverse strand, counting down.
CTTGTTGAACAATAAGCATAATTTAACAATTCTTTAGCCTAACTAACCTCTCATATAACCAAATACATCATAAACATTGAATCATAGGTTCCACTAACCCATCAATATACCATATAACAATAAATACATTAAACCTTTTCAATCTCTTATCTTCTCTAAACTTAACCCGAATAACTTCATCCAAAATTCAAACGAACACCCAATGTCTTTAAGAAAACACAATATTAGTTTACAATCCCACAAAAAAAGTTTAACCATAACAATGTACAAAAATGTAACATCGTTTCTCTACTAAATACATCTACTAAATACATCTGTTCAAACAACTAAGAACCCTTTACGATCTCCCTGACATTCAACTCAACCCACAATAAAGAATTTTACTAAATCCAGCACTACCCTCAATATATTATATGGATGCCCATATACTCACAACATCAAACAAACCACAGATGTCCGTCTAAGAAGTAAAAACCGATAAACATACGTAGTCCACCTAGAAAACGAGTTAACCAATCATCGGATCCATGAACATATTAGACCCGCCCATTACAGATAAGTAATCATCCCCTTCCATTCCAACTGAATCGGATCAGTCCTGAATGAACACACTATAAAGGGGAAACTCACTCAACCCTAAGATATCAGTACGCATAAAGTGGTCACTTTAAATACTTCGAAATAATCATATAGCCCTTCAAGTGAAGTTAAAGAATATAATTAATGTTAATACCCTGCAGTAAAAAATTGCCCCAGGTGAATATTGTGAGTGCTCTGACAAAAGTGATAACACCCAAAAATATTTTTCCACTGTTAACATGTTCTTTTCACTGATACCCCGTTTCTCCAACCATCACACATCACCAAATAGTGTAGTCCTCTAAAAATCTAAAATAAAGTGATTCCACAAACAACCCCTTAAGAATACTCAGCCCCGTCACGCTTACCCAACAGTCTCCCCGTGCATAACTATAGAAACTCAGAAGAACAAAAAGTAAGTCCATTTACCTATAAAATAATTTCGTTTTTTAAAAAACACAACCCTTTTTGACTATTATACAACATATCCATCCAACAACAAGCTATCACACAATTTTTCCACAATTTGACCATTATACAATTCAAACATAAAACATTCAACAACAAACTATCACACAATTATCAACCAAATCAACCAGGAATGACCGTAGACAATAATCGTGAGATGACTTTAATAAGGTGATTAAATTATACCACCCTTCTAGAGACACCCCACGAGTCTACCCAAAAATAAAAAAGGAATTCAATGATGTCTCCTTTACTAATTTAGTAACCGAGAACCCGAAATGGATGAATTCAGATTAGCTCAAACGGACTAAGCATACCTTCAGTATACTGTAGTCCAACACACCCCAACCACAGGAATAATAACTACTGATGAGACCTATTAGCACAGGTCGAAACGCGTCTAGAATCGCTGCCCTCAATATCTTTTTTACTTAGATTAATTATTCCCGTTTTTTGGGGAATAACCAAAGCAACCACTATAGGATTAGCCACTACTACATGATCTTTTCCATTGGCCAAAAATGTAGTAGAGACTATTAGTCTAAGTCCACCAGTACTTAACTGCACATGCACACAATCTTCAAACCAGATAATCTTAACTGCATTTTCTTTGTTGTTGAAGGAATGGAAGAGTGAACTGCCACTCATCCCTGTAACATTCTCGGCACTTTGAAGGATTTGCCCCTAAGTTCCGGAGTATGGGCCTGCAGCCAACGAAAGACTAGGAAGCATCTTACTTTATTTTTAATAATAAAGTTTTTTGGATAGGTGTTACGAGTTGTGTTGACTTGGGATAGTGTATGGTGAACACAATCTGATCCAAATACGACAAACCACCAATTTCTCCAACCACTGGTTGCCATACCACGCTAATACCACCTAACTCTTACGCGAATCATTCAACCATCACATTACATAAATAAAAAACATTCTCCCAATAGAAATCCAAAAAAATTTTTTTCTTTGTTGTTGAAAGACGGGAAGAGTGAACTGCCACTGGTCCCTGTAGCATTCTCGGCACTTTGAAGGATTTGCCCCTAGATTCTGGAGTATGGGCCTGCAGCCAACGAAAGACTAGAAAGCGTTTTTTGGATAGGTGTTACGAGTTGTGTTGACTTGGGATAGTGTATGGTGAACACAACCTGATCCAAACACGACAAGCTTTTCGCAGATCATCCATAAGCAATATACAAACCCCCATTCTTAACAATCACTAGCTAACATACCACACCCAACTCTTACGCGAATCATTCAACCATCACATCATACAAATAAAAGATTTCTTTCAAATAGAATACAACATAAAAACAAAAAATTAAAATATAATTGAAAATACACCCCCCCATCCAAACCCCCCAACCACCAAAATCAACAATCCGGAGCTCAAAATTAAATATTTCATCAATTTTCAAATCTCACCACACCTCACATCATAACGAAGCATATCATCTTTATGAAGAATATCACTTTTTTAATACTCTTTACGAAGAATATCACCCCCCCCCCTTTTTTTAATAATCTCATCACACCTCACATCGTAATTGGGATAATACACCTTCATACCCACCGGTTACCCTTTTCTCTTTACAAAGAGGCGGCCCGAGGATGAATCCCCTGAACAACAGTCAATAACATTTGTCAGCACAAATGTACTTTGCCACAGGGGTGTTCTGCATCCTCTGTAGTCAAATCACAGTTAATTTGATGGACTGCATCCTCTGTAGTCAAATCACAGTTGGTTTGATGGACTACAGTGAATGCAAAAACACACAACAACCCTAATTTTTTATACAAGAATTACAATGAGTTGACCCTACGGATTCCTACTTATCCGTCGGAAGGAAAGTATGGAAAGATTACGGCGCAGACATGAAGGAGCCTATTCGTATGCCTAACCTTGAATATGAGAATTATGCCTCCAACTCTCACGAAGGTATAGAAAGCCCCGTAGACTACGCACAGTCTGGTCCCGCTAGATTAATCGGCCAAACAGGGGATCACCATCTAGTAGAAGAGTTCTTACAAATCTACACGATTCGGATGCCAACTTGTTTTAAATTAAAAAATTTTTTACTCGTTTCACAAACATATCCCTTATCACCTAACATACGTGGAAAAATTAAATTAAATTTCGGCCCTTGTTGAACAATAAGCATAATTTAACAATTCTTTAGCCTAACTAACCTCTCATATAACCAAATACATCATAAACATTGAATCATAGGTTCCACTAACCCATCAATATACCATATAACAATAAATACATTAAACCTTTTCAATCTCTTATCTTCTCTAAACTTAACCCGAATAACTTCATCCAAAATTCAAACGAACACCCAATGTCTTTAAGAAAACACAATATTAGTTTACAATCCCACAAAAAAAGTTTAACCATAACAATGTACAAAAATGTAACATCGTTTCTCTACTAAATACATCTACTAAATACATCTGTTCAAACAACTAAGAACCCTTTACGATCTCCCTGACATTCAACTCAACCCACAATAAAGAATTTTACTAAATCCAGCACTACCCTCAATATATTATATGGATGCCCATATACTCACAACATCAAACAAACCACAGATGTCCGTCTAAGAAGTAAAAACCGATAAACATACGTAGTCCACCTAGAAAACGAGTTAACCAATCATCGGATCCATGAACATATTAGACCCGCCCATTACAGATAAGTAATCATCCCCTTCCATTCCAACTGAATCGGATCAGTCCTGAATGAACACACTATAAAGGGGAAACTCACTCAACCCTAAGATATCAGTACGCATAAAGTGGTCACTTTAAATACTTCGAAATAATCATATAGCCCTTCAAGTGAAGTTAAAGAATATAATTAATGTTAATACCCTGCAGTAAAAAATTGCCCCAGGTGAATATTGTGAGTGCTCTGACAAAAGTGATAACACCCAAAAATATTTTTCCACTGTTAACATGTTCTTTTCACTGATACCCCGTTTCTCCAACCATCACACATCACCAAATAGTGTAGTCCTCTAAAAATCTAAAATAAAGTGATTCCACAAACAACCCCTTAAGAATACTCAGCCCCGTCACGCTTACCCAACAGTCTCCCCGTGCATAACTATAGAAACTCAGAAGAACAAAAAGTAAGTCCATTTACCTATAAAATAATTTCGTTTTTTAAAAAACACAATCCTTTTTGACTATTATACAACATATCCATCCAACAACAAGCTATCACACAATTTTTCCACAATTTGACCATTATACAATTCAAACATAAAACATTCAACAACAAACTATCACACAATTATCAACCAAATCAACCAGGAATGACCGTAGACAATAATCGTGAGATGACTTTAATAAGGTGATTAAATTATACCACCCTTCTAGAGACACCCCACGAGTCTACCCAAAAATAAAAAAGGAATTCAATGATGTCTCCTTTACTAATTTAGTAACCGAGAACCCGAAATGGATGAATTCAGATTAGCTCAAACGGACTAAGCATACCTTCAGTATACTGTAGTCCAACACACCCCAACCACAGGAATAATAACTACTGATGAGACCTATTAGCACAGGTCGAAACGCGTCTAGAATCGCTGCCCTCAATATCTTTTTTACTTAGATTAATTATTCCCGTTTTTTGGGGAATAACCAAAGCAACCACTATAGGATTAGCCACTACTACATGATCTTTTCCATTGGCCAAAAATGTAGTAGAGACTATTAGTCTAAGTCCACCAGTACTTAACTGCACATGCACACAATCTTCAAACCAGATAATCTTAACTGCATTTTCTTTGTTGTTGAAGGAATGGAAGAGTGAACTGCCACTCATCCCTGTAACATTCTCGGCACTTTGAAGGATTTGCCCCTAAGTTCCGGAGTATGGGCCTGCAGCCAACGAAAGACTAGGAAGCATCTTACTTTATTTTTAATAATAAAGTTTTTTGGATAGGTGTTACGAGTTGTGTTGACTTGGGATAGTGTATGGTGAACACAATCTGATCCAAATACGACAAACCACCAATTTCTCCAACCACTGGTTGCCATACCACGCTAATACCACCTAACTCTTACGCGAATCATTCAACCATCACATTACATAAATAAAAAACATTCTCCCAATAGAAATCCAAAAAAATTTTTTTCTTTGTTGTTGAAAGACGGGAAGAGTGAACTGCCACTGGTCCCTGTAGCATTCTCGGCACTTTGAAGGATTTGCCCCTAGATTCTGGAGTATGGGCCTGCAGCCAACGAAAGACTAGAAAGCGTTTTTTGGATAGGTGTTACGAGTTGTGTTGACTTGGGATAGTGTATGGTGAACACAACCTGATCCAAACACGACAAGCTTTTCGCAGATCATCCATAAGCAATATACAAACCCCCATTCTTAACAATCACTAGCTAACATACCACACCCAACTCTTACGCGAATCATTCAACCATCACATCATACAAATAAAAGATTTCTTTCAAATAGAATACAACATAAAAACAAAAAATTAAAATATAATTGAAAATACACCCCCCCATCCAAACCCCCCAACCACCAAAATCAACAATCCGGAGCTCAAAATTAAATATTTCATCAATTTTCAAATCTCACCACACCTCACATCATAACGAAGCATATCATCTTTATGAAGAATATCACTTTTTTAATACTCTTTACGAAGAATATCACCCCCCCCCCCTTTTTTTAATAATCTCATCACACCTCACATCGTAATTGGGATAATACACCTTCATACCCACCGGTTACCCTTTTCTCTTTACAAAGAGGCGGCCCGAGGATGAATCCCCTGAACAACAGTCAATAACATTTGTCAGCACAAATGTACTTTGCCACAGGGGTGTTCTGCATCCTCTGTAGTCAAATCACAGTTAATTTGATGGACTGCATCCTCTGTAGTCAAATCACAGTTGGTTTGATGGACTACAGTGAATGCAAAAACACACAACAACCCTAATTTTTTATACAAGAATTACAATGAGTTGACCCTACGGATTCCTACTTATCCGTCGGAAGGAAAGTATGGAAAGATTACGACGCAGACATGAAGGAGCCTATTCGTATGCCTAACCTTGAATATGAGAATTATGCCTCCAACTCTCACGAAGGTATAGAAAGCCCCGTAGACTACGCACAGTCTGGTCCCGCTAGATTAATCGGCCAAACAGGGGATCACCATCTAGTAGAAGAGTTCTTACAAATCTACACGATTCGGATGCCAACTTGTTTTAAATTAAAAAATTTTTTACTCGTTTCACAAACATATCCCTTATCACCTAACATACGTGGAAAAATTAAATTAAATTTCGGCCCTTGTTGAACAATAAGCATAATTTAACAATTCTTTAGCCTAACTAACCTCTCATATAACCAAATACATCATAAACATTGAATCATAGGTTCCACTAACCCATCAATATACCATATAACAATAAATACATTAAACCTTTTCAATCTCTTATCTTCTCTAAACTTAACCCGAATAACTTCATCCAAAATTCAAACGAACACCCAATGTCTTTAAGAAAACACAATATTAGTTTACAATCCCACAAAAAAAGTTTAACCATAACAATGTACAAAAATGTAACATCGTTTCTCTACTAAATACATCTACTAAATACATCTGTTCAAACAACTAAGAACCCTTTACGATCTCCCTGACATTCAACTCAACCCACAATAAAGAATTTTACTAAATCCAGCACTACCCTCAATATATTATATGGATGCCCATATACTCACAACATCAAACAAACCACAGATGTCCGTCTAAGAAGTAAAAACCGATAAACATACGTAGTCCACCTAGAAAACGAGTTAACCAATCATCGGATCCATGAACATATTAGACCCGCCCATTACAGATAAGTAATCATCCCCTTCCATTCCAACTGAATCGGATCAGTCCTGAATGAACACACTATAAAGGGGAAACTCACTCAACCCTAAGATATCAGTACGCATAAAGTGGTCACTTTAAATACTTCGAAATAATCATATAGCCCTTCAAGTGAAGTTAAAGAATATAATTAATGTTAATACCCTGCAGTAAAAAATTGCCCCAGGTGAATATTGTGAGTGCTCTGACAAAAGTGATAACACCCAAAAATATTTTTCCACTGTTAACATGTTCTTTTCACTGATACCCCGTTTCTCCAACCATCACACATCACCAAATAGTGTAGTCCTCTAAAAATCTAAAATAAAGTGATTCCACAAACAACCCCTTAAGAATACTCAGCCCCGTCACGCTTACCCAACAGTCTCCCCGTGCATAACTATAGAAACTCAGAAGAACAAAAAGTAAGTCCATTTACCTATAAAATAATTTCGTTTTTTAAAAAACACAATCCTTTTTGACTATTATACAACATATCCATCCAACAACAAGCTATCACACAATTTTTCCACAATTTGACCATTATACAATTCAAACATAAAACATTCAACAACAAACTATCACACAATTATCAACCAAATCAACCAGGAATGACCGTAGACAATAATCGTGAGATGACTTTAATAAGGTGATTAAATTATACCACCCTTCTAGAGACACCCCACGAGTCTACCCAAAAATAAAAAAGGAATTCAATGATGTCTCCTTTACTAATTTAGTAACCGAGAACCCGAAATGGATGAATTCAGATTAGCTCAAACGGACTAAGCATACCTTCAGTATACTGTAGTCCAACACACCCCAACCACAGGAATAATAACTACTGATGAGACCTATTAGCACAGGTCGAAACGCGTCTAGAATCGCTGCCCTCAATATCTTTTTTACTTAGATTAATTATTCCCGTTTTTTGGGGAATAACCAAAGCAACCACTATAGGATTAGCCACTACTACATGATCTTTTCCATTGGCCAAAAATGTAGTAGAGACTATTAGTCTAAGTCCACCAGTACTTAACTGCACATGCACACAATCTTCAAACCAGATAATCTTAACTGCATTTTCTTTGTTGTTGAAGGAATGGAAGAGTGAACTGCCACTCATCCCTGTAACATTCTCGGCACTTTGAAGGATTTGCCCCTAAGTTCCGGAGTATGGGCCTGCAGCCAACGAAAGACTAGGAAGCATCTTACTTTATTTTTAATAATAAAGTTTTTTGGATAGGTGTTACGAGTTGTGTTGACTTGGGATAGTGTATGGTGAACACAATCTGATCCAAATACGACAAACCACCAATTTCTCCAACCACTGGTTGCCATACCACGCTAATACCACCTAACTCTTACGCGAATCATTCAACCATCACATTACATAAATAAAAAACATTCTCCCAATAGAAATCCAAAAAAATTTTTTTCTTTGTTGTTGAAAGACGGGAAGAGTGAACTGCCACTGGTCCCTGTAGCATTCTCGGCACTTTGAAGGATTTGCCCCTAGATTCTGGAGTATGGGCCTGCAGCCAACGAAAGACTAGAAAGCGTTTTTTGGATAGGTGTTACGAGTTGTGTTGACTTGGGATAGTGTATGGTGAACACAACCTGATCCAAACACGACAAGCTTTTCGCAGATCATCCATAAGCAATATACAAACCCCCATTCTTAACAATCACTAGCTAACATACCACACCCAACTCTTACGCGAATCATTCAACCATCACATCATACAAATAAAAGATTTCTTTCAAATAGAATACAACATAAAAACAAAAAATTAAAATATAATTGAAAATACACCCCCCCATCCAAACCCCCCAACCACCAAAATCAACAATCCGGAGCTCAAAATTAAATATTTCATCAATTTTCAAATCTCACCACACCTCACATCATAACGAAGCATATCATCTTTATGAAGAATATCACTTTTTTAATACTCTTTACGAAGAATATCACCCCCCCCCCCCTTTTTTTAATAATCTCATCACACCTCACATCGTAATTGGGATAATACACCTTCATACCCACCGGTTACCCTTTTCTCTTTACAAAGAGGCGGCCCGAGGATGAATCCCCTGAACAACAGTCAATAACATTTGTCAGCACAAATGTACTTTGCCACAGGGGTGTTCTGCATCCTCTGTAGTCAAATCACAGTTAATTTGATGGACTGCATCCTCTGTAGTCAAATCACAGTTGGTTTGATGGACTACAGTGAATGCAAAAACACACAACAACCCTAATTTTTTATACAAGAATTACAATGAAGGACCAGAACCAACGGACGTCACTCAGAAGACCGGAACCCAAAGCAGCAACAAACATAGAGTAACAAAAGGAAAGCAAAAAACACACAGGACAGAAAATATACAGGACACAAAACACATAGGACACAAACTCCACATTTAAACTAGATAATAAGAAATAATTTGTATATCAATAATAAAAATAGAATTTCATTTCCCACCCACAACATATTAAACACTATGAAACACTATAGAACTTAAGTACCCAGAGTAGCTACTCTGAGAGTTATCACCCTCAGGTTTGCACTCTCAAGGTTAAAGTTCGAAAATAAATATATGGAATATTTATGGGGGACAGGTAAATATTAAAATAGATACAATTTAATTTATAAATATATTCAAGGTCACCCACCCAACTACGTACCCACAAAAAATATGTACACTCCCTAGAGGTTGTTACACCACAATAAAAATAGTAAAAATAGTAGACAATACGGCAATATGATGAAATTAAAATGTTAAAATTTATTAAAACACCGGAAAAATGGGGCTTCACCATATTATATGGACACAAATCACTCAGATTTGAAATTTGATCAATTGTTGTTTTTTCTAATTTATTTATTTATCTATTTATTTATTCACTTATTTATGACTGAAGATCAAACAACCCGACAAAGTACAGTAATCTAACTTGACCAAAGCCCGTATGAATATCCACATAGAGGATATATGAAAAATAAAGTAAAGTAGAAAATTGAAAATATAAAGTAGAATAAAATTTGATATTAAAACCCCAAAACTAACGAGAGGGCAACCTGATCTGGGGACCTTTTCATACCATTCATTCAGAATTAGAGGTTCCTACCGCAGTAAGTCTATAGAAGCCCTCGGGTAACTATCTTGCTGCAAAATATTGTTGTGGTCGTAATTAATTATCAACGAAAGTAAAATTATTTACTTTTACGGCATAATGTAGCATAATTAAAAACTGAAATACTATTTTTCATTTTATTTTTTTGAGCAGTACTGCTCAATTATATTTCATATTAATATTATTAAAACTCGTGGTTTTTTTAAATCGATAAAATAATATCAAAAATTAGATCTTATAAAAAAACCTAATTTTATATTCTACAAGTGTACATATTTCATTAAATACGAATCGTATTCCCATTTAAATAAAGAGAAGACCGCTAATAAACGTTATTATTAATTCTTAAATTTACAAAAGTAGAAAATAGCAAATGGAAATGTTTGTTTTATTTTCAAGTTTTCAAAATTATTTGAGCAATAGAATTCATGCTACTATTTTGTTGGTTTATGTCCACTCTTTTATTGCTTAATGTAATTTAATTATAATACTTCAAGATATCGTGCATTCACAGCACATCAGCGTATAGTAAAGGCATTTAACAGTTTTTGCATCGGGATCTTTGTCTTCATCGTTACTTTTCTTATTTTGATTCTTCTTTTTTTTTTTCTTCTTGCCATTATCATATTTGCTTAGATATAAACTACTATCGGTTATATCGAAACTAGAATCTTTTAGCTTCTTCTCCTGCATACTTTCAATTGAATCGATGCGATCCTAAAATAAAAAGGAGCTTAAACATGTTTTTACTGGAGACGAAATATTAGAACAAATTTTTTTTTTTTTGAAAGCTTCAATGTGTGCAACTAGCTACCTTTGATTTTATGAGATTGTCATCATTTTTATGTGATATTTGTAAGGTATCGACATGATCCGTTTTATTATCGGCAATATTTTCGTTTGATTTTAGCAATTCCGAATTGTTCGGCATTCCTGTATCGTTTTTATCTTCCAAAAGAGAAAACCGATTTGGCTACAAAATAACGTGTAAGATATGAAATGTATATGTAATAATGTTGTTCTGAATTTGCTAGTTGTGTTTGTTTTTTTATGAATACCTCGTCCAACTTCATTACAGTCGTCGAAGCTCCAGCTACAATTGTAGTATCAGGAAGTGAGCTAAGCACTCTCGATGGGCCTTCCGAATTACCAGGAATTTCTCTAGAAAATAAAATTAAAACATTTCAATTCAATACAATAATATTTAGGTAAAATAAATTACTCAAAATATTGTATCAATTTCTGAACAGTCATTTTGTTATTAGTATGGGGTAAGCGCTTGTTAAAGTTGTTAGAAAAATTCCAAAGCAACAGTATGAATGGCCTTTTATTTGCAATCCTTCACATTTTCCGTTCTGTTTACATGTCCATCACTAGATGCATTTTAACTTGGCAATTCGCAAAAAATATATAAAAAGTATTTTCATCGAATATTGACAATTTTATGACACTAGTCTAAATTGACAGTTTTTTTTTAATACTGCACTACACGAAATTTTCAACAATAAACAAATCAGAATGATGAAATGATATGTATTATGGTTTCATGAAATTTTAAATTTTCTACAAATAGTTGGCAATTGATACAAGCCCGGTAGTAAGAACAAATTCAGTTTTCAGCTCCAAGTCATTCTAACGAATAATTTATACCGATTTAAAAAAAACACGATACAATCGAACACCTCACTTCAAATTTGCTTAGGCTCGCCTAAAATAATAGAACAGTGCTTCGCAATAAAATGGAAATATGAGAAAATGATATATCATTTTATTTTTCAGTGATCGTATAAATGATTTAGTTCTTACAACATATTTCCTTAAAGCCACATTCACTGTGCTGATAGCAGAATTGTATTTGCAAAAAAAAATGTTTTGTCTTGTATGATAAATCTTTTGAGGCTTAAAATTTTTTCGTAATGATATATGGTATTTATCAAACTTTTAACAGTATGTCTAAAAAAAATTCGGCAGCAATCTGGAAACATTTTTTTTATTTTCCGAGTTAAATTTGTGATGCGGTTAAAATCGAAGTAGGCTGTCTTGCTTTGCGTTAAAAAAAAATTGCTCGAATTTCTTGAAACCCCTGGTATTTTTTCGATCGATTGGAATTTCTTTACTAATGCCCTTATTCAGTGGAATAGTTCAGTAAAACTGTAGAATAATGAATTATTTTTGAGGTCCCCAATATAAGTTCATTATCTTCCATCGGTTGGACTTTCGCAATACTTCTAATGAACGTCCCACCCAGAAATAATCAAAGCACTAAATAATAAAAAATATCCATATATATCTACTTAAATACCAACGATTTAATCGAAGGTACGTTTGCTAACATAGCAAAAAATGAGTTATAACTTTGAAATTGAAAAATAGTTCACAAAAAAAGATAGATTATACAGTGGTTGCCGCTTATTGTAATCGCGGATAATGTTATAAGCCGCATTTTGTTATCAAAACAGTTGGGTTCCATTTTCCACCAGCAGAATTCCCAAAAACCCAAAAAAGTTTCAGTCTTGTAGATATTAATTTAATCCCGGTATATCCAATAATTCAGAGCTACTTATAGCAGATCGGCGCATTGGCTGCGCTCGGGAGATCGTACATTCCATTGCGTCTATCAAGGCTTTGCACCCTTACATGATCGGTAGACTGTCTTTTTTAGTTGTCTTATAAACTAAAGTATTTTAGAAAAAATTTTCAGCCTTGTAGGAATAAGTCAAAAAAGGAAATTTTTTAACACCTTGCGTGGGTGGTAGACGCACGATGGCCCCCTCTCCGAAGCGGTAGACTATCATTATACTGCATTTTTGGGTATCATTGACCACCCAAAAAAATTTCAGTCTTGTAGGAATAAGGCATTTACATATTATTTATTTACAGGTTTACACAATTGTTATTATTGTTTGCCCCCACATTGGGGCGGTAGACTGCCGTTCCGTTTACTTGCCATATAAAAACAACAAAATGACAAAAAATCAGCTTTGTAGGAATGGATACAAAATTTCGGTCGCTGCCTCCCGGACTATAAGGTTAGTAACCCTCTTATAGGGTAAAAGCCCTAAAACAGTAGTTATACTATTTTCATATAGTCAACGGGTTCTCCATCTTGTAATAATTGTATATATTGTTACAGGATGAGAAAACAATACTGATAAAACAAAAAATATATAAATATCCTCGCGAACGCGTACAAAGGATATTGTGTAGCAATTCTTATCCCCTCCACTTCCATGCTCCACGGCCCCCTTAAAAAATTTTACTTTTAGCAAACTTAATTTGTCAACCTTTATACACAAATCGAATTTTATTTTTCTAGTGTAATTGGTTCGTGAGATATCCAAATATAAAGTTATTCACCCCCTCCTCCGCACGCCACTGCCCAACTCGAAAATCTATTTCCGATCTATTCTCCCAGGAAACCGATGAAGCTTCGAATTCGATTTTTTGATGCATTGAATTCGGATTTTTGTTTTTGGAGCATTGAATTCCTAACCACCGAATTTATTATTTTTTAGTAATATAATATACACAGAACTTAGCCCAACGAAACATTGAATTTATGTGTTTTGGTTTTTGTTTTTGGAGCATTGAATTTGAAGTTTTTTGTTTTCGAGGCATTGAATTCCTAACTAAAAAATCCTGGTTCCACCTACCCAGTGGTGTAAAAAACAGGTGTCTGGCGGGTGAATCACTTAAGGTTAGTAACCCTCTTATAGGGTAAAAACCCTAAAACAGTAGTTATACTATTTTCATATAGTCAACGGGTTCTTCATCTTGTAATAATTGTATATATTGTTACAGGATGAGAAAACAATACTGATAAGACAAAAAATATAAAAATATCCTCGCGAACGCGTACAAAGGATATTGTGTAGCACTTAATGCTGCATAATTCCAATTTGTTTTTATTTTTATTTTTAAAAAAATCCTGGTTCCACCTACCCAGTGGTGTAAAAAACAGGTGTCTGGCGGGTGATTCACTTGAGGTTAGTAACCCTCTTAGATGAGTTATGGGTTGCCCCTCTTACGGAAGAGGTAAGGCAGACACATAGAATGGCAAATTAAACGGCCTCTAGTACTGGGCTAAGCCGTGAATAAGACTACGTGACAGTCTGGCCTCTTCCTTGTCCAACGACCTAGCAAGTGGGTTGCCATTACAAAGTAGTCTACTTTGTAAAAACGAGTCCCAGACTCCAAAGACACGTGATTAAAGTAACGTAAGCGTTTAAGCCAGCATGCTCTTATTCCCAACTCTAATTTTGTTTCTTCCTCAAATGCATGTATTCTAAATTCTTGGTTTTAACTCTCTATTACAAGGTCACCAGCCAGTAATTTAGATACACAATTTCACTGTCTAGACGCAAGTTAGCTGTTCTAGTTTTCCCATGGCTCATGTGTCATTTACTGCGAGCCGGCACATGTAAGGTGAACTTTCCACATTGTGGGAATTTTAATTTACAAGGTTAATTTCTTATAAGCTAAACTCTTGTTCAGTCAGTCGACTTTTAGTCATCAAGGTGAAAGGAATAAATCCGATTAACAATTGTACCTGTGTTTCAATCATTTCAGAAGTTGTTTTGGTGGTGAAATTAGTTCAATCGTTCGTAACATAAAGTGTTCTTGGTGCTTCAAGTGTCGGTGAATTTATCTTGGTGGGTCGGTATAGCACCGAACTACTACAATCTATTACCCTAGGCGGATTTCGTATCCGACTATTACCAGCCACACAGATCAAGGAGCATCCGAAGTCGACTCAGCGGCGGTTAGGCAAAGGAGCCTATTCGTGATTAAACAGTAAGTGTGATGAAAAATTTTTACTAGCCACTTAGGCTGTATCATTTTTCCTTTTATTATTATTTTACAATTTATTTAAGGGGATTTCAATTCAATCTCTATTGAATTTTTGTAATTTGTTACGTGCACGGTATGAACCACAATCCTGTATTGTGACCCATGGGGATATATATAATATTACATTTGTTAGGTTGAATAGTGATTTATTTAAAAATTGTTAAAATTGTTTAATGCAGTCTGATATTCTGTTCAGATGTTTTGTTTTGTTGCTGATAGAATGATGGCCTTGAAGCCATCCTTTTGGTTGTTTCGAAGACCATTGTTGAAAGCAGTATTATCTAGACCACTTGATGGAGGTAACATATGGTTTTGGGCTTGATCTGAAACCCCAAGGGGAGGAGAAAGAGGGAAAAAAGCATTTGCGGGCAGCCCTGCAGGGCTCAGGGATTAAAACTCCCTCTTAGCGTTCATGCGTGGCTGACGCGCGCTACGCTCCAATTACTTTGCATGCAGCCCTGCGGGGCTCAGGGATTTAAACTCCCTTGTCGCGTCCATTTTGGGCTGACGCGCGCTGCGCTCCAACTACCTTTTTGTGCGGCCCTGCGGAGCTCAGGGATTTTAACCCCCTGCTTGCGACCAGGTTCGGCTGGCGCACGCTGCGCTCCAACTCCCACGCGGACAAAAAACTGTGCTAACTCCTGCACAAGCTGAGTGAAGTAAGCACATAGCCAATTAAATTAAAATAGAACAACTATATGTAATGAAGGACCAGAACCAACGGACGTCACTCAGAAGACCGGAACCCAAAGCAGCAACAAACATAGAGTAACAAAAGGAAAGCAAAAAACACACAGGACAGAAAATATACAGGACACAAAACACATAGGACACAAACTCCACATTTAAACTAGATAATAAGAAATAATTTGTATATCAATAATAAAAATAGAATTTCATTTCCCACCCACAACATATTAAACACTATGAAACACTATAGAACTTAAGTACCCAGAGTAGCTACTCTGAGAGTTATCACCCTCAGGTTTGCACTCTCAAGGTTAAAGTTCGAAAATAAATATATGGAATATTTATGGGGGACAGGTAAATATTAAAATAGATACAATTTAATTTATAAATATATTCAAGGTCACCCACCCAACTACGTACCCACAAAAAATATGTACACTCCCTAGAGGTTGTTACACCACAATAAAAATAGTAAAAATAGTAGACAATACGGCAATATGATGAAATTAAAATGTTAAAATTTATTAAAACACCGGAAAAATGGGGCTTCACCATATTATATGGACACAAATCACTCAGATTTGAAATTTGATCAATTGTTGTTTTTTCTAATTTATTTATTTATCTATTTATTTATTCACTTATTTATGACTGAAGATCAAACAACCCGACAAAGTACAGTAATCTAACTTGACCAAAGCCCGTATGAATATCCACATAGAGGATATATGAAAAATAAAGTAAAGTAGAAAATTGAAAATATAAAGTAGAATAAAATTTGATATTAAAACCCCAAAACTAACGAGAGGGCAACCTGATCTGGGGACCTTTTCATACCATTCATTCAGAATTAGAGGTTCCTACCGCAGTAAGTCTATAGAAGCCCTCGGGTAACTATCTTGCTGCAAAATATTGTTGTGGTCGTAATTAATTATCAACGAAAGTAAAATTATTTACTTTTACGGCATAATGTAGCATAATTAAAAACTGAAATACTATTTTTCATTTTATTTTTTTGAGCAGTACTGCTCAATTATATTTCATATTAATATTATTAAAACTCGTGGTTTTTTTAAATCGATAAAATAATATCAAAAATTAGATCTTATAAAAAAACCTAATTTTATATTCTACAAGTGTACATATTTCATTAAATACGAATCGTATTCCCATTTAAATAAAGAGAAGACCGCTAATAAACGTTATTATTAATTCTTAAATTTACAAAAGTAGAAAATAGCAAATGGAAATGTTTGTTTTATTTTCAAGTTTTCAAAATTATTTGAGCAATAGAATTCATGCTACTATTTTGTTGGTTTATGTCCACTCTTTTATTGCTTAATGTAATTTAATTATAATACTTCAAGATATCGTGCATTCACAGCACATCAGCGTATAGTAAAGGCATTTAACAGTTTTTGCATCGGGATCTTTGTCTTCATCGTTACTTTTCTTATTTTGATTCTTCTTTTTTTTTTTCTTCTTGCCATTATCATATTTGCTTAGATATAAACTACTATCGGTTATATCGAAACTAGAATCTTTTAGCTTCTTCTCCTGCATACTTTCAATTGAATCGATGCGATCCTAAAATAAAAAGGAGCTTAAACATGTTTTTACTGGAGACGAAATATTAGAACAAATTTTTTTTTTTTGAAAGCTTCAATGTGTGCAACTAGCTACCTTTGATTTTATGAGATTGTCATCATTTTTATGTGATATTTGTAAGGTATCGACATGATCCGTTTTATTATCGGCAATATTTTCGTTTGATTTTAGCAATTCCGAATTGTTCGGCATTCCTGTATCGTTTTTATCTTCCAAAAGAGAAAACCGATTTGGCTACAAAATAACGTGTAAGATATGAAATGTATATGTAATAATGTTGTTCTGAATTTGCTAGTTGTGTTTGTTTTTTTATGAATACCTCGTCCAACTTCATTACAGTCGTCGAAGCTCCAGCTACAATTGTAGTATCAGGAAGTGAGCTAAGCACTCTCGATGGGCCTTCCGAATTACCAGGAATTTCTCTAGAAAATAAAATTAAAACATTTCAATTCAATACAATAATATTTAGGTAAAATAAATTACTCAAAATATTGTATCAATTTCTGAACAGTCATTTTGTTATTAGTATGGGGTAAGCGCTTGTTAAAGTTGTTAGAAAAATTCCAAAGCAACAGTATGAATGGCCTTTTATTTGCAATCCTTCACATTTTCCGTTCTGTTTACATGTCCATCACTAGATGCATTTTAACTTGGCAATTCGCAAAAAATATATAAAAAGTATTTTCATCGAATATTGACAATTTTATGACACTAGTCTAAATTGACAGTTTTTTTTTAATACTGCACTACACGAAATTTTCAACAATAAACAAATCAGAATGATGAAATAATATGTATTATGGTTTCATGAAATTTTAAATTTTCTACAAATAGTTGGCAATTGATACAAGCCCGGTAGTAAGAACAAATTCAGTTTTCAGCTCCAAGTCATTCTAACGAATAATTTATACCGATTTAAAAAAAACACGATACAATCGAACACCTCACTTCAAATTTGCTTAGGCTCGCCTAAAATAATAGAACAGTGCTTCGCAATAAAATGGAAATATGAGAAAATGATATATCATTTTATTTTTCAGTGATCGTATAAATGATTTAGTTCTTACAACATATTTCCTTAAAGCCACATTCACTGTGCTGATAGCAGAATTGTATTTGCAAAAAAAAATGTTTTGTCTTGTATGATAAATCTTTTGAGGCTTAAAATTTTTTCGTAATGATATATGGTATTTATCAAACTTTTAACAGTATGTCTAAAAAAAATTCGGCAGCAATCTGGAAACATTTTTTTTATTTTCCGAGTTAAATTTGTGATGCGGTTAAAATCGAAGTAGGCTGTCTTGCTTTGCGTTAAAAAAAAATTGCTCGAATTTCTTGAAACCCCTGGTATTTTTTCGATCGATTGGAATTTCTTTACTAATGCCCTTATTCAGTGGAATAGTTCAGTAAAACTGTAGAATAATGAATTATTTTTGAGGTCCCCAATATAAGTTCATTATCTTCCATCGGTTGGACTTTCGCAATACTTCTAATGAACGTCCCACCCAGAAATAATCAAAGCACTAAATAATAAAAAATATCCATATATATCTACTTAAATACCAACGATTTAATCGAAGGTACGTTTGCTAACATAGCAAAAAATGAGTTATAACTTTGAAATTGAAAAATAGTTCACAAAAAAAGATAGATTATACAGTGGTTGCCGCTTATTGTAATCGCGGATAATGTTATAAGCCGCATTTTGTTATCAAAACAGTTGGGTTCCATTTTCCACCAGCAGAATTCATCGCTTATATTTTTCTTCGTTTATTGTTATCACCCGGTTAATGTTATTATTTTTGGCTGGTCCCAAAGTGATTACAATAAGCTGCATCCTAAGTACCTTCAGTTTAAGCTATATTTTTTCCTCTTTAAATTGGATTATGTTAAGATTTTCGACTTATAGATTCTATGTGGTGATCTTTTTTGTACACAATCCCAGAGTGTCTCACAATTGATTCAACTGAAAGAGGTAGCTAGCTCTGAAGTACTTACGTCAAATTGACTGGGTGAAAATATCTCTTGTTTCAGTCCGCCAACACCCAACACCTTATCTCAAATTTCTTTGCGGACTAGACAAAATAGTTGAGAACTCGGTTGTATTGTGAATAAATTGATTAAAATTTGTCGGACTAAAGCTCGTCATAATGCTGTTACCGGAAATAAATACGCGATTTACTATATGGACATGGTATTGAAGTTCGTGAAAAGTGGTGAAGATCTTAATTTTTTTTCTGGGTGGAAGTCCAAATACTTCCGAGCACTAACTATATGTAAATTTGACCGTTTCTTTACTAGAATTCGAATCAACTTTTGGTTATGCTGTTATGACACTGGCTAATTTTCAAGTGCAATAAAAGCCAATTGTGCGACAAGGCGACCATATTGAGAGAAAGAGATTACTGATAAAAAAAATTAACAATTGATTTATTATGAAAAATACTGAAACATCTCTTAGCTGCAGGTGCATATTGCTCCAGAAGTACCCGATATTCAGCTATCACTACTGTGCCGTGTTGCTCGGAATACCGTCGATAGATCCATTTAGACAATATTTAAAACATAAAATAAGAATATCTAACTCCTTTGGTACTACCAAAATGTTTTTAGGTTCAGATGTTTGGGCTGGGGGATGCGTTACCGAGCTGCTTTAAATATAGAACTTGATTGAAAATAGAAGAAACGGATACATCCGCAAAGATTTTTAATAAAATAAAATATTATTCAAGGTTTTACCATTGATGATTCATCATTAAATTTAAATATTAACTGGATCTGATTTTTATCTTTCACGAAACTGCCGACAGTATCGCGTTTTTTTATTTATGTATCATTGTATTTTGATGGCGATTTTAATGCATACACACCAACCGTTGTAGGAGATAAGGCTTCTTGAAAATTTTAGAAATGCAAATTTTCAGAAAGAATTTATGGCAACTATGTAAAAGCAAATAACTCAGAACTTTCATAAAGTTAATGTCTATTTTATAATAATGTGCCATTTATATGACTGACAAAAACAGTATTGGCACAGTTTTTCTTATTAACAATACTCTCTTGCCGTTTTCATTAAAAATCTGAACCAAATTAATTCACACAAATATACACTAAAGACTAAACTAGTTATTTACATGTCTACCTATGGAACATTATTAGTAAAAATCACCTCAACCAATAAATTAACCACTTCGTACCGCCACTCATAACACACTAACTACTACCTCTAATAATTAGTAAAGCAATCTGCGAAAATCTCGACAGATTGTTAAACTCGACTGCAAATAGAACTTAATATAAACAATTTATTAACACCTACGAATCGTCATATGAAAATAATGTTAGCCTACTCTTCTTTCATAAGCCGAGTTTATGCGCGAATCGCTTATAAGTTCAAAAGTGTTCAAAGCTAGAACGCCACGCTTACTAACTGATCTTGCAGCCAACAACCGGCTGGTGTTATCGTTTTCAATATATCTCTTCTTTTCGAACAGCAGAAGAAGCAGCTTTAACTTTTATTTTTTCATAATGAAATGTGATATGAAATATATATACATACATACAATAATTGTGCAAGATCGAAACAAAAATATGAATGTGCGACAAAAACTGAGATTATGCTTTTCATTTATGAAATGCAAGCAAAAAATAATAAAAACATTATTAACTTACGAATCAATCAACTTTTCCTGTCCTTTGTGTCCGCCCAACGACCACGGTTCGATATTTTTTTGTTTACCTGAGTAATCAATCTGTTTACGGGTTGTATCATAATGGCCCTTGTGATTGTGTCTCTTGCGGCCCGGTATCCACAAGAATCGCAAACCAGACGACGACGATTTGCTTTTATTTCGAGATGCTGACATCTAATCTGAAGATAAGATTCAGACAAAGTTTCATTTCAAGTGGTTCAAGAAGAGATATATTGTTAAATTTTTAGCCTGGGCGGACTATGTCTTAACCTACATTAACGGCATAAAATAATTAGAATTAAAAATAGCACAGTCATAACTAAACCCATAAACGGACAAAACCATGGGGGTTTACACCAAGATTAGAACCGGACGACCAGATTTTGTGTGAAGCATGCAAAAAAAAGTTGAGAGCTTAAGATAGACGTGCACCCGATTTTTGTAGACATTAAGCAAAAAAAAAGTTTATCGAAATATAAGTACTATATAAGAAACATGTTCTTGAATCTCAGCAAAACTCATCCGACTGGCAAGAGTAAAAAGGATGTATAATTTTGAGTCTCAAGTCAGACCAAGCCAAGCTTATGGATATTTGAAACATGGAGATGGATTTTTAAGTTGTAAAAAAATACCGATTGTACTACTTCTTCATCTATGGCGTAATAACCCAAATCGGGTCTTGACGTTTTCGATATTTCTCCGACCGAGTTCAGGATATTGCAGTCATCCCTTCAACAAATCTAAGTCTTGAAGCTCATCAACAAAGTTGCTTTTTCGGGTATGAGTTGCTAAGAATGGATACTGTTGAAATGTTGTACATGTACATGAAAATTTATTGTACCTGTGATTTTTTTTTATAGATTTCGAACTTGGAACGTTCCAAGACAACCGGAAAAGGATTTTTGAACGGAACGGGATTTCGTTCATTAGTGTGAAATTAGTCTTACAGATTCCATGTATAAATGGCTAAGCGCATTGGTCTACAGACATTGAGGTCATGGTCTCGAATTCCACCTAGTTCTGAATTATTCTGCTGCTATGTCCAGAAGTGACTGTATAGGAACTGAAGAAGGTTGCCAACAATGTGAGCACGTATAACAATAACTCAATAATGTGCTGTTCTAGCTTGACCCAAACAAAGTATATTTTTTTTATAGAACGGCAAAGTTTGTATGATAAGTATTGCAACATGGTTTTAATTCAATTCAAACGATCAAGGCTAACATGTCAACACTATCAGAACAAGAGCTGGAATGATTAGAATTTACAAAGCGGCTGTAGCTAGCAGCTTGCTATTGCTACTTGCGTTGTACGTTACTCGAATGACAAATAATTAGCGAATTGTCGTTAACTAGTTTTAGTTTGTGATGCTAACAGTTTTTAGATGTATCGCTTGACCATTCACAGTCCTCAGTTTTTGCAACTGTGCTCTACTCTACTTAAAGTAGAGATTAACCCTTATCACTTGTTAAAACGTTGGATGAGCTGTAAAGATATGTGCATTATAATGGATAATTTTATTGCAAGATTTAAGAAACCTGTTCGTATAAAAAATATCAGATTATTACGTGGGGTGTCGAAGATCTACTTGGATTTTATTTACAGTTCGGGTCATAGGTTTTATTCGAGATCAGTATACTTGTACTTTCATACCAAAAAGATATATGAAGTCACAGCTTAAAAATACATACGGTAAACAATTTTATATATTTTTTATTTGGGGGTAGAGGAAACCGAAAGTCTCTGACTATGAGTACCTACATCCTACATAATAAATGCGTTTTTATGCGATAGAATTTTAGTGTCGAGAAAATCCAGCTACAGTGATTTATCAAAGTCAGCTATCCCAATTTCAAAAATTCACTCACCGTCTACAAAAACATGTGAGAACAGAAATAATATTTTTTTTGGTTCCTATTTGATGAAAAAATCTACTTTTTGGAGAAATTTAAACGCTGTAAGAGCTAGTAACGACGACTAATTTTTGCCAAATTACGGCGCACCTAAGATTAAGAGTTCCAAGATTAGAAATTACGTTTGGTCTATCAATCGTGATTTGCACAACTTTGTTCACCACAAAAATATCTCGGCTTTCAACTACACAATAAATAATTACCAAAAATGTAATATTTTTTTTACTTTAAATTTTTGTCTCACGTTTGATACAAAATTAAAAAAATTTAAATATTCTAAAATAATCTTTGTTATATTCCCAAATTTAGGATACAATAAAAATAAATCACTTCACGTTTTATATTTTTGATATTAATTAAATTTTATTTTAATTATTGCTATAAATATTATTTCTAGCTTATCGCTACGAAAATTGGAGAAAGAACACCCCGACTTCAGTTTGCATAGCCCTTTTTACTCACTCGGATACAAGCCGTCTTTGGGTTTACATACATAAATATAATATTTTATGGTACAAAACATTTTATATTTTATATTTATGGTAATATTTTATGACCACTTCATAGGAAGGACGCTTGTGCGTGCTCTTGAACATAATGCTCATACACAATGCACCAGCAGGCGGCAGATTATCATATAACATTTTCGAAATTTAAATATCCCTGGTTCAAAGAAATGTCTTTACTTACCAAATTTTTGGCCAAACTACTACAAAATTAACTTTACTTGGGGTAACTTTACTAGGGTTTAACCTCCGTCACTGAGCCAGTCGGTGCTCATACAGAAATTGAAGACTACCCTTCAATTTCTGTATGAGCACCGATGATTGCTCCAGAAGACACGCTCCAGCGGGTATAGAACTTGTCTGTTACCAGTTTGCTTAAATATCCTTCCATGTATTCCACGGGTGACCCATAACACGTCTTCCGTGCGAATTCCAGTCACAGGCTTGACGGAAGATTCAAACATTTGGCAGTTATTTTACTTCAATTACCGCGTGACTCCCGATGGCAGCATAAGATCCTGTGACAATAGTCTTTGATTGTCGCTAGGACTTATTCACGTCGCGAAGTACCTTCTCGATTCTATGTCTCTGGAATGGCCCGCACCACAGCTTCCTTGTGGTTTCCAATCCAGCACGTGTTTGGCAATATTTTGATCCGGATTCCTTAAGGTACGACCGATATATTTCCACTTTCGACTGTAAATCCCAATGCTTATCTTAGTCCGTTCAGTCGTTTTCCAAGTTTTGTGGAAGGGTGAAATCATTTTAGATTGTAGACTTGAGTGTATTTTCCTCGGAAAATTTATTGATTTGTGGAGGTAGTGGGACGTAAAAGTTACAGGCAGCAGTATGCACCCCGCATTTATGAAAACTACCAAAGATCGATAATTCAAGGGATTAGCAACCCAAATCTCCGCATTACTGTAACCCTAAGTAATACCTTGGATACACAGCTCGTATACAAATCATAATATCGTCAATATCAGCAGTGTATCACCCAATAATACTCATATAGTACGTCAACAAGCTGATATCTACATACTATTCAACCTGTTTCCTTGTATATAAATTCGATAATTTTAGCTGATATAGCCTTCTTTTAACTGAAATTCTAATGAATGGCAGTTGTGGATTTTTCTATCCTTCCGGCAGGTAGAATTTTTTAAGCGGTTTTGATTTTTGTGTGCGATGTGATGGTCCGGTTTCTACAAGTATAACATGTATGGGCTGTGTATCATGCCATCTTGTATTGCATATCATGATTTGAATAATGTAATTTGTATACAAGCAGTGTATCCAAGGTATTAAGCTCTTGTCTGGTTTCTAATTACAGGTAAAAGGGTGTGAAATGCTTTTGGCGGCGATGTCAGCGACAAGGTAAATGCAGTTATGCTCCGTAAAAACGATCCCGCTCAGACTAAATTATGGACTGACCTTATCGGTCACAAAATGAAAATGATTCGCTATGGTTAAAAACCTAACAGAGCTCGTGTCCAATTGCAATTTGATCAAACTGTAAACTGTAAAGATTACAAATCAAGGTCACGACGTTTTTCTGACAATTACGATGGTCGGAATTCGGGAAATTAAAATTACAGCTTTCCGGTTTTATTTCTGCAAACTATTTGTCAAAAACGCTTCGATTAATTTCAAAATCGCTAGAAGGAAAGGCAATGGATTGTTGTCGCCCTCGCCTCGCCGACAAGCAGTGATGATGTCACACGAACAAGACACACGCTTCTCGAGAGAATTGCACTGTCACGGTCGAGATTTCTCTTTTTATTCTTCCCATCAAATTCGCTAATTTCGTGTTTTACTTACGTCTTGCGTGTGCAGGTAGCAATTACCTGCGATGCAAATTCGAAGCACTTTTCCGATCACTAAACTCGTCAAATTACCACTGTAAAACGCGATTCTTTGTCAAGGAGTCCGCGCTACCGTACAACGGAGCAACATTTGTACACAAAACGTGACGTACTTATCGCAGCTCTATGACAACCCCATTCAGGAGAATACCCCACACGAGATACCAACGAAACAGAAAAATTTATGACGACACGAGTGCAAACGTAGAGGAAATACAGCAACGCCAACCAACGGAGCGCGGAGCGGTATATTTATTGCTGTCTGTTTCTGTCAGTGGTAGATGTACAAAAATCACAAAAAATTTGTGTCTGTGACCCGGCGATTTAATTGCACAGTGATAACGGATAAGTCGAAAACGTTTGCGGTAAATTTGACTGAATTTTAGACACAAACTAGCTTAAATTGTGATCAACTTGGAAGAAAGTTCTTTGAGGCGAAATGTGCCAGAGGCAAAGAAAAAAGCACAATTAGTTGTCTTGACAGCTCTTTTCTTGTTCCCAGTTGGTCGCGTCTGCGAGATTTCTCGAAGACATGTCGGCTTGTCTGCGAGATTTCTTCGACGAGCAAAATGTTTTCACAATCAGCGCCATCTATATATTAATAGATTTTTCTATATTTACTTGTGCTCATACTTCTTATAATAAAGTAAAAAAACAAAATATTTAATGAAAAGTACTCTTTATTTAGTAATTAAAAAAAAACATCACTGAGAACAACAATAATTCACTTTATAATGCATGCAAAAACACTTTCGCCCACAACATTCGACCGGTGAAATGCAAGAAGATTAACATCATCTGAAAAGAGGAAACTCAAATTAAACCCGGTTGAAACAAACTTATCAGAATAAAATCATCACATACCACTATTCAGACGTACTCTGTGCGAATCGAATAAATACGTACGACTAAATTCATTCCGAATTTGGTTTGCCATGACTTTTCTAAGTGACAGACGTCATCTCAAGTTTTCGATCTCTTCGCTTCTCTGCGGTCGTTTTCTGCACTTCAAATACATCGTGGTGGGATCACATGTTTGTATTGCTATTTCTTTCTATCTAGTATTGAAGAAAGGTATGCAATATGATTCCTAAGGCTCAAACCATCGAGATTTTGTCTCGAAAGAGACAAGCGACCAACTGGGTTGGTGTAAAATTTTAGCCGAGACACATGCAAATATTTTCCTGAATTCGGACTGCCAAGTTTCAAGTTTTTTTATTGTCAAAAATAATTCAAATAGACAATTTGATATGTTTAAGCATGGTTCACAAATTAACTAATCTTTTCATTTTTCTTGACACTAAGTGTGTCTTACATGAATACAGGTTTACAGATATAATTGACAGCTAAGCTGAAATTAAGATGGCTAACAATAAGAAATTAATTAATTCTGTTTTTGTAATTCTTTAGATGTCTAAGGAGGTCTTGACAATAAGAGACGACCTTATACTATTTGACCGAGATAAATAATAATAAATACTTAATACTAAAAAAATAAAATAAAAAAAAATAAAAGTAAAAAGGGAAACTAAAACAAAATATAACAAACTTAAAAAATTTCACAGCGATAGTAAAGAAAATTTGTATAAATGTAACAGCCATAAAATGTCTTAAACTGTCTTATAAAGACAGGATCAATATATAAAACTAATGGATTAAGAAATATTATCACAAGTCTTTAATTAGAATAGTTATGAATAAGGCTGAGTGCAAAAAAGCACAAACTTGAGTATCAAGTATAAAAATTATCAAAATTCAATATATAAGATGGTGTATAAGACCAGATTTACATTACATATTCTCCAATGTTTCTAGACGCTAAAGTGTGTCTTTCACAAAATGAACTTAAAAAAAAAAGTAAAATATGACTACAACGGTCAAATCAAACTTAATTGCCTCTAAGGCATAACAAAGATTATAATGTATATTCTTAGATAAGACTTAATTTCTAGTTCTAACAAAAAAAAAAAAATTTTTTTTTATTATATACTTATCGTACTTTGTTCAAAGCAAAATTAAATGTTTTCGAAAAAGATTGTTTAAGGACATAAGTCCTATAAAAGGTAAAATTTTCAATAGGGTTAAGTTTCAGTTAACGAGAACGGAGAGTTTAAGCCGCGAACAATTAATAATCGGATTTATACCAGCGAATGATGGCCTACAAGCCCCTAGTTGGGGGCTTATTTTTTTTTTAAAAATTAAAGGGCATGAGAACGTCCCAGGAAACGACTTCCGGAGCCTTACCGAAACAAAGCGGAATATAAGCCACATGTATAAAAAGATGTGGAAATTTAAAGATTTAAAAATTGGATTATGGCCTAAGTCGCTAACCTCTATGATGGAGAGGATCCCTTCCTTCATAAAATTCTATTAGTTTTTTCATATTCTGCACCTCAGAGATACCTGGATCGTTTAGGAGATTAATCGGGGAGAGATATTTAAAATCATTCAAGCCAAAAGGAGAATTTGCATTGAAAATATCGTTTAGTGGAGTATTGTCGTGGGACTGTAGATTGTCAATCCTTTTGTTCCACAAAGCTGCCAAATATGTGGCTAATGGGACCATTTTGGCTTCCTTGTAAAGGGAACGGTTAGAGAAGTACTTTCCTTCACTATCAAACAACATGGCGAGACAATCTCTCAACACTTTTCTTTCGAAAAGCTCGAGTTTCCTTGCATATGACGTAGAGAAAGAGAACCAGCAAGCATATCCGTACGTGAGGATGGGCTTGACTAGCTGCTTGTATAATAATAACTTCGTGTTCTTGTGTAGCTTGCTTTTATGATGGAATAGTCTAGAGTACATCAAACGTACCTTATTTGGCTTGGTGATTTGTGTCGAAACATGAAGGTTAAACTTAAAGAGGTTTGTGAAATTGATCCCCAGATATTTTAATTGGGTTTTTAAAGGAATAATAATCCCGTCCAGGACCAACTTGAGATTCTTAGCTTTACCCGCCGTACCCCTGGGTCCTTTCCCGCTGGCGTTTCTGAAACATATGAATTCCGATTTAGCGGGATTGGTTTTCAGTCCCCATAGTTTATAATAAGAATTAATAATAATGAGGTGACTTTTCATTTTTTCTAGGGCCTTTACCGGATCTTTATCTTTCGCAAAAATTACTGTGTCGTCAGCATAAAGAAGAGCCGTAGACGAAACATTTAGTGCCTGGTCCACCTCATAGTGAGGGAAGTCGTGTAAAAATAAGTTGTAGAGTTTGGGGCCCAGGATCGAGCCCTGGGGGACCCCTCTTTTAACCTCTATCGTGGCAGACTTGACTCCGTCAATTTCCACGAGTAGACCTCTGTTGTTCAGAAAGCTGTGCAGCAATTTTCTTAGCTCCGGCGGAACATTCAGCGCGTCCAGTTTAACGAGTAAACCCTTGATCCAAAGGGAGTCGAACGCCTTACTGATGTCCAGTTTGGCAAGGACTGTTGATTCCTTTTTTCTGAGTCCCCAAGTGATCTCGTTATGCACTTTGAGCAGGGCGTGCTCCGTTGAGACGCGCTGCCTGAACCCGAATTGTTCGTCGGGGATTAACTTGTTTTCAGAACAGAAGTCGTCAAGTCTCTCCGCTATAAACTTTTCGAACAGTTTTCCCAGGTTTGAAAGTAAAGATATTGGCCTAAAATTGTCCAGCGTATTTGGAAGACTTTTATTTTTTTTATTGGGATAAGCTTTGCTAGTTTCCAGGAGGATGGAAAATAGCCGTTAGCCAAACAATTGTTGAATATTAACTGTATAAATTTTATCGTTAAAGGGGACAATTTTTTAATTAGAAAGTTTGATAACCCGTCCGGACCCGAGGATTTCTTGCCGTTCAAGGACTTGATAAAGCTAAAAATTGCATCTAATGAAACGAGTGGAAAAAGGCAGTTTTCTCCACAAGCCCTGTTTACGCTGGAGAAAAGGAATTCCTGAGGAATTGGTGAAGAATCCAGAAACTCTTGTTCCAAGATATTCCATCTATCTACAACTTGCGCGACATGCCCTTGGGAAAAGGTAGGAGGAGTGTCGTCGTATAAATTGGCGTAGAAGGACCCAAATGCCTGAACAATGTCCGGGGGTGATACCACTAAACTGTTATTTACTATCACTTCCTCTATCGGGGAGAAGGAATTACGGCCAATGATTCTGTTGACGGATTTAAACGTGGATGGGCCGGGTTTGAGGTTTTTCAAGAAAAATAGAAATTCATTATTGAAATGTGTGTTTATCGCCCGGTCAATTTTGGACGAAAGGGTGTCAATATCCTTTTTGAGATTTCTAGATTCGCTAGACCACCTATTTGAGAACTCCCCCAACATTCTTTTTAGCTTTCTTCTCCAGATTTTTCGAATAATCATCTTGTTTCTTATGTGGGCTGGCAGTTTTTCGGCCCAATGATTTCTACTAATTTGTTTAGCGTGAATGTTGATTGTTTTAAGGAGAGCCTCATTGAAGGCAGACAGAAGGCAATCTAATTCTTCATTGGTGAGGTTTTTATCATCGGGAGTGCCTAAGGCCACGATTTCCGCGTCTAAGTCTTTCTTAAAATCGTCCCACTTTGTGTCTCTGAAGGAGGTAAAGTTTTTATTAGATTTAATATCCAGTCTAAAAGCAGAGGAGAAGGTTAAGGCAACAGCATAATGGTCGGAGAAGGAAGCCAATGTCTCACAATTTACATCCATTACTCCAATGTTAAGGTCTAGCCCAGATACGATGAAGAAGTCTATACAATTGCCGCTGGCTGGAAAGGTTGGTCCATTAGGGTGTATAATCGCGAGGTTAGATCGAAGTGAGTTTCTAGCGAACCAGTCGTCAATTGCTCTGCCTAAGGCGTTGGATGAGTCGTTCGCCCAATTTTGGTGCCTTGCATTTAGATCTCCGCCCAGTATTACCTGGTCAAAGGTATTATTCTCCCCCAAATCATTGAGGAAGTCCAAAAGAGAATTAACATCAGCGCCATTGGAAAAGGAAGGGTTGATGTAGACCGAGAAAAGGGCTATTTTTTTGGGATGTCATTAGAGTCTTTCGAAAGGAGTGCTCTGCCAGTGATAGAAATGTAGTTAAAGTTTACAAGAATATTATGAGAAATTAAATTGCTTCTAATTAGTATTGCTGTACCTCCCAAAGAGTCGTTTCTAAAAATATCACAGTCCGGGATCGACAACCTATTGTTGTCCGCCAACCTGGTTTCGCTAATGAATAAAACGTTAGGCTTGTTTGTGGTTATAAAGTCTATCAAGCTCTGTCTTCTGGCTTTTGAAATAATTTTTTGTACATTGAGGCATATAATCTTCAAGGGAGTCCTAGGCATATTTTGAAGCAAAATTGAAGGTATGCTGATTGTTTATCACCCGTACTCTTAAGGGCTCTGTAATGTGGGATGAAAGAACTGATTTGGCTAAGCAAGTCACTCAGACTAAGACCAAAAAGTTTGTTGGAGTCCTCAATAAACTCCATCAGAAACGCATTGTTGCCTTCACGAGGGATTGTTTTCGAAGCCGGGGGGGGGGGGGGGGGGGGGGGCTCTTTAAAGAAGCTGCTATATGTAATATTATCTTTTCTAAAATTGCTTACAGCCCTAGTAACAAAGGCTTTCCTGTTGTCTCTCCTTTCCATGGCTATGGCCTTCAGTTTGTCTTTTTTTCCCTATACGACTTAAGCACTGGGCAACCCCCGAAGTTGGCCGGCTGCCCGAACTGCTTGCAATTTGCGCAAAACGGCTCAGTGTTGCAATCTTTCGTCCGCGCACACTCCCCTGGGAGATGCTGAAGTTCGCACTTTACACATTTATACCCCATGTTGCAATTCGCAGCCACGTGGCCTATTCTCTGACAGTTCTTGCACTGTAGGAGGCCTAAAGGTTTGGGCTTGTCCCACGCCACTTTTTGTCTTAG
Organism: Beris morrisii; assembly: GCA_951812415.1. Lineage (NCBI taxonomy): Eukaryota > Metazoa > Arthropoda > Insecta > Diptera > Stratiomyidae > Beris > Beris morrisii. The sequence goes on along the minus strand of OX638311.1, from coordinate 163,414,026 downwards.
CACAAAACGCACTTTCAGAAGTTCTTCGTGGTTGGAGCCCGCTTCAAGTTGTACTAGGAACATGTCCAACTTATAACCCTCCCTTTTGGCTTTGGGGGTTGAAAATTCTCTAACACTAGATACTTTGGTGCCGACTAATTGCGTGTTCAGATCAACTAAGATCTCCTCCGAGCTGAAGGAGGAATCGATGCCCTTAACAAGAAATGTTAATTTTTTATTTCTTTAGGCGTGAATGTGAAGGCATCAACACCCGCTTCCCTTAATTCTTGGAATAAGAATTGGTGGAACGCTACGCTGTTGACGAATACCTTGATGCTATTCCCCTTTCTGTTTTTCCCTAAATAAAAGTCCACATCTTTAAAGCCATGTGTGTCTATACTCTCCTTGACCAATCTACTCACAACCTTCGCTTCGACGTCGAAGATGGAGATTGGGGGACAAAATTTCTTCCGCAAATTCCCTGTAATTAAGCCCTTTGTGAGCAAGGCCTTAGCCGAAACCCTGCCCGAACCCATGCTCCTCGCCGAACCGACGGCGGGAGAATTGATGACCACATTCGAGGTAGAAGACCCATTACTTCCGCGAGACTTTGAAACTGAAAATTTTACCTTTTTTTTTTACATTGTTGGAGTCTAACTCTAAATCCGTATCCTCCTGTGAATCTGGAGCCGCTACCGCATCGTTTACCTCAGCGTCGTGTGATGTACCCAGAATCTGATATCGATTCGAGGAATGAGGCTGGATATGAACCGCATTCCTAACGACGAAGGAAGCAGGCGCCCCAGCGGCGCTTCTGTAGTATGGTTGAAAATTTTTTTTTCTCTTGTTGCTGACCATTGCTTTTATTACTGGCGTCCGGATTTCGCCCCTCTGCCGTAAAGGAGGAGGATCCAGTATCGAGATCGCAATCCATATTAGTACTTGAGCCCGCAGGCGTACCGATGGTGTCTATTGCCCCAGGAGAAGCAACTCCAATCGGCGGAAGTTCCGGGAACTTCTCGTTGATGACTAAATTAATTCTCTCGACGTCTTCTTTTGTCAGAAGGTTCCTGACACTTTGGATAGTCTGAATATTGACCACTTCGTTGGCTGTATTATGATCTAGGCCCGAAGACACCGTAATATTGGCGTCAGAGGCCATGATGCCGCTAATGACGAGGGATTTCCACTATCCGTCACAATTTTCTCGTGCTCCGATGCGGAACCGGCCATGCGGTCCGCTGGCCAGAATGCGAATTTACCAATAGGAGAAAAAAAACGATGTCTCACCCGGTAATAACTATTACAGGCCTTTAAGGCCAAAAATAACCTCTCGATGAAGGCAGAGACTACTGCCACTAAAATAAACTTTTTTAGTTTGCGCGCGAACTGACGCCAAAAAGACAAAGGAAAACTTGGTTAGGTCCACAGAGACAAAGCAAGCACGTCCGATCGCTTTGCCGCTCACAATCGAACTCCCTGAATTCGGACTGCCATTCGAACATGATTTGCACCATTTTTTGAACAGATTTTAAATTTTCAGTTAGAAAAAAAAACAAGTAACTAAAGGAATAGTGGATTACGTGTATGTCGCGCACAGGAATGCCTACAATATTTTTGTAGATCGGTGTGTATTTGGATTCACAAGTGTTGTGAACGGAGGCCTTGGAGTGATTATTTCGACTTGAAAACGTCAAAATAGTTGAGGTAAGGTAAGAGGATTCAGTAGACCAGTTCCTTCTACGACGGAACTTTCGGCTGGGGCTCGATAATCAGACAATAAATAAACCCTAGTCCTGAACAAAAAAAATATTCACGCTGGCTTACTGCGGGTATTGAAACTTAGGATATGTGTCCGCATAGGTCGTGAAAGACAGATTGCTAGTTTAGACCCAGCGACCTGTACAATGCCGTGGCCTAAAGTGGGTCCAATCACCGGTAGAGGCTTAAAATTGAGCTGGGTCTTGTTTATATCAATATATTAAAAGACTATTACTGAATATCTGCAATGGTGTTTTATGTCAGAATGCATTCCGCACATGCCTTGACAAATTTTAGTTTCTTTTGCATGTAACTGATGTATTGTATTAAAGCGGAAAAAAACCAATTAGGTTTACACCTAAAAATCAGATGATATATTTTAGGTCAGGTAATCACAATAGGCGCAATTAGGCCGGAGTGAATCGGGATTTAGATCGTCCTCTACTATGTAGATCAGGTAACAAAGAACGAGCGCCGACCTGGCACTAGGTCGGGTTAGAGTCACTGTATACGCACTAACACAAACATCCATTATCTTGAGTACGGACATTGCGTGTTTCACTTGAAACCAGTAAATTTAAACTTTTTTTGCAGTTGTCTCGGTTTTTAATTTTAAACATCCTCACGGAAGTAGGTGAACTCACTATTTACTAAAAAATTATTAAATTTCGAAATAAAAATCAGAAAGTTATAGAATATTGTGATTAAAAATCGAAATTTTATCACGCTCACATTTACATTTTAGTATATCATTGACATTTCGAATTGTCAAGTTGTGTTGTTTCGCGGCCGCGATCTTAAAAGTTAAATTTTCCGGCACAATACCGCAGAAATTAAATGTGATAGTGTTTCGAAAGTGATTGTGTGGAATCTAGTGTTGAGTTCCGTCGAAATGAATTAAATCGGTTCTTCTTTTTAATCGCATGACAGCGGCCGCCTGCCTGTCCGAAAAATCTCGTCGCGTTCTTAACTGATAGGCTGCAATATCTTCCTCCTAAGTTTGCTGCCATTGTACTGGAAATTAAAAGTTAAGAGTTACTTATAAATTAAATTAATATTTATTGTTAATCAAAATACGTACCTTTGGTAATGTTGACATTTCGTTTGACATCCCACAATTTTGAGAAATGTCAATCAAAATCATATGGGTTGCATGTACACACACTAACACTATGTCATTTTAGAACCCGCGAATTCTGAAATTCGCGGGTTCTAAATGTTCTAAATATGTACCAAAAGTTGATATTATCCGTACTCTAGATAATGGATGTTAGTGTGAGTTCGTATAAAGTGACTTTAGGTCGGGTCCCGTATGAAGTGTTATTGTTTCCTCCTTTCCAATTATTTTTTTTTCTATTATCTTTATATTTTATATTCTTTATTTATTTTATTTCTAATTCACGTTAGCCCCGTCCAGTTCTGTGTTTTCGTCTAAAACGCTCCTCCACCTTCCAACTCACACCCCTATCTTTTAGAGTTGATTATTTATTATTATTATTTTGGTCTGTTCCCTACATAAAAACATACTGCTGTCACGAACGGCTACAAACCAATCGTATAATACTCTATATGAAGTACTAACTACGCTTTATTTTGTAATTGGGGATAATGTATAATAGTTTTATTAAGGACTCCCATTCAGTTGCTACTTTAAACTAAAAAATAATAAATCATTAGTGTTCAATTTCATATCTGGAACTAGGTGAGTCACTGAAAGTAAAAGACTTTCACATGGGAGGTGCGGGAAGGACTTGCTCGATTTCTAGCATAATTATCCCTTTACCTGAAACAATTTAAAAATTAATGTGTATAAAATTTCATATTCCCAGCTTGAAGCGTTCAAAAGTTATCGGAAAATATTGTTGAACACGTGTCTTAAGGATATTTTGTATGGGTCTAGAAGTAAAAGGATTTCACTAACTAGTAAACTGGAACTTTGTTTTCACCCAAAAGTAATTTGTACAAAATTCCGAATTCGTGACTGAACGATTTCTTGAGTAAAAGTGATTTCCGTAAATTGAGCAAGGACATTTTTACAGGATGGGATGGGATTTTCTTCATAATCATACCTTTAGCTCGAACTATTGGAAGATCAATACGTATAAAATTTCAAAGTCGTAGCTTGAACCGTTTTGAAGTTATCGGCCATTCTTGAACACGAAGCTACTCGATGATGTAAAACAATTTTACTGACTAATGAACTCGAACTTAATTTTTCCTTAAAAATAATTTTTACAAAATATCAACTTTGTAGCAAAACGATTTCTTGAGTTATAATGAGAGGATATTTTTACCGGATTTTTGTCTGGTAGCTACTCGAAGGACTCATGCTGCACTCTTTATGCATTCATTTAACTGCAATTATTGGAAAACCAAGGTATTCAAAATTTCAACGTCGTAGCTTAAGGCTAAGGTCAATATTTATTAACACGTGTTTTAAGGACGGACGGACGGGCGTCAAGCAAATTTGATGTTTTTGGGCACCAATAAACACAAAATAATGTCTAACTTTTTTTCGTCCGAGGCTCGGTTCTATGCGTTACAAACTTTCGGGTTAGATTAAACTTATAATACTCTAAGATTTCATCTAGAGTATAAAAACTGTAGTTAATCTAAAAGAGTCGTTTATTGCAACCAGCTTGATGTGTGTATATTATGAAGCACTTGTAAGGCCTCGTACCCTTCTTTATGCCCAAGGTTGATCTGAAATTTCGGGGGTATAATACAGGGTACCAGCTTCTTTGTGATCATATAATATATTCGTGGCGATACTCGTATGAATTTTGATTCAATTCAAAATTTCTTCACTGAAGTCTTATCTTTGAACTATGTATTAAATGCATACAATTTTGCTTATGTTTTATTAAGTAATTATTTTGTCACTCACGTTCAACTGATAGCCAGTTGATAAATTATAGCAAAACAAAACTTTGCACTCTGAAAGTACGAAACAACTATGAAAAAACAGATAAAAGTTGCGATTAAATTGATTGTGCGTTTTAAGTTATCCATATACGAATCAAGTTAGTATTTAAGACCCTGCATGTACAATACTCGATGAATTTGCTTCAAATATTCATTCATCCATGCCTTTAACTTATTTATTTATTTATTTATTTGATGTGGCTTCATCATAAATGATGGAGCCCATCCCATTTACGGCCAAGCCGGAAGAGCACATGGCACGTCGAGTTATAATAGTGTACAGTATAAGTATGGAAAGTATTCATTAATGATATTGAAAGTAATTGAAGGCAATAGCAATAGTTGAAGGAAAATGAAAAAGAAGTTAGTCTACTCAATACAACTTAAATCTAAGGAAAGGTAATTAAAGAGACTTAAATAGCAAAGATAAAAGAAGGTAATTTTAAGTAATTAGTGGCTAATTCAATTGCCTGAGAAGAAAAAAGGAAAGCGACAGCGACATAATGCAAAATAATAATAAGAAGAAAATTAAAATAAAATAAAATAAAAAATATAAAATAAAATAAGATGAAGAGAAAAAAGCGAATGAAGAAAAATTAGAAAAGGTACAAGAGTGAATTCAGCATGCACTAAATAAAACTTAAATTCTATGTCGGAGGTGAAGGTGGTTGAGGAGTTGAAGGAGAGGTTCCGGGTCGGAAGGGGAGAGTAGGGAGTTTATGGGGGGAATGGAGTGATTGAAGAAGTCCCTTGTTAGGCTGCATTCCGTCAGGATATGAGTGATCGTCAGCGGTCTCTGGCAAGGTAGACATCCTGGTTGAGGCGTTCTCGTAATGTGATGCTGGTGGGTCATCCTAGAGTGTCCTAGTCGGATCCTTGCTATTGTGACCGAGTCCCTCCTGTCTTGTAGCGGGTTGTATGTCGGTGGATGGGGGCCACGCCAATGTTGGGCCAGGAAGGTCGAATTATCGGCCCATTCCGTGGATAGCTGTCGTGCCATGCATCTTATGCCTTTAACTGTCTACTCATAATGACTGAGCCAAAAATATTCGTTTTTCGAAGATATCATTGTTTCGACTTTTCGCCTAGTGTGAAGGTCACCAGTATGTTCATTTCATAAGACTTTCTGGACAAAATCTCGTATCAGTTGTTCATGCGTGTGATTCTCTATCTCTCAATATTGCCGTCTTCTTCACTCCTCGTTAACGACACCCGATAGATAAGTAGTAAATTATCCAGATTATATACCAGAGAATATACAATACAATAGATATTTGGCCAACCAAACTGTTTGTATGCTGGACAGCTTGAGCGTTAACCCCTTCATGTTCTTGCGAATTCAGTGGGCGAAATTTTTGAGGTACGATTAACACATTATTTTCTTCTGATAAATTTTATCATGAAATTTCAGATCAAAACCTATTAAAATTTATCAATAATTAATCTAAATCGTAAGGTAAACCAAACCATTTTCTTTCAACTTCGCAACACTGTTGATTTTCCGATGATTGGTTTTTAGTCTAGCATCTGCCCTCAGAGGGGAATGGGAATGAAAGGACAATTGGCAAAGATACGAAAAACTAGAATACAGGAAAGCGTAGAACCAAGGAATTTGAAACCACGATCTCTGGAATAATAGACTAGCACAGACTAAGAAATTGAACATAGTAGCTTTTGGGTGTTATCACACGTTTAATATCAGCAAGTCATAATCGAAAGAGTACGAAATATCGCACTTTAAATTTATTAGTCTTTGATAAAAACAATTCATTAAACTTGAATAATAGCTTTGCCGGTATTTCTCCCGTTTAGTAATTCTATGAATGCCTGGGGCATATTTTCAAAACCTTTGGTAATAGTTTCCCTGTATTTCACTTTACCGTCCTGAATCCATTTTGAAATTGCCGAAATAGCCTCGGGATAACGTTCTTGCCATCTGTAAACCATGAATCCTTCCATTTTAAGTTCATTTCCAACGAAATAACGCTGTAGAATTGAAGCTGCGGTAAAAAATCGTATTATGAAATTGTCCGAATTCTGGACCTTGAGAAATTCAGAACCTTTATCCTGAGTTGTTGCATTGTACGTTGAAATACTTCCGCATACTGATATTCGCCCACCGTGATTCATTTTGCTTATGATTTGCGAACTTAATTCACCACCAACCTGATGTGGAAAATAAATCTTTAAGCTGTTCTGATAAAATGAAATAATATTTGTTTTTTACATTATCGAAATAGCAATCAACACCTTTGGGAGCAGCTTCTTGGAAACATTTTGATAGATCGACTGTTTTGTAGTTGTAGGCATAGTCAAAGCCTAGGTCCTTTGTAAGCCAATCGCATTTATCATCAGATCCAGCAAATCCGATTACCTTACAGCCTTTGATTTTAGCAATTTGACCAACCAGACTTCCTACTGCTCCAGCAGCTGCTGTTACTACCACAGTTTCACCAGCTTTTGGTGTGCATATATCCAAGAATCCAAAGTAAGCAGTTTGACTATGTTTTTTTTAAATAATTATTAAAAAAGTTCAATTTCAGCTATCGGATTCTAACTCTTACCCTGGCATTCCGAGATAGCCAATTGCTAATGATCTTGGCAATTTGCCAATATCTGGAATATGGAACACTGCAGTGATAGATTGAAGAACGGCGGCTCCTTTAAGGCCTTCAACTGGTTTCACTACTGTATGAGTTCGCCAACCGAAATTTCCTAAAACGTAAGCTCCAACTGGATATTTTGCATTTTTACTCTCGAGAATTCTAAAAAACAAAATTTTATTCAATCACCATTCGTACACATTTAATTTTATTCGTTACGTACTTTGCAACCTGAGACCCAATCATAACCGTATTTTCGGGAAAATTCATCATGTAAGGGCGCATGTAAGGATCGATACTGAGATATTCAGCTTGGCATAAAATCTCTGTAAAATAGGTCGTTCAACTAAAGAATTATCCTTAAGGAAAATTTTTATTCTCACCATCAGCCTTAATAGCCGGCAACTCCTCTTCTTCAATGCGAAAGTTTTTTGGCGTTGGCTGGCCTTCGAACTTCTTAGCATATATAATTTTTTTTGCTTTCACCATTGCAGCTAGTTGTTTTTTTGTTAATTAAAAAATTGTTATCACCTACGTTCAGCTGATATCAATTTAGTTAGCTTTGCACACAAAACAGAACAGAACCTGCACAGTGCCTCTCCAGACTATGAATAAATGGGCTGTAGTTTCGACACCGGTTTTATTTCGCTTATGACTTATATTGGTGTATATATCTTTTTTTGCTTTATTTGTAGTCGGGCGGGCGATTTATATACAAAGACGACAGTGGTAGTGGGCTTAAAAGAAATTCATGTACGATTCATAATCAAAATAAGGCGTAGTATCGTGACTTTTAGTTTTGCTGTTATGACACTGGCTATTTTCCTCGCTAGAAAAAAGTACAATTGACGAATATACAGGCGGTTGTAATTACCGTATATCTCCACAGAAACTTAGTGAAGTTATTTTACCGCATAAACATCAATATTTCGAGAGAGAACAAGACCGATAAGAACCCTTCACCTATCGTCTTGCTCCCGCTTTGCTCTTGCAATTATTAAAAAAAACGCACACACTGAAATATTTCTGGTTTTCTCTCATTATCTCTAACCCTTTATGCAATAGACCATCTCCACACATGCTCAATTTTACAATGCTCAATTTTAAACAAACAGCAAACCCACTCTGTCAAAAGAGCTATGACCAGTGATGCCAATTTAGTGCTTTCAGCGTTAAATTTGGTGCTCAAAATTTCCTTTCAGCGGACAAAAAATAGTTTTACCGCTTGCGCGTTAATTGGTGCTTTACAAAAATATTTAACGCTTTTTTAACGCTATTTGAATATTCCCGCGAAAAACATTGATGCCATTGACAGTCTGTAGCAATAACATATCACTTTCACTACAAACAAACTTTTGTGCTTCTGTTTCTGTTTCATGTTGTATCTCAATTTTTCACCTTTCTCCTTCTCTTGAAAAATTACGCTCATGGACATCAATTTTCCACGTATCACTCGCCCCCGGTAATTAATATCCAACGGAATTCAACGAATTCTCACAAAGTGGAGTAAGGAATCAGTGCTGTCGTTAAACTGGAATTGCAGCATTTTTATTGATTATAATTTATTTATTACAACCTTGCAATTTAATTCAACATATTACTTATTACATATTTAAAAACGGAGCTAATTTCATAAAATTACTGTAACAATACCTAAAATGACAAAGATTGAAATCTTATATGTACTATTGCCTAGTAACATGTAAAGAGCTGGATAGCAGCTTCATGAAGATACAATCCTTGATTAAAAGCCTAGTAGATATAATTTATTTATTTACACATGTAGCTATTATATTTTTTTGTTATATGTGTTATATTGCTTCAATAAATAGAAAAGAAAAATAACCAATATTAAAAATGCTATAGAAAACATTAAGAAAATTTATTAAAATTTCATTATTAATATGATATCTATGCAATACTGAACTCGTAATGCTGAAGCGGTATTTCTGCTCAGTACTACTCATGTTCAGCTAGAGATTTGAATCTTTCAGTACCGGTAAAAAAAGGAAGGGTAAAAAACCAAAATGACAACACTGTGTGCAAAAATCGCGGAAACGCGCGGCGGTTTTCAGTTGACTTTGAAAATAACAAGAACTTTGAAAATAACAAGAACTTTGAAAATAACAAGAACAGTTTCATATATGGAAAGGGAAACTTGTTATTTTTTTATTGATACAATATAATCCGCAATTCAAAATCGAAATAAAGTCTGCTTCAACTTTAAAAATGATCTGAACATATTTTTTTATGTACTTACTTTTATATTTTCAAAATTAACATATTTCTGTTATACCTTTTTCGTTACTCTATTAAAAATTACATATAATTTAATACACTTGACTAAATTTTGTTTATGTGTGCAAAGTTATTTTTTTACCAATAAAAAAATCTACTTTAATTCAGGTCCCAAGTTCAAAATACATATTACTTGATCATTAGATCAGAAGCGATAAATACGGAAAAAATATTTTTAGTGCTTTTAAGCTGGAATTAACGCTCAAATTATCATATTTTAGTGCTCAACCCAGAAAAATAGTTGGCAACACTGGCTATGACGCAGTTTCGTTTTTGCTTTATTTCTCTCGGCCCATTTCATTTCCTTATTGACGAATATACCATGTGCTCTGGTGGCAAATTTCGGAACCTTATAAGATAGACCGAATCTGGCAGTTGCATGTGATTTTCATACAAAATTGAGATTGACCTCGAATAAAAGTGTTTTACTCCAAAATATCGTTTAAAGTGAATTTAAATGAACCTCATAATTAAATAAGAAGGACAAACGTATCATAACATATCAAAAACAAAATTTATTTTTTTCAGAAACCAATTTCAAGAACCAAAATGAAAGAAAAATGTAACGAAAAGATGGGTTATGTTCCTTTTAAATAATTTAAAAATTATTCCATATTTCTTTTTCTCGGAATATTCAACATTTGTCAAGTTATTTCGAAGTTTATACCGCCCGTTCATAAAGAAAAATTGTTTATATTCTGACTTCGTTGTGCGGGTTTGAGTCTAATATTTTCGGAATGTAGAACCGGAAATGAATACCTTACTATCAACCGCACCGATCGTCATCAATTTGTATTATAACTTTCATAATGAAATTAAGAAAGAATCGAAAACTTCCCGAGCTCCAAATCACAAAATTACACACGAACCGCCATATAACAACAGTCAGCTGACAAAAATTTGTCTATCTTAAAGGGTTGTTTTTTTGCCACCAGGTGGAGATTTCCAACTTTACCATTCGTCAATATTCTTATTCGTAGCGAATATACCATGTGCTCTGGCGGCAAATTTCGGAACCTTATAAGATAGACAGAAACTGGCAGTTGCATGTGATTTTCATACAAAATTGAGATTGAGCTCGAATAAAAGTGTTTTACTCCAAAATATCGCTTAAAGTGAATTTAAATGAACCTCATAATTAAATAAGAAGGACAAACGTATCATAACATATCAAAAACAAAATTTATTTTTTTCAGAAACCAATTTCAAGAACCAAAATGAAAGAAAAATGTAACGAAAAGATGGGTTATGTTCCTTTTAAATAATTTAAAAATTATTCCATATTTCTTTTTCTCGGAATATTCAACATTTGTGAAGTTATTTCGAAGTTTATACCGCCCGTTCATAAAGAAAAATTGTTTATATTCTGACTTCGTTGTGCGGGTTTGAGTCTAATATTTTCGGAATGTAGAACCGGAAATGAATACCTTACTATCAACCGCACCGATCGTCATCAATTTGTATTATAACTTTCATAATGAAATTAAGAAAGAATCGAAAACTTCCCGAGCTCCAAATCACAAAATTACACACGAACCGCCATATAACAACAGTCAGCTGACAAAAATTTGTCTATCTTAAAGGGTTGTTTTTTTGCCACCAGGTGGAGATTTCCAACTTTACCATTCGTCAATATTCTTATTCGTAGCGAATATACCATGTGCTCTGGCGGCAAATTTCGGAACCTTATAAGATAGACAGAAACTGGCAGTTGCATGTGATTTTCATACAAAATTGAGATTGAGCTCGAATAAAAGTGTTTTACTCCAAAATATCGCTTAAAGTGAATTTAAATGAACCTCATAATTAAATAAGAAGGACCAACTTATCATAACATATCAAAAACAAAATGTATTTTTTTCAGAAATCAATTTCAAGCACCAAAGTGAAAGATAAATGTAACGAAAAAACGGTTTATATTCCTTTTAAATAATTTAAAAATTATTCCATATTTCTTTTTCTCGGAATATTCAACATTTGTGAAGTTATTTCGAAGTTTATACCGCCCGTTCCTAAAGAAAAATTGTTCATTTTCTGACTTCGTTGTGCGGGTTTGAGTCTAACATTTTCGGAATGTAGAACCGGAAATGAATACCTTAAGAGCCGTACAGAATGAACGCAATCGCAGTCGGATTGGAGTGTCCAAATAACGGAGGGGAAAAAACGAGTTTCAAATGCATGTGATTGTATGTAGCTAAACAGAATGAACGCTATGGGCCGCAGATAGTCGCAAGTAAGTTCGTAATATTTAAAATGATCGCAAGTGAACGCATCGAAATGTCAAATATGACAATATCATAACCTAAAACGCACTATTTTATTTAAGAAAATAATAAAATGGAAAATGAAAGAGATTTTGATCAGCATTAAAAATAATTCACCGATTTTTGCGTCCATATCAATTTCGCTTTGATTGTTGACACTGATAGAACTGCGAACTCAATCCGGTCATTGTGTTCATGCAGCGTTTACTTGCAGTTTACAGCGTTTCATTGCATCTCGTTGCGACATTTTGACATTCCAATCCGACTGCGATTGCGTTCATTCTGTACGGCTCTTTACTATCTACCGCACCGATCGTCATCAATTTTTATTATTTCTGCACTCGCTCAAGAGGTCATGCAGAAAAGTGTAGAAAGTGTATCCAAAAAGAACAAACCTTATAATAGCCAATCGTGCGACAAGGCGAACAACATTAAAAGAAAGAGATACCGCTCTTTCTGACGCTAGCGGCTTCTAGTAAACGAAATTAACAACTGATTTGTTAAGAAAAATACCGGTTCTGGCGCGTTTCATAACATCACATGGCACTTTCCATAATTAATACGTACCGAACTGTCAAAAACAAGTCTGTAGCGGCTGGAAAATCTAGCCGCCAGTGGATTTTTCTTGGATTAACTGCTAGAATGTTGCGAATCACTGCTCGAATGCGCTTTGTTGCCGCTTTTTTTTGACAGTTATGGATTGTTGTTGTTGACAGTTACTCATACTGTTATGACTCTGGCTATTTTCCACGCTAGAAAAAAGTACAATAATAGCCAATCGTGCGACAAGGCGAACAACATTAAAAAAAAGAGGTACCACTTTCCTGGATTAACTGCTAGAATGTTGCGAAACACTGCTCGATTGCGCTTTGTTGCAGCTTTTTTTTGACAGTTATGGATTGTTTTTTGACAGTTACTCATAGTTTTGCTGTTCGGACTGTCTCTCACACCAATGTCTAAATTGTATGTAAAAGTCTCTGTCTCTCTCCATTTGGATTTTCTAGCCGCTTTAAAGCCGCAACAATAGCCAGTGTCATAACAGCATCATAGTTTTGCTGTTCGGACTGTCTCTCTCACACCAATGTCTAAATTGTATGTAAAAGTCTCTATCCCTCTCCATTTGGATTTTCTAGCCGCTTTAAAGCCGCCAAAAATAGCCAGGTCATAACAGCATTAAAGTAAAAAATCACTTCTTCGTCGCACTTTCATTCGCTTCAACTACATCCTCGTGTTCAGTTGTAGTGTCATCTGTGAGAATTGGTGTGGACCAATTAATGCAGTTGGCATTACTTTGATCCACACCAATTCCACAAAAGAATCAGTTCAGTGGCGGGTTTTTGGAGTAGTATTTCGGACAGCTGGCGAGGGGAAGGAAAGGAGGTTATGTTAAGTTTTGGCGCGAATCGCAAGAAAAAATAGTTAGTAATAAATTAAAATAAAAAGAAACAAAATGAGAAAAGTTAAGTGCGAGTTTTAGCAACGCATCGGGAAAGAAGTGCTGTAGTTTTTCGGTTTTTTTTTTTTTCATACATATATGTTTTTTTCAGCAGCATACAATGCTGCAGTCTCCCTTTATTTGTGCTTAGTTTCTGCTATTATGGCCAGCATTTTTCCTTTTTTTTTAAATTTTGGTGGATTATCAGTGCAGTGAATGGAAAAGAAATTAAGCTTAGCCGCTGGAAGCGTAGCTAGCAAGTAGAATCGTAGCGCTGTTCCCCGAGACCATCAAATGCACAACGTAACGACGGAATCGTGTGCAAATTGACGTTGCAAGTTGCGTAGTCGGCATATGCGGCAAAACAATGGCTCGTAGAAGTTTTTGGCCACCGTATCAAAAATAAACAGAAGGCAAAACAAATCAATATATGGGATTAAATAATTTAAATGCATAAAAATAAACAAATAAATAAAAAAGCAACACAAACAAATTAAACAAATTAAATTAAAAAAATTAAATTAAATTAAAATAATAAAAAATATGACAGACAAGGACAGAAATTGACGCGGACAGAAAATAAATAATAAAAAAAATTAAAATACTTAAACAAGAAAAAAAAAGACAACGAGAATGCAGTAGTCAAGAGGTAATTTTTTTTTATATTGTTTGTTTCTTATTTTTTTGGTTGGTTTCTTTTTGTTTGGTTTGAATTTTTTTTGCGCTGTGAAAATGGCTAAATAAGAAAGCCTGTAGGATGGATCTTCTCGGTTGAAGACCTTGCGCCCCTCATTCCTCTCTTTAGGGGCCATATTTAAGTATTTTCTTTGAGGACAAATATGGCTAAGGTAGGGTGGGCTAGACGGCGCAAAACATCCGCGCCAGTCGAGTTGAAGGGAGTTTTCTCGGTCTCTCATGACCGATTGGGAATCTTATCCCAATTTTATCACCCGGGTAAGTCAGCGTGAAATTTTTGTTGTATAGGCCATGGGTTTTATGGTCTGAAATACGAACAACGTACCCCCCCACAGCCGCAGCTAGCCCGGAAGCCAGCAAGCACGTCGCTCCAGTTCGTATTTCAGCCACCAATTCGGACGTAGGTGGAATTGGACCCCTGTTTCCCGATCCCAACCTTCCCTTCGGTTATTTTGACTTTTTTAAGTCGAAATAACCACTCCAAGGCCTCCGATCACAACACAGTTCAAAATTGTAATTTAAAATATGAATAAATTAGTTTGATAGAATTTGGTTTTCATTAATACTAATAATAGTGATAGCAATTTCGCTATACTCTTTCCGACGCTAGCGGCATCTAGTAAACGAAACTAACAAATGGCTTGTTAAGAAAAATACCGGTTCTAGCGCGTTTCATAACATAACATGACACTTTAAATAATTTATACGTACCGAACTGTCACAAAAAAAGCGTGTAGCGGTTGGAAATGAAGCTCCCAGCGGTTGTTTCTTGATTTGAACTGCTAGAATGTTGCGAAACACTGCTCGAATCCGCTTTGTTGCAGCTTTTTTTTGACAGTTATGGATTGTTTTTTGACAGTTACTTATAGTTTTGCTGTTCGGACTGTCTCTCTCACACCAATGTCTAAATTGTATTTAAAAGTCTCTATCCCTCTCCATTTGGATTTTCTAGCCGCTTTAAAGCCGCTAAAATAGCCAGTGTCATAACATCATTACTCATAGTTTTGCTGTTCGGACTGTCTCTCTCACACCAATGTCTAAATTGTATGTAAAAGTCTCTATCCCTCTCCATTTGGATTTTCTAGCCGCTTTAAAGCCGCAAAAATAGACAGTGTCATAACAGCATCACTCATAGTTTTGCTGTTCGGACTGTCTCTCCCACACCAATGTCTAAATTGTATGTAAAAGTCTCTATCGCTCTCCATTTGGATTTTCTAGCCGCTTTAAAGCCACAAAATAGCCAGTGTCATAACAGCATTAATAATACTCAATTAAAGCCGTACATTTATGAATTTGAGACAATAGCTCCATGATAATTTTTTCTAAGAATTTTGGTTGTTTTTTCGGCGTCTAGGAAGTCTCTTGTGCGACCACTATTCATATTATTCATATACCTCGTTCACGTGGTCAACGACGTACCGCTACGTAGCACTTCCTGGTACCACGTGAACACACGAAATTTTGCTACAGAGCGGTTTTTCTACAACGTAGCAAAACCGCGTAGTGTAGTGTAGCGGATTTGCTAATCCTTCCCACGAGAACACTTGCCGTTGCGCTCCGTATTACTTTTCGAGTGAATTGTCAAAAAATGTGTTGACAGACAACTTTATTTGTTTGGATTTTTTCAACGATTCTAATACCTGTGCCTTTAATGACTCCATTTCGCTGAAAAATAAAAGAAGAAAGGTTATTTAAGAAATAAAACGACGAATGTAATTTTTTTTTAATAAAATAAATACCAGTTGTGACAGCTGTCAATTAATAATCAAGAGTGCGAAACGTCAATTCACTTCACGTGAACACTCATATATCAACCGGATTTCATAATACGCTACACTACACTACGCTACCACGTGAACGAGGTATATGATATTATCTATAAAACTCCTGATAGAGCTTGTTCGCTTAAATTGTTAATGGCAGCATTTCCGATTTTATAAAAACCCTCAACGTTTGGTTCGTTTTTTTTTCCTACACTTTCTACACTTTTTACACTTTTGCTGTTCTTTTTGACGAGTGACGTCAGAGGCCGCTGTTCTTTTTGTCGAGTGTAGATTGCACTTTCTACACTTTTCTACACTCGCTCGAGAGCAGGTTTAATTTCTTACACTTTAGTGTAGCTTACCATCTGTCAAACTTGATGGTTGCATGCAAATAAGATTGACTATTAGTATTTATAGAAATTCTGTTTTCAATGAATGCATGCAAGAATATTACAGTGGATGCCGCTTATTGTAATCGCGGATAATTTTATAAGCCGCATTTTGTTATCAAAAGAGTTGGGTTCCATTTTCCACAAACAGAATTCATCTCTTATTTTTTTCTTCGTTTATTGTTATCACCCGGTTAATGTTATTGTTTTTGGCTAGTCCCTAGTGATTACAATAAGCGGCATCCACTGTATATGGCAATAAATTTGCATTGATAGAAGTGAAAGAATAAAGCAAATAAGTCGAAATAACCACTCCAAGGCCTCCGATCACAACACAGTTCAAAATTGTAATTTAAAATATGAATAAATTAGTTTGATAGAATTTGGTTTTCATTAATACTAATAATAGTGATAGCAATTTCGCTATACTCTTTCCGACGCTAGCGGCATCTAGTAAACGAAACTAACAACTGGCTTGTTAAGAAAAATACCGGTTCTAGCGCGTTTCATAACATAACATGACACTTTAAATAATTTATACGTACCGAACTGTCACAAAAAAAGCGTGTAGCGGTTGGAAATGAAGCTCCCAGCGGTTGTTTCTTGATTTGAACTGCTAGAATGTTGCGAAACACTGCTCGAATCCGCTTTGTTGCAGCTTTTTTTTGACAGTTATGGATTGTTTTTTGACAGTTACTTATAGTTTTGCTGTTCGGACTGTCTCTCTCACACCAATGTCTAAATTGTATTTAAAAGTCTCTATCCCTCTCCATTTGGATTTTCTAGCCGCTTTAAAGCCGCTAAAATAGCCAGTGTCATAACATCATTACTCATAGTTTTGCTGTTCGGACTGTCTCTCTCACACCAATGTCTAAATTGTATGTAAAAGTCTCTATCCCTCTCCATTTGGCTTTTCTAGCCGCTTTAAAGCCGCAAAAATAGACAGTGTCATAACAGCATCACTCATAGTTTTGCTGTTCGGACTGTCTCTCCCACACCAATGTCTAAATTGTATGTAAAAGTCTCTATCGCTCTCCATTTGGATTTTCTAGCCGCTTTAAAGCCACAAAATAGCCAGTGTCATAACAGCATTAATAATACTCAATTAAAGCCGTACATTTATGAATTTGAGACAATAGCTCCATGATAATTTTTTCTAAAAATTTTGGTTGTTTTTTCGGCGTCTAGGAAGTCTCTTGTGCGACCACTATTCATATTATTCATATACCTCGTTCACGTAGTCAACGACGTACCGCTACGTAGCACTTCCTGGTACCACGTGAACACACGAAATTTTGCTACAGAGCGGTTTTTCTACAACGTAGCAAAACCGCGTAGTGTAGTGTAGCGGATTTGCTAATCCTTCCCACGAGAACACTTGCCGTTGCGCTCCGTATTACTTTTCGAGTGAATTGTCAAAAAATGTGTTGACAGACAACTTTATTTGTTTGGATTTTTTCAACGATTCTAATACCTGTGCCTTTAATGACTCCATTTCGCTGAAAAATAAAAGAAGAAAGGTTATTTAAGAAATAAAACGACGAATGTAATTTTTTTTTAATAAAATAAATACCAGTTGTGACAGCTGTCAATTAATAATCAAGAGTGCGAAACGTCAATCCACTTCACGTGAACACTCATATATCAACCGGATTTCATAATACGCTACACTACACTACGCTACCACGTGAACGAGGTATATGATATTATCTATAAAACTCCTGATAGAGCTTGTTCGCTTAAATTGTTAATGGCAGCATTTCCGATTTTATAAAAACCCTCAACGTTTGGTTCGTTTTTTTTTTGCCTACACTTTCTACACTTTTTACACTTTTGCTGTTCTTTTTGACGAGTGACGTCAGAGGCCGCTGTTCTTTTTGTCGAGTGTAGATTGCACTTTCTACACTTTTCTACACTCGCTCGAGAGCAGGTTTAATTTCTTACACTTTAGTGTAGCTTACCATCTGTCAAACTTGATGGTTGCATGCAAATAAGATTGACTATTAGTATTTATAGAAATTCTGTTTTCAATGAATGCATGCAAGAATATTACAGTGGATGCCGCTTATTGTAATCGCGGATAATTTTATAAGCCGCATTTTGTTATCAAAAGAGTTGGGTTCCATTTTCCACAAACAGAATTCATCTCTTATTTTTTTCTTCGTTTATTGTTATCACCCGGTTAATGTTATTGTTTTTGGCTAGTCCCTAGTGATTACAATAAGCGGCATCCACTGTATATGGCAATAAATTTGCATTGATAGAAGTGAAAGAATAAAGCAAATAAAAAAGTTCGAAATATTAGCTGTTACGTTTGTACACTAACGCGTTCTTTTTGCGCGATCTACACTTTAAACTTTTCGTGTAAATTGTATTACACTTAAAGTGTAGGCTACACTACACTACACTACACTAAAGTGTACACTTAACCTGAAAAAAAAAACAAACCTATTTGCGTATACAGTAACCCTACGTTAAATATGTTAAAATAGAAGCAAAGACTTCAAGTCTGGCATCGCTGGTCACTTGACATTTATGTAGACAAATTTTTGCTTGCTGAAAACTACGATATTTTTTTCATACTAATGTTTTCTACGAAAACTCAATTCCAGATAAGAAAACTAGTCTAATTCTCATTTTTAAAACTGTTTATAAATTATTTCACTTAGCTTTGATTAACAAAACCTTGTAGTTTAATAGAAGACTTGGTTTTAAGCATCCAAGTCTTGGGTCCTACATACAAAATATTGCAATTTGCATAGAGCTGTCAGTTATGACTCACGTGATCAGATGTTCAGTTTTGCTGTGCGGCTATAGTTAACGGTGGCTACGCCGTGCGGTGTTTTAACAATCTGCGAACGTGCAGAATGTGTTTGTATTTATATTTATGAAATAAACATCTGAGAAGAAGGCAGCGTGATGCGATGTCTTGCGGGAACAATTTTTTTATATACCGCACCGCTACAGCGCTTCTCACTATCAAATTATTTACGAAGACTGGAGTATGGTCGTAGCGGTCAGGGCTCAAGGGGTTATCTTTCTGTCAACTTTGCCTCGCAAAATTTGCTTTATCGAGCTATAAAACCCGCTGGTCCTTCGTCGATTAAAATTTCGGTCTCTAAGAGCATTTACTTTGACTGAATTCGACTAAAAATTAGGTACGTAATTGAGTTTTGAAATTGCAAAATTGGATTAAAAGTAATTTAATTCGGTCGAAATTCTTTGCAAAGTTGCGCGAGAGAGAAACGAGAAAGTAAACGAAATCAACATGCATCGAACCGGTCACGCCATCTCTGGTTTGTTGCGTAAAACCAATGCAAACATGCTTTTGCTCCGAAACCGAGCCGGGCAAAGCGGCAGCAGCACTTCCACTTTGTTACTGGATCGTGCCGGTCCAAAAAACAGTGTAGCTGCATTTTCTTTAAATTTTTGTGCAACACGAGAAAAACATACAGTAAGTCCTTAGTATTTAGTTGTGCACTTTATTCCGTGTTATTCCAGAGAATTGGTTATTTTAATGTTTTTCGGTTGTAATTTTCCGATTTCAAAATGATCTTGGCGTTTGTCCGATCAAATTGACATGCGAACAGTTTTGTCTGATTCACCAGTTTATTTGATCAATCGGATGTTTTTTTCGTTTATGGTATTATTTAACACTGGACAATTTACAGTTTGTGTATTGATACGGCTTAAATCGTGATCTTTGTTATAAAGCCTGCAGCTCTAAATTCAATTCTAGTTGTTCTGAAGACGGCTGATATCGGCTCTTCTCAGTCCAACTTTCCCCGGTCCGATTATCATAAGTTTCTAGTCTAAAATATTTTTGGTCAGTTTTTTCGATTTTCCCCAGAAACGAAATGTCGCAAGTTGATGGCAACTATCATCTTGCGTGTATTTTGCTTACACTTAACTTTTTAGATAAATCAATCGATCGGTCCAAGAAATCTATGAAGTTGCAGAGGCCCTTCTTTGTCTGGTCTCCGAAATTTTTCAATACAAAGATTATAAAAAACATGTTTGGTAGGTTTGATTGATCATAGATAGGGTTGCCAGATAGTTGGCTGCAGAACCCGCCGAGTAAGCTTATGAAATAGCCCAAAACCCGCATGAAGACTTGTAGCCCAAATACCGAGCTCAACTTTGCAATTTTAATATACCTACTTAAACGTGTTGAACACAATTGCGATTTCGACGACGAACTGTGTTCCAGAATCGTATAATGTATAATAAATATTTTGGTTAAATATAAGGTTAAAATTATAATTAAAAAATAATTTCGCCTGGTTTTTAAGTAAAACATTCGATTTCATTTACTACTTGATCGCTTTTATCGATGAAAATCGCTTTAAAATCAAATCGCGAGAAATAGCCCAATCTGGCGACCTTAATCATAGATGAGTACATGTCATTTTAGAGACTACCGGCGTATTTCGTGTGGTGTCCCAAGGTGATAACAGTTAGGATGAACCGAAAATGTGACACAAACTTGAAAGTGGACCAGTAACACAACTAACTACCTAACAAAAAGAAATTTAGAGATTATGCCTTGTTCAGTTTTGGACTATGTGATTTACTTTTCATTGAAAGTAGGAACATATTTATACTTTGGTACAGACTGTTAACCAACTCATTTGATTGCAGTTTCACCGAAAGCATGTAATTATAAGCAGGTTTGGTATAGAATTTTGGTAGTGTAATTTTTCGTAGGCGTTTGAAGCCGCGAAAAACAGCAACTGAGCTTATAAACTAGAACGGCAATTGGACGTGACACTTGATCTTCGTTACCGTATCTACAGATAATTGCACCGACGAGGAAGCTATCTCATAAGTTTTGTTTCTTTTTCGGTCTTATTTCTCAAGCTCCACAGATTAAATCCGTGATAAACCACAATCGAAGTTGTGCAGTAAGGGAGTGTAGAGAGCGTCTGATACACGGGGCGCAGCACATAAAGTTGGGTGCCGGGATACAAAGAGATACCAGTAAACGAGGCTGCCGATGAGCTGGCATTGGCTGGATCTGGAATGGCTGCTGTACATGCAACCCAAGTGGTAAAAATACCTCTTAATTACGTTAAGAAATCGCTTAACAAGGGAGCAATGCAGCTGACCAATTGTAGGTGGTATAGTATATCCAAACGATGTGTAAAACTTCGGGGCAGTTGTGGCCGATAATACACCCCGGGAGAACTGTGAATTTATTCACACTTGTGGCTGGTAGCTATTCATCGGTAGTGCTACTACGATAACTCCCTATAGGGGACATCATTATGGTGTTACGGGTATGGTATGACCAACCAAATGATCAAAGTGAGTCGATCTATAGTTTAGATGACTACCACTCTAATCTATCCTGTACTTCTTTATAGCTCGAGAGAGAAGCTGTTTTATAGTGGCTCAAGTGTTAAAAATAGGTCAAGGGAATGAGTTTCATCCAGGCCTTGGTATAACAGCAAATGACGACAAAATCAGCTGCAATGCCATAGCGGAATTGCTTCTACTTTTCTAATTCCGGAAGTGGCCATACAAAAACTGAATATGACGAAGGGTCGCTTATGATGTTAAGCTTTAGATTTGTTTACGTTCCATAGACGTACTTATATTTGAAACGTTAATATTATTGAAAACACATGATTTGAGCAATATGTTTTTCAAGATAAGAATTGCTGACGATATCTCTGGGTTCTCCTGACCTCACATTTTCATTGAAATATCGTATGTAAATATGTTCACAATAAACTTATTACAGTGCAATAAATCTACATGAACTAAGGAAATCTAAATTGTCGTCACTACAAGCTCTTTATTGCCCTTTTTTGGTGGCAAATATTATTATAATCGCTGTAAAAAGTCTTTCCATTTCTCTCGATTACAATTAGATTTCGAATAATTTTGACTTTTTTTTTAATTTAAAGCTGCATAACGCGTATCGCCCCAAAATTAATATTGTATCAACATCACGAGATGATTTCATTTACAAGAGATTATAATTGTAAATTTAGTTTGCTGTTTTATTCGCACAGAGGTGTCAATTATTATTTGTGTCTTTTTAAGGCTTCGATTACGCTCGATTTAAATAAGAATAAAAATTGTCAAGATAACACGATTAGGGGGATAGGAACGAAAATTTGTGTTATCTGTTAAGTCTTTCGGTAAAACCAATATTTAATTTAAATGTTATCAAGGACATGTCGTTATTACCCGTGCAGCGGATCTTTGGTAAGAACAGAACTGTTGTTCCTAAATCTGTAATTACTTTTACCCTCTAATACATGCAAAGTTTGTTAGACGTAATCGAATGATATTGTGTCTCTTGAACTTTTAATGTTAATTTTATGTCCCTAATTCCAGGGAAATATTTTAAAGGTTCATTGCCTTGCAGGTCAGATAAGGGTCCAATACAAGTGAAGTCGATCGTTCAGTTCAACCTGACATACAAATCTGCTGATAATTTTTCAGTGCAATTTTTGAAGGGATTTCAAACTCACACATTGAAAATACCGAACTCGACAATTATAATGGAACGAATGAACTTTACAATTGACTGAAATGTGGTTGAAAGGTACCGAAATTTAATCGATATTTTTTTCCTATTACAGATGGCTGACTATTGCAAAATTTTAGACGCTTCCCTGGAGCAAAGCGATCCGGCTCTTTTAGAACTGATTCGTAAAGAGAAAAATCGCCAAACTCGTGGCTTGGAAATGATTGCTAGTGAAAATTTTACATCGGTTTCGGTACTCGAATGTTTGAGTTCTTGTCTGCATAACAAATATTCAGAAGGATTACCTGGACAAAGGTGAGAATCTCTTTTTAGGGAACAGTGTTCAGAACAGATGGACAATCCATTCGTCTAAACTTTCCAAATAATTTCAGATACTATGGCGGAAATCAATTTATCGATGAAATCGAACTACTCGCCCAAAAACGTGCCTTGGAAACGTTCAAGCTGAATCCGGAAGAATGGGGTGTGAACGTCCAACCTTATTCGGGATCCCCAGCTAATTTGGCTGTCTATACCGGACTCTGTGAACCCCACAGTCGCATTATGGGCTTAGATCTTCCCGATGGAGGCCATTTAACGCACGGGTTTATGACGCAAACAAAAAAAATTTCGGCCACATCGATATTCTTTGAAAGTATGCCGTACAAGGTGAATCCCGAGACCGGTTTCATTGACTACGATCAATTGGAAGCCAACGCAAAACTTTTTAAGCCACGTGTGATCATTGCCGGCGTTTCATGTTATTCACGTTGCCTCGACTATGAACGATTCCGGAAAATTGCCGATGCCAACGGAGCATATCTGTTTTCTGATATGGCACATATTGCCGGCCTTGTAGCAGCCGGTATAATTCCAAGCCCATTCAAATACTCGGATGTAGTAAGCACGACTACACATAAGACGCTTCGCGGACCACGTGCTGGCGTCATTTTCTTCCGTAAGGGTGTCCGGTCCGTCAAGCCGAACGGCGAAAAAGTTATGTACGATATCGAAGCTAAAATCAACCAGGCTGTGTTCCCAGGTCTTCAAGGCGGACCGCATAACAATGCAATTGCAGGTATTGCAACTGCCATGCTTCAGGCACAACAGCCTGAATTTGTTGAATATCAAAAACAAGTTGTAAAGAATGCGCAACAATTATGCAACGGTTTAATTGCAAAAGGATACAATATTTCAACGGGCGGAACCGATGTTCATTTGATTCTAGTCGACTTAAGATCGACCGGAATCAGTGGAGCTCGTGCCGAATATATTTTGGAAGAAGTTTCAATCGCTTGCAACAAGAATACAGTACCCGGCGATAAATCTGCACTTAATCCATCCGGTTTTCGGCTCGGCACTCCGGCATTAACAACTCGCGGTTTACTCGAGAAGGATATGGATAAAGTAGTTGATTTCATTGATCGTGGATTGAAATTGTCGAAAGAGATCAGTGATATTTCGGGACCGAAATTGGTCGACTATAAAAATGTGATAGCAACGAATCAAGGAGTTATCGCTAAGGTGAAGGCATTGCGTAATGAAGTTGAGAATTTCAGCCAAGCTTTTCCATTACCCGGAATGGAGAAATATTGATTTGAAGATCTGTTTCCCCCATTTTAATGTTCCTATAACCACAAACAATCAGCCATCTTATTGCATTTTTATTCGATTAAGCAAAATGTAACGTAGTTGCAAAAATTATATTCTTTTACTTTCTAAAATAAACTTGTTTGTTTTAATTTTTAAAGCTTCGTACGTGTGTTCTCCTTCTTGTGATGGAGGTTTGTCCAAAAACTGGTTATGGGCTTGTCACTCCTGATTTGTATCAAAATATGATAGCGTCTCAAATATGTATAAACTCTATGGGCCCATTTCGGTCACATGACGCGTGAGTATGTGCTAACAGACAATTGCGGAAAAAGAAAACATCGTCTCCAATTTTTGCTTTCTCCCCGATTTTTGAAATACCCCAATAATACATAAATTCGTATTTATTTTTTCTGAAAAAGTAACTGCTCGATTTTATTTTCAACGTTTGGTTTTCTCTTTATACATTCTTAGGGCTATTCATTATTACTAAAAATATAAAATTAAAACTATTGTTAGTATTTTGACTTATCATTTAAAAACACTAAAAATTGAAAGTTAAATCGATAGTTTCTTTTTGTAGTCGATCCAATCGATGAAATCTTGAGTTGTGTGTCGACAGCGACCATTTCGTTTTGAAACTTTTTTTACATTTTGTACAGTCGTGTTTTCCGAAACTGGAACCATGTTTCGATTCCATGTGCCGTTTTAGGGCCGCTGCCGATTGCAAGTGCCGGTTACAAATACAACATTGTAGGAATTCACCTGGTCCAAGAGTACCTGTAAGAGAAGAGAGTTGGTTTTTTTGTGTAAAAAATATGTGACTAAAAGTAGTATTTTCTTTATTCTGTTGTAATGCAGCGTGGCCTAATAGTTTTTTACTATTTGCACTAGCTGGCAAAAAGAACTATCGCATCGCTGATTAAAAGGTAAAATGCTCGCCTGAATCTCTGGGACTAATATAGTGGTGCAACAAGGTGGTTAATTACATTTACACATGCTCACCCGAAAAGTGCTTGCATTCGATTGGTGCACAAGCGTCTAAAAATTATTTTTACGTATAGTGGACGGTTGCTTTTTCACCTTTTCAGGGGTTCTACCTCAACTACTCCTTTAAAATAAAAAAGTAAAAATATGAAAACTCATATAAAGCTACAAAATCTGCCGATAGTGTAACTTTATTATTTCGATGCTAATTACTGTACTATTTTTTAATAATAGAGTATTTAACAGTTTATTTCCTCCTCTTCAATTCGCCATTGACCTCCTACATACTAAAACAATATTATTTGTAGATTGTTCCATCACGGCGTTTTTCAGACCTTAATTAATTTTCTTCAATTTGAATTTTTCTATCAACGCTTCATAACACTGTTACTATTTAATTTTTCCGAGTATGTATAGAATTTTTACCAATCGCTCAACCACAAAGATTTAAAAGTATCCACTATATCCTCGCGCCACCCAATCGTGGCTGAAGGTTTCTACTCAGTGTATGTTCTGTGAAAAGGATACTCAATGTGAACATTGTTTATCCTAAATCCTATAGTGCTTTGTTTCCGTACACTGCTGCAAATGAAACATGTTTTAAGTTAGCGTAATACTACGTAGCAGAAGAAACTTGAACTTTAAAAAATGTCAGGGTAGAATTTTCTAGATTCAGTTCGATTATTCATTAAAAACTAAAATAATCTGATCATACCACTTAGCGCATGAAGAGAGTAACTCTGTTCTTCTTGTCAATTGTTTAATAGTTCATGGTTCCTAAAATATCTAACTTTGATTCTCATGTGTACAGTCGTAGATACTTTAAAGCAATTTGATAAACTTTGCAGAATCTTTTTTGAAACTTAGTCTTTTATAACTGTGGATTACAATGGAATAAAAACGGTTGACGTTATTTAACTTTTTTTTTAAGAAAAACTTATTTATTATTTTGATTTAGTTTTGTACAGTTCTAAACAGGGTATGGAAAAAAGTCGTTTGTAATTTTATTTATATATTAAAAATCTAATTAGTTTTTAAATTTTTCTTTTCTAAAATAAAAATGTTAAAAACATACACGCGAATCAAATTACTCAAACTAAAATAGAATACATAAGTTACGAAACGAAATTATTATAAAATTCTATACTTTATTTACACACTACTCAATTCAAAGTAATTTTATTTTCATTAAATTTCTATATTAATTTGTTGAGATTTGAATTTTTGTTTCACCTTCCTTTCCGTCTCCTTTTACATCATTCAACAGAAGAGAACACCGATTATGGTTAAAAAGTGTTTATAATTAATTTAAATTAAGTCAATACGGGCGACTGTTGCGGTTTCGTTTGTTTCTGTTCGTGCGATATTCTAATATGCTCTCTCAGACTGTATTTGTTCTTGAAGTTCTTTTTGCAGAGCTCGCATTTTCGAGGCGGTTGTGGTGTATGCTGAGTGCGAATATGTCTCCAAAGATTTACGGTTGTTATAACCATTTTGCAAAATTGACATTCAGTCCATTTACCATTTGGCAAATCTAAAAAATAAAATAAATGAAATATAAAAATTACATGATTAGTTTCTTTTTGATTTCTTGGAAAAAAAATTTTTTTTTTTGTTTTCATAATTTTTTTTAAATAAATGAAATTACTTAAATTTTATTTTGCAAACGAGTTTAATTTTGGAAAATATTTGGAGACATATTCAATATATTTGAGATATTCTTTTCAATCGAATGTAAATGAAAAAGCACATCTAATAAACTAGCACGCAACAACAAACAAATTGGGGGGAAATTTAAACAAAGTTTTTATTAAAAATAATTTCATAGAATATATTTTGCTTATATACTACAACATTTATGTAATTGTAATAAATAATAGGTGTGCTGTTCATTTAAAACTTCCGGACATTTAATTTAGCATCCAGATTCAAGGTTATCTTATGAACTCGTGTCAAATGAGACTTCATATCATAACTTCGGGAAAAATTTCGTCG
Organism: Beris morrisii; assembly: GCA_951812415.1. Classification (NCBI taxonomy): domain Eukaryota; kingdom Metazoa; phylum Arthropoda; class Insecta; order Diptera; family Stratiomyidae; genus Beris; species Beris morrisii. The sequence goes on along the minus strand of OX638311.1, from coordinate 163,386,860 downwards.
ACAAACTGGACATTCCGTTTTGCCGCTATGTGTATCTTTATGCAGTGTTAGCGATGTCGGATGTTTAAAACCTTTCCAGCAAATACTGCAACGGAATCCAACTTCAGTTGAATCTACAAGAAAATAAACAAAATGATTTTAATAGAAAACCACCACACAGTTCCTACAAAATAATAAAAAAATCAAACATCGTAAACTATTGAACTGGGTGGTCAAATAAATAAAATAAAACTTTACAACGTAAAATAAGAAAAAAAAAATAAAGAGAACCACTCGAATTCGGAGGGCTCATGCAATAAGAAAATCTACTTTAAAAAAATACACAGAAATAAAATAAGTATAAAAAATTTGTACATACCTAGAACAGAAAGTTTTTCAGTTTTATTTTATTTTTTTTCCACAATTCACTGCTTCAAATTCATGTATGTAAATTTTGATTGCACAAAACAACACGAATTGCTAACACACAAACAAATAATCAAATATAGACGCACACATTCCTTTATTCTAATAAAATAAAATTACTCATTAATTCAGTTATACTAACAATAATTATTAGAAAATCATATGGTCACAAGTTAGGTTTACTCATTAGAGTAGAATATTTGATTTAGAGGATGAAGTTATGAAGCAATATGAAACGATGGTATGATTATGCGATTGACAAACTATACCTAGCAGCGCAACATTATACGCTCGAGAATGATAGGCGATAAACTCGATGTATCAATCACTGGAACTATTGACTTTCTGGAACATCGACGTACTTTTAGATCTCATGCATCTTCTTTTTTGTTATTTTCGTGGGAAAATTAATTAATTTCCGATGTTCTTTCAATGAGTGTCCAGAAGAATAGCAATAGTTTTGCTTACTTTTCATTTTATAGAACTGCTCAAAACTGAGACGGTCACTCTTTCATGTGTGGAGAGGAATGATGTTAGGATTAAGAACTTAATGGATGATATCTCAGGAATTAATGGTGGACGTTACACTTAAAACACTGAATATTAAACCGTCTATAACCGACATTCGAGACATGAAGGATTGCTTTAATGTACGAGAAAATATAGGCTATTGATGGCTTAAATTATATCGGAACAAGATTAACAGTGAATGTGGTTTAGGTTTAATTTATTTTTGCTGAAATTTTTGAAAATTCTATCGTACTTTTTATAATGCTCTTCTGAAGCACTGTTACTGCTTCGAATATTTTTCTTTACACATTCAACGGGTGTTATTCGATGACTTGGTGCGATTCGATTCCACCTCAGTGTTTGTAGACTAACACACTACGCGAAGCCCATGATAACTCCATTTTCTCCAACCAACATGACCCGTTATATGAAATAGAATGACTTGGGTTTGCCGATCAACTGATGTTCAACATCAACTCGGCTTCCTCATTTGACCAATTTTACTTTTGATTTAAAGTTTATTTTTAAATTATTCAGGACTGCAATGCAACGAAACAGAAATCGATTATACCATATTTTTCCCAATAAATAAAATTACAGAACTTATGGTATACACTCTATCGTACACACTTTCAGAACGATCACTTACACATTGGAATCAAGTTTAAGCCCAAATGAAATCGATTCGAATTTAAGCCCACCGAATAGCATATCTGTTCCAGTAATGCTAAAGATCATACTATGTAGTGAATTAAAAACTGTAGCCATAGCTATTGTGCGATATGAAAAAAATAACAATTTGAAACTAGTTGGAAATTACGCTTTAATACGATGCATGTAATTAAGTTGACTATGGAAACGAGTAAATATTGAGAAGTCCCGGCGGGACGGTATGGAACAGTCTTGACGGATTAACCTTCGGCGAATTTACAATGGGACGATGATAGGAAGATCGAGCATTGACAGTGTTCCTCCATAAGAAGCTATTCTGTGCATCAACATGTTTTTTGTCGTCAATTATTTTACACTCCTTCAAGTGCCTTTGCGATACAACCCTAAAACCACACATATTTAACATGTAGCGCTAAGTCATGCAGTACTCTTTAACAATTTGTACTTATTATTGCTCAGAAAGTTGAAGGAATATCGAAAATCTGACGTACTTTATTCATGTGTACCTCAACATCCTCTTCCGCCATAAGTGAATGGCAATTCGTCAAACATTTTATTAGTTTATTTTATGACTGGAAGGGTGAAAATGTTCGGTAAAATAAACAAAACCTGTAGAAGAGGTAGAACCCCACCACAACTAGTAATGTATAACGTAAGTCAATTGATGGTCGTGCACTAGAAGTTTGTTTCAACTTATTCTTTCAGTAAATATTCACGAATTTTTTTTCCATTATGAGCGTTGCTGAGTTGCTGAGCCAGAAACAAAAAAATGTTCGTTAGAAAAATGCGGGTGATACAAAACTTATTTCGTTCACTCTCGACATCACCACTTCTCCTAATATGTTTGATGTTGACACTGGTAGAGTTGACCACCTAAACTCATCAATGAAAAAAATAATAATAATAAGCCTATTTTCCAAATGATCAAAAAGATCTTTATTACTAATTCGAGCAGCACAGATATGAATTTCCATCGACAGTTTTAATCTTACGCAATAAAATTAAAGTTATGCGTGCTTCAAAATTTTATTGTTGGTGTTCCTCGATTTCTGATATACCAAAAATCTTAGCACTTAAATATCTTCAGTTCCCATATGATCCATTCTGGGGCCTCAAATGTTTTTCTGTGTGCATGGCTTATAGCGGGCACTAATATAATTTCCGTAAAACACATGAGAAGATTTAAACTGACCTATTGACCTCTTCGATAATGTCGAGTATCGCGGAAGGTTCCTTGGAACTTGGTATGTTGGCCTTGTTCATCTATAAAGAAGGCTTTTACATTAAGCGTCTGAGACGGGCGTAGACTGGATAGTGGTGTACTTCTATGAAAAGACGAAAAATTTTGATTTCTATATCTCAGGAATCGCTTATGCTAGGAATACTTGGAATTTATGTAGCTATGATAGTCGAGCAATCTATGATTGAGACATTTCAAAATTCGTATCCATTCAGTTGGTGACATAAAGCTGAAAAAATTCTAATTTTTATTTAACGAGAACCGTTTAGGATAGAAAGCTAAGGTTTGACGCTTATATGAAGCCACTATACACTCTAGAAAAATTATTTTTTTGATAGGAGTAACAAGGCAATGGCGTATGCTAGAGTTAGAACTTGGTATATATAGGGTGTTTTTTTAGGTGCATGAGAACTTAAAATTATAATACAAGACAGAAATATTGTTGGAATGAATTTTTTTTATTATATTCTGGTAGATAATTTCATGGCATTTATTTTTTAAATATGATTTCCGTCATATGTCCGCTGCGGCTACGAGTTACATGGTCCATTCGATCAGTCCAATTTTTGACTACTTTTTCCAATAAATCTGGCCGTATGGCGTCAATAGTGGCTTGAATATTGGCTTCCAATGCTTCAAGAGTTGCTGGTTTGTCGGTATAAACGCATGACTTAATATAGCCCCATAAAAAGTAATCCAGAGGCGTTAAATCGCACGAACGAGGGGGCCAGTTAACAGAACCACTTCTTGAAATCAAGTTGTCACCAAACTGATTTTGCAATAAATCGATTGTTAAGCGCGCTGTATGGCAAGTTGCCGCGTCTTGTTGGAACCAAATGTCGGCGATGTTTAGCTGATTAATTTTTGGAAACAAAAATTCAGTCAGCATGGCCGATTATGTTGACCGTAAAATGGACGAAGTGCTCTATGAACTTCGCGAACAGATTTATTTTTTTCAAAGTAAATTTCCACAATTTGGAAGCGTTGTTCTGGCGTTAAACGCTTCATGATGACTTGCCAAACCTTACTGAACAGAAATATCAACAGTTTGACATTCTCAGCTGTCAAACCACAGTTATCGATATCGAAAGTTCTCATGCACCTAAAAAAACACATACAATACATGTACTAGAAAAGTAATTTAAGGAAAAAATTAGATTTGCATTTTGCGTACGAAGATGAGGCAAAAAAAAATTGTTAGTAATTGTATACGTTTTCACGAAGGTCTGTCGATAAATTGAATTAATTTTATTTCTTAGAATTTATAATATTTTCTGTATTTTTCGATATTGAAATCCTAATGCGGTGTCGAATAGTTGTGCACGTTTCCACGAATTCCAACAAATTTTTTTAGATCTAATGAGATGTCGAATTCGTTTTTTTTCTATGGACTTTTAATAAAAACGGCCAAAAATTTATTACAGGATTTTGCGATTTTCAACCGATGGGAAGGTGTAAAGAGATTGTGAACGTTTTTCCTTTTACGAATTTCGACATATCTCTTAGGTCTGATGAGATATCGAATTGTTTTTTTAGTTCAATGGGCTTTCTATATAGGTAATAGACTTAAAATCGGTTTCTCAATTTTTTGATCCATATTTCCTGTTTTTATTGAAATTAAAAAAAAATGCCAACCGTCTGGACGGTTAGGTGGGTATCTGGTCCTGTTGTGATCCCACTGCACCATGGCAATCTAGCCTTTCTGGCTACGGTTTTTTACACATGTCGCAGCGAATTTTCCCTAAGAACAATCTGAGACGGTTGGCCACGGTACTGTTCCATCAAGTATTTTGCCGTGATTGGTGCAAAGGAGAGGAGATTGGAAAAGAATCGTTCGGGATAAATGGTAGGAGCCCGTCTGGGCACAACTTAATTATTTTTTGAGAAGAACTCCGGAACGTGTTTAAAGCCTCAAACACAATGCTCCCGTTCCGTTCCGTCACGACAAGTGAGGTTATGTGATCCGTAAAAGTTGAACTTTGGTCAATTTTTCCGATCCCTTCCGTTACGACCGTTGTGTGCATTTACATGGTCAGCCCATAAGGTCTACTTTGACAGCTGAACGGAACGGGAGCAATGTGTTCGGGGCTTTATGCTGAAATACAGTGCAGATTTGATTTGATTTTTTTTTTGTGAAAAATAATAAAATGGTGGAGATATATTTTTTTTTTCAAATTTTTCCAATAGATTTTCTTCAATTCTGTTTTGCAATGGATTGAATTTGCCGAGTATACCGTATTGCTAAATTGCTCGTCACTCTCTTGCAAATAGTTACATAAAAGTTGATTCATTTTGCTTGTTACTTTGCTTTAATTGTCCTGTGTTGCTTTCATTTTTCCGTGACGTAAAAATCACTGGGTATTGCTGTAAATTTATCAATTTTTTACTGTCTAATCACTGCCAACGTTATCACAAGTTCCGAACTTAATATGGCATGTGATTCGTTCTTTAAATTAAAAAAAACGCAGTTGCAAAGATTTACGTTATTTCGTCAAAATCTGATAAAATCCGATTTTCGAGAGGTTCAATTGGATGTCGTCGTACAGAAAACTAACAAGTTTTACTAAGAAATGATTGAAATATTAGTTCAGGTAAATCTAGATAACGGACTAGGTAACCGCGAATTGGTATTTGAGTTTGTATAGTTCGATTTGACGTGAAGTTTGATGGATTTTACGGCGTTTTAAAATGTCAAAGGAATTGCCTGCAGACTAAACTTAATGTTTCAGATCAATACTTTAAACAATAAGTAAGTATTGTTGAAACATTACGTTAAGCTCTAAAAGTTAATCAGCTTGCACTTGAAAGTGGCTTTGGCTAGAAGAGGGCCTTAATATATTTTTAGTGATGTCTTAATTAATTTTTGAGCTTAATAAAGCATAAGCCGTACCATTGTAAATAGATATTCAAGTAACTTACCTTGTGTTGACATGTTCGCTTTATCTTCTGCATTATTTTCGCCTGAGTTCGCTGTTGTAAAAATACGTCCTGAAAAAAATCCAAATAGAAGTCAATATTTTCAAGTAAATTAGTTTTATTTGCAAATGAAACGCTTCTTTATGTTAGAAGCAAAGAGTAAATACTGATCTAAAAAAACTTAAGCAAGTGTTTATACATATATGTATAAACAAGTTCAAGCTGAATATTAAACAGAAAAAAAATTATGATTCTTAACGGCCCACACCTCAGTGCAAGTAAAATTGACGACAGTTCTATAGCATGTGTCGAATTCACCAAGTTTTGAGGTGTGGTGATTTAAGTCTGATGAATTGAAACATTAGGTCTGTTCTTTTTGCATATACTTTCTACACTAGGTTACACTTTCTGCCCAAATGCTGTTCTTTTTGTCGGTGTGACGTCAGAGGTGGCTGTTCTTTTTGTCTAGTGTAGTGTACTCAGTGTACACTTTCTTACACTGGATCGGGAGCAGGTGTAAGTTCTTCTTCTTTACCATCTGTCAAAATTGATGGCTGTATGCAGATAAAATTGACTGTGCATTTATGAAAATACTGCTTTGAATGAATATATGCAAGAATATTGAATGGCAATAAATTTGCATTGATAGAAGTGAACGAATAAAACAAATAAAAAAGTTTGGAATTTTAGCTGTCACGTTTCTACACTAACCCGTTCTTTTTGCGCGATCTACACCCTATACTTTCAGTGTAAGGTGTAAGTGATCATGAAAGTGTAAGCTACACTGCGTTTACGTGCAGACCGTACTAGTAAATTTAGACAGGTTTGGTATTTTTCGGACTAGCATTTATGTGTTGTTTCACAGTACTAGACTACTTTGGTTTCATTTGGTTCGTACCAAAATCAAGACCAAAAGGAAGATCAAATGGACTCATTCGGTTTAGCCGTACGACCAGTGGTTTTTTGGTCTATTTAGACTTGTTTGGTCTGCACGTAAACGCGGCCATTTAAATGCTGTATAATACTTTGGTGATGTGACACTACAATTATTGTTCAATGATATTATTTACTTATTCTTTCGAAATAGAAAATATGATGGAGATGTTGCAAAATAAGACCATGACTATGATTCAGTGCAACATATATATGCCGGCAAGTACCATGTTAGGTTTGCAATTAACGTCCTGATGTTTATTTTTAAGATTAAGTACGAAATATATAGGACGATATATACAATTTATCAAAGAAGCTCAACTATACACAGTGCGTCATGCGGAAAACTTTAGACTGCACAAATATAAGAAAAGCAACACCGAAAAGACGGTGGATTTTGAATATTTTGCAATGATGTAAATTATTGCTACTATTAACTGAACTCACCCATTTCGACAGAAGTTATCTCTCCACTTTCCGTTCCTTCATTTCCAGAAAATTTGTCATCTATTTCCGATTCGTAATTTGTTTGATCCGTCAGAATTGTATATTCGGATGTAAATTGTCCTGTTGTTTGCGTTGTCGTGTCCTGTGACGATTGCTGTGTCTGTTGCGCATGGGCATCTGTAAGTTGATTTCCTTCGGGCACTTGTATATAGTCAGGTATGTCCATTTTTATTGAGGCCGGAATAAATTGAACTTCAGCAGCTGCAAAAGAAAATTAACGTGTAATGAAATGAGTATGAAATTTTAGAACATTATCGCGGCCTTAGGAAAACTGAAACAAGACTATACTGGAATACTTTTATGAACAATATGAGTTTTATTTTGGAAATAAATAGTTTTCGAACGAAATTTGGAACTGTAAATATTAGGGAGGAATCTTTTTGAGGTCACAAATCGTAATCAACCTTACAAAAACAAGTTCCAATAGTTGTCTTAAATACGTCCGGTAAGTTGCACTATTCGAAAAAATACCAACTGCTTAATTTCTAAAGTAGTGTAGTAGTAGAACATCGCAGCAAATCATTTGCGATGTAAGTTCTAAAATAGGCATGATCGAAAAACACAAAGTGACATCGTCCTCTTTTCATCGTCAGCCGTCGACCGGACTACTGCTACTCTACTATTGTATTTTTATTATATTGTATAACTTATGTTTTGAACTTAAACTTGAATTGCTTTTTTTAAATAAATATATCTACTACAACGTCAGAAGTGGGATTGGAGTCACGTAGTTATTATTATCGAGAAGTAGTCCGGGTCGAAAAAAATAAATCAAACGTAAGGTAATCGATTGAAAAATTAAGAGCAGAATGGGATCCAGAAGAATGCGGAGATCGCAGAGGTTTGAAACAACGGAGTCAGCAACGGAGTTAGCAGCAGCTTCAGCAACGGTGTCGGAAAGAAAGGTGTTGGCATCAGAAGTGAGTGCATTTCTTCCGGGATTTAGTGGCGTTCGTGACGAGAGCGTTGATACCTGGGTGGATCAGGTGTACGCTATAATGGAAGGTTTTGAAGTCGACGAAAAAACTGTGAAAATTGTCATGGTGCAGAAATTAAGTGGAAGAGTGTTGGCTTGGTTCCATTCGAAACCAGCACACATCAAATTTTCGGTGGAAGAATTGTGTGTTCAACTCAAACTTTTATTTGGCACCAGACCCGATATTATAAATCTTCGCAAGGGATTCGAGAATCGGACCTGGAAACCAAATGAGTGTTTTGCGGACTATTACCACGATAAATTAGTCTTAGCAAACCGATTGGAGTTAAAAGATGAAGAAATTTGTGGCTATCTAATTGATGGATTCAATAATTCTGTCCTTCAAAGCCAAGCCCGTTGCATTGTTTTACTTCGAGTTCGCAGTTATTATCGGTTATGTCAAAAATAACGGATAGCGACCGATTTGATAAAACGCGTGCTGAGAAACCCGTTAAGAAAGTCGAAAAATTGGAGATGAAATGCTATAACTGCGGCGATACTGGGCATATTGCTAACCGGTGTAATAAACCAAAGACTTTGAAAGGTTCCTGTTATAGTTGCGGCGAATCAGGTCATCAGCAAGCTAGATGTCCGAAAAAGTTCAATGTGCAGCCATCAGTGAGTTCCTCATCGTCAACTCATATTTTAAGTATTTCTAAAGAATATTATTTTGATTTTTGTATCCCCTCTATAAATATTAAAAATGTTAAAGCTATTCTAGATTCAGGAAGTCCGGTGAGTTTAATAAGTGAAGAAATTGTATCGAACATTGTAATATCAAAGCCTGTAGAATCAATGAATTTGTGTGGCATTAATAAATCAAAAGTTAAAATTTTAGGTACGATCAAAGAGGAGGATGTCACAGTTGATGGACGATCATATGATTTATCGCTACTTGTTGTGCCGGCCGAAACAATGTCATATGCAGTGCTACTTGGCAGGGATTTTATTGATCGCCCCGAAATTGAGATACGAAGGAGTGGAGGAACAGCAAAAATTGTGGTGATAAGTGACTCTGAAGGAGATTTGAAAGAAAATGTAAGTGATGAAATATTGTCTATTTGCTATTTGAATGATGGAGAGAAAGATGATTTAAATGTTGGTGAAGTGAATTATAAAACTAAAAAACGTTTGGAAGAAATGTTTGTCCAAAGATATCGAAATGTCGAGAGGTGTGAAGTACCCGATGTCAAATTGGATATGAAAATCAATGTAGTGAAGGATTTAAATTTTTACTTTACACCGAAGCGAATGTCGTTCTGTGAGAAAAAGTTAATTAATGAAATTGTGCGTGATCTTTTGGAGAAAAATATTATTCGACCTAGTTGTTCCCCGTATGCTTCTCGAATCGTGTTATTGACAAAGAAAAACGGCGAGCCTCGCATGTGTATAGATTTTAGGGAGCTAAACAAAATCACTGTGAAGGATAGATATCCGCTACCATTAATAGAGGATTGCCTGGATCGGCTTAGAGGTAAAAGTGTGTTTACGGCATTGGATCTGAAAAACGGATTCTATCACATTCGTCTTGAAGAAAATTCTATCAAGTACACCGCTTTTGTCACTCCCGCAGGTCAATATGAATATTTGCGTATGCCGTTTGGGCTTTGCAATGCCCCGGCAGTATTCCAGCGGTTTGTCAATGAAGTGTTTAGAGATTTAATCGCTGAGGAAAAAATCGTAGTGTACATGGATGATATTTTAATAGCATCCGATAGCCTTGCCGAACATTTTGAAGTATTAGAGGCAGTTTTCGATCAGCTAGTTCGTAATAACTTGGAACTTAAGGTGTCAAAGTGTAAATTTTTGCTTAGTGAAATTACATATTTGGGGTACAATATATCGAAGCGTGGAGTGATGCCGAGTTTTGAGCATACTCAAGCAGTTTCGACATTTCCTACTCCTAAGAATTCAGGTGATGTGCATAAATTTGTTGGGCTAGTAAGTTATCTTAGGAAATTTATTCAAGAATTCGCGATTCTTGCTAAACCTTTGTATGACTTACTTAGAAAGGGAACCCTTTTTGAATTAAATTCATTCGAATGTCTTAAAGATAAATTAGTTTCATCTCCAGTATTAAGTATCTACTCGCCATTAGCGTATACTGATGCCTCTTCATTAGGATTGGGAGCAATACTATTGCAAAAGCAGGATGATGCGAAACTTCATCCAGTTATGTTTTTTTCAAAGAGGACAACTGACGTCGAATCGAAATATCACAGCTTCGAGCTAGAAACGCTGGCAGTCGTTCGTGCGCTCGAAAGATTTCGAGTATATTTGTACGGTATATATTTTACAATCGTAACAGATTGTAATTCTTTCAAGATGACCTTAGATAAGAAGGATATTAATCCACGTATAAGCCGGTGGGCATTATACTTACAGAATTTTCAATTCGATATAGTACATAGGAGCGGTGAAAAAATGAAGCATGTCGACGCTCTTAGTAGATGCACAACTATTATATATATTTTCGAACAGACTCTTGCAGTAGCACAATCGAAAGATTCTAATATATTAGAATTGAAGAAACAGTTAGAAAATGGAGAGCTTAAACTTTTCGAAATGAGGGAAGGTTTAGTTTATAGAAAGAAGGATGGGTGCCTGTTGTTTTATGTACCGTGGTGTATGATAACGAATGTTATTCGCACTTATCACGACGATGTCGGTCACGTTGGCATTGACAAGACGTGCGAACTGATAGCAAGGAGCTATTGGTTTCCAAAGATGCGCGAAAAGGTTGGTGAGCATATCACTAATTGCCTGAAATGTATATTCTATTCGCCAAATGACGGGAAAAAGAAAAGTATGTTGCACAGTATTCCGAAGGGGGTCACACCTTTTGAGACGATTCATATTGATCACTTTGGACCTTTAGAACGAACTGTAGCAAAGAACAAATATATATTTCTTATAGTGGATGGGTTTAGTAAATTCGTAAAACTTTATGCCACTACTTCTATCAATACTGCTGAGGTCATAATTAAATTATCGGATTATATGGCAAGCTACTCACAACCTACTAGAATTGTTTCGGATAGGGGAACAGCGTTTACTAGTGCTGAATTCGAAGGATTCATGAAAACTCATAACATACAGCATATTAAAATTGCTACTGCTTGTCCACGAGCGAATGGACAAGCTGAAAGAATGAACCGTTTTCTGATACCTTTACTTAGCAAAATAGCAGAACACGAGAATAAATGGGACTTAGTGTTACATACCGTGGAATACGCTTTTAGCAACACGCTTTGTAGATCTACTGGGCAAACACCTAGCATGTTGGTATTTGGAATAAATCAAAGGGGATCAGAGAATGATTATCTAAGAAAGTTTCTCAATGTTAATGAAAAAGTTGTATCAAATATTGAGGAAATAAGGGAAAGAGCCGTACAACGGAATCAAAAAAGTCAACAGTACAATGAGAAATACTATAATAAGAGCGTAGGCAAAGTAGTTCAATTCAAGATAGGGGACTACGTAGTTTTACCTAACACAGTTGCTCCCGGAGTAAATAGGAAGTTACAGCCAAAGTACAAGGGGCCGTATGAAGTAAAGAAGGTCTTAAAAAATGATAGATATCTAATAGGAGACATAGATGGATTTCAAGTGACGCAAAAACCGTTTCAAGGAGTTTTGCCTGTAGAAAGTATAAAAAGTTGGATGCATTTAGAAGATTGCAATGAATTAGATAGTAATGAACATGAAGTTGAATTGTCTGAATGAAGAGAACGTCTGTGAATGGAATTCGGAAATATTGGTAGAATGGATGTCGGCTTATGAGTGGAGAATGAAGTCAATTATTTTGAAACTTTAGGAGTTATTAAGGGAGGACGAATAAAATATTACGCTGGGTGACTGCGTCGAGGTCGTCGCAAGGTCAGAATGGCCGAGCTGTAGTAGTAGAACATCGCAGCAAATCATTTGCGATGTAAGTTCTAAAATAGGCATGATCGAAAAACACAAAGTGACATCGTCCTCTTTTCATCGTCAGCCGTCGACCGGACTACTGCTACTCTACTATTGTATTTTTATTATATTGTATAACTTATGTTTTGAACTTAAACTTGAATTGCTTTTTTTAAATAAATATATCTACTACAGTAGAAAATTTACATTTTAGATTTGTATAGGATAGGTACCCCGCCCCCACTCTAGTTTTTATAAGTTTTTATGTGATGAACGGATAGAGAACTGTACTATTCGATTTTCTACTATTCTACTATTTTCACTAAAATTTAAAAAAAAATATTTTTATTTTAAATCTTTATAATTTGCTGAATTTAGATCAGTAATTATTTTAAAATAATTCCAACTAGAAGTATTTTAAAATTATTAAGTGGAGGAGAACGTACGTACATGGTATCTTCACTTTTTTTCTTTTGCGTTTTTCTTAAAACTGCATTTTTTTATACATAGTATCTTTTTCTCAGGATTGGCAATAGCTATCGACATGATTTTTTTTGTGACGAACCAGGACGATGTCATGCACAAGCAGACCAGGGCTTTTAAAATTATCTAAAATACTTTTAAAGCTGTAATTGTAATAAGTTAAAAAATCGAATTATTTTTTTTTTCAATTTTAAAAGTATATAACTCAATAACCAAATGATATTTTTTAAAACCACCTCGTTAAAACAAAGAAGAAAATATAACAAACAAATCCCCAAAACCCGAACCCCGTAGGATAAACCGTTTTCGAGAAAAAGGTACATGAAGTGAGTAAGATTTTACATAGAAACTAGTGCGATTGGGAGTAAATACCGGCCCCCCTAAGCCAATCTGAATTTTGGAAAATATCGATGAAGTGAAAGAAAAAGAAATAGAGGTAGAAAATGTAAAGACCTTGAAGAAAAAACTGAAACTGCAGGATGGCCCCGGTCAGTCTGCTGCCATCTCGAACACTGCCTTCGTTTCTGCTTCATTTCATTTTTAAGGTCTAAAAGTTTTACCACCAACTTTTTATACCAAACTGTCAATCGAAATTATCCGCGATGCAAATAGTCTATTACTGCTAGCTTCATCACAATGAGTGCAATTAATGGACCACTTGTAACGAAATTCGCCACAGCTCTAATTTTTTTTTGTAATTTAAAAAAACAAAAATTAGTCATGACAAGCCACAAGGGGGTTAATAGTTGACATTTCATTGCATTGTCAACAAATTTATTTTACGAGAATTTAACTACATTGGGTTAATTCCATTAAGTTTTCTTGAAGTTTAAAAAAGTCAAGTCCGAAGAGGATTAGTTGGGATGTGAGAGAAGGCAGTTGTGCGGGAGGTTTACATTTGGATTTGGATTTTTTTGGGTTTGTATGAATCAGGTGGACAGAGTAAAGTATAAAGAAAAAATTAAAAAATTGTAGGTAAGAAAGTCGTCGCATTTGATGGGTGGATAGTAGGGAATTGAGTGAAGTTCGATAATGTAAAGGAAATAAAAAGATCCGTGAGTGAAAAAAGCTGCCTACCTCTCCGTGATTTGTATTTTACCGCGTTAGTTACACTAATGGGACTAAACAAAGCTGGACATCTGGCAAGTGTGAGTTTTTTTGTTTATGAGACGATTTAAAAGAATGGCGAGGGAGGTCTCTTCTGTGAATCGTGATGCCCAAATATGGTCTGGTAGTCCACTCTTTTATTTCTCAGTATCGCTGTTTTTTCTTTATTTTTTTGTGATGGCATATTAGCCCTAAACGGTCAGGGCCTCTCCGCATTCGTTACATAATGTAGGCTCACTTTTCTGCAGGTTGGGAACACGAATTAATCCATCTTTGCCTTTTTCAGGGAGAGAAGTGATGGCTAAACCAGATTTTGAGGACTGATGTTCAAAATTCCGATGATGAATATCCCCCCCCCCCCCACCGACCCTGTTCCAAAAGTTCGCATAATACTCAGATATTTAATGAAGGCTGGTTATATTCCCTCAACAACAACAAAAATAGCCGGCCGAAGTATCCAACAAACTTTCGTTTTAATCAAATTGGAAAATGAATACACGAGCCGTACTCACTTTTCACTATCGTTGGCTCCTCCTCCTTCACGAACTCCACCGTTTCCGTGTAGACGCCGTCGTCGTCATCGGTGTACGTCAGTTTTCGTTTTCGGGCCGAATTCTGTACGATACTCGTCTGTAGCTCGATTGTCTGGCTCTGCGTGTGGCTATTGCCCTCAGATGTGATCGTACGTACGCTAGCTGGAAGTGCTTTTACCAGCTGCTCTTCGATAATTCGCTGCTCGACCGGCGTCCTAGTAGTTTTCGGTTTGTCCTTTTCTTCCGACGTCAGACCTTGAACGGCCAACAATTCGGCAGTTTGCAAAAACGACTGGAGGGCTTCTTGCTGAACGTTGACTTCGCCCTGAAGAGGAGAAACAAATACAGTGAGACGGTCGGACTTCCACATAGTATACCGCCGCATCGACTTACCTGGTACATAAACTCGATAATTGCCTGCAAGTCTTCGTACTTGATAAATTTGAAAATGATAACAGGATGCGGGCACGGATTTTCCTTGAATATTTCCTTGAAGTAACCGCTACATGCGGACAGCAGCACCTTGTGCGCTTTGATCTTGCGTCCATCGCAGCAAAGCGTCACATCAACAAAATCGTCTTCCGATCGCAAATTGTCGAACGCGTAAGTTATGTGGCGCAGATAATTGTTCCATCTCAGGGAGTATTGCTGTGAGGCGGCCATTGCAGCCGAAAATAATCGTTTCGCGGTATTGGGGGCGCTCGAGCAGAAATGCACCAGCAGTAGCAACAACGAACCAACTTTTTTTCCGCGCGACACCTTCAGCAGCACACGCACTGTCTTTTTCTCGCTTTTATTGTTTGCAAAAGGGCGCTGAAACTTGGTCGGAACGTTTACGTAGCTGCGAGTACGTACCGTGTTCTTGTTAACAATTGAATTTCACGAACGTATTGCGCGATTTGACATAGCCGTTTATTAATTAAAAGCGCGAAAATGAAAATTATTTACTGCGGGCTTGGTGTCAAGTGTCGAAGTGTCACTTTAATTCTAAAATGGTTGTGAACAGGGTTGCGAAACGGGTGGAACAAAAGCACGAACTGCATAGCCGACCACTTTGTTTTTTTGAAGTCTCGCCGCCGAGCGCCGACGAGAGATGGTGCATTGATTCCTTAGCGACTGGGGTCTGGTAACACCAAGGCGAGGGACAGTCTAACCTGACGTTTTAAGGGCAGACCGTCAAATGTCAAGAGAAGTGTTTCTTGCTCGGAAATCGAGTCACGGAAATGGATGAAATTAAAACAAAATTTCTGGATTTGATCAACAAGCAGGTAACTCGAAACTATTCCGACTGCGGAGCGCAATTAAAAGTGAAATTTCTGTGCACAGAATCGCCATGTTAAGATCCCGGCGATGGGATTTTCCGACTATTTCATCCAGAATGTCTCGGGCACCCCGGAATCGTCTTCGTCGATCGAGAAACGACCGAGGAAGCCTCAAACGCAGGAAGATCACAAGCTGTCCGATCAGGAAATTCTCGAAGGAATCGAAGAGGTTTACTTTGAGGAGGGTTCGGATATAGCCACGTACGAACTAAAGGTAAGACGGCTGCTGCCAAGCATCTGATTGGGGCAGTCATTAAGATTTTGTTTGGGTGAAAACAAAACGTACGGAAATGTTATTGCACCGTTTAGTTTGCTGCAGAATCCGACGCAATTGAGAGAAATTCGATGCGACTATAAGAAACTTGGCAAGCTGCTTATTTGCATCTTTCGCGGAGACGGTTTTTTTTGGGTCAAATTGTCTATCGAGATTCGAAAATCACAACGAAGCCAAGTTTGTAGTCATTTTATCTATTGGGGAAGAGGCTATAAATGTCTAGAGATACATAGCCCACAATTTGATAAACTCAGAAACCAATTTCAATACCAAAAAGCTTCTACAGCTAAGCACATGAACAGCTGAGAAAACTCTTGGACGAGAGAAAGAAGACGTATCACTGAACTGGCGAATAAAGCAGAATATTCCGCTTAATGGAGACTAGGGTTACTGTAACAAAAGAGAGTGTTGTGTATATAGTGACCCTAATGGAGACTATAGTCTCATTGTTCAACTTTTAAGGAGTTAACGAACAGCAGCCATCCGCCGTTCAAGCGAGATACCAACCGAACAGACGGGATTAGTTCCTCTCTGAGATTTTAAGTATTTTTTGCAACTTATTAATATTGAGGCTGTTTTATCAATTGTTTTCAATGTTTGTTATTTTTGGTTTTGTTGAAAATTTATGGATTTTGCTGTTATGCCTATTTATTATTTTTCTAATTTTTTATTTAGTAGTTTTCTGAATCATTATTTATTTACTGATTTAATTTTTTATTCAGCCATATTTGAGAGGGCCTCGATTGCGCAGTGGCTAAGCGCATAGTTCTCAAAATACTGAGATAGTGAGTTCGATTCGCACCTAGCCATCAACATTTCACTCGTAGTGTTGTAGTCTAAGTTAAAACTAAATTTCAGCAGTAACAGAGGTCGCTATTACTGGCCTATACCCGAGAAAGGGTCTTGACCAAACTGAAAAGATGTTTTAAATGCTTCCCTTATATCAGTTTAACTAGTAGAATGCTAATTCGGTTAAATTTTTCCAGTTTGTAGAGCTGAGTAACTACTATTTTACCTAATTATGAAAGTTTTGTCCGAGGCTTTCTTATCGGCCGCAAGACGACAAACGCGCGCGTAAGACAATGGAGGGCTACCACGACTGGAATTTATGGCTGCCGGTAGTCGGACCCTTCTTGCGTCAGAATTATGGAGATCACTTGAATCAAAGATATTAGAATATCTTTATATAAGATGTCCCAACCAATATAAAATCAATCAATAAAGCTTTACGATTGGCGACTAAACTTTGGTGGCCATTAGAGCTTTTTATACTAATATTTGTAGTCCACTGTAAACATGAATCCAAAAGCTCTGTGTTATATTAGGTTTGTTCTTTTTGCGCTACACTTTCTACACTTTTCTGCACTAACTCTTGAGCGAGTGCAGAAAAGTGTAGTCTACACCTTTCTGCACTCGCTCAAAAGTTAGTGCAGAAAAGTGTAGAAAGTGTAGCCAAAAAGAACAAACCTATTGTTTGGAAAGTCAACGTCATCGATTCCGAAATCGGTAAATTTGAATAAAACAGGATCTTTACATTTACTTGTCATTATTAACTAGTTATGGAAAAATTTAAGTTTAATATTTAACATCGGGTTAAATATTCGTGCTTTCACCTCTCGGTTGAGCTGCAGAGACGGGCGTGGCGAAGGTATTGAGTACCAACAAAACTAAATGTCACAGGACAACAGTACTTGGGCGCGATTTTTCGGAAAATTTCGACAACCTGTCGCAATCGGCGTCGGATCAGCCAGCCACACTCCTCGACAGTCCAGTGGCAAAAGAGGCTTCGGTCATCGTGTTCTATTCGAGGAAACCTCGTTTCCTGCAAGCGCTCGTTCTCCATACCAGCGTTGCAATATTTGGTCCAATTGGCCTAATGTTGGTACTGATTTTCTTCAATAAAGTTCCATGGCCCTCTATTTAATGGCATGCGCCAACGCTGCTCCTTACGCAGGTTTTCGGGCTGAATTCTGCGCGGGTCGGTTCTCAGGTGTTGGTAACGTTACCGTTTCTTTAAACGCGGACCTTCATCTGCTCAAGTTCGCGTGCCAATTCTTCCTCTCAGCAAAAGAAATACTTCAAAATGATAAAAAACTAATTTATTAAGCCAAACGTAAAGCAAATTACCTTAGCAGCCGTCCGCACGCGAAACCCATCTTCCCGGATACCATATTCGAGCCTTGCGGGCCTTCGCTATTCTAAACGTAACAAGTGTTTTAAACTAATGAAAATTTCTTAAGAAACACCTTTTTTAATGTTTGTTATGCCATGACCATCGGCGAGATGTCTTAGATTTTATGTTGTTGGTTCTTCTGCGCAAGAATTGTTCATGGAAAACGAAAGAGTCAACAAATTTAAAAAGAAATTCTAAACTGAGGATATTACATTAGGTTAGGTTAGGTACGCGACCAAGCACATAGACCGCCAATGGGTCCGTTGTGATCCCACATACGCGGGGAAAAAAGGGACCCGTGTGCCCAAGACAATATCTTAAGTGAACCATCCCGCCAGCCTGACAAACTGCAGCAGCTTGTTCAGCTTAATGCTTGCGAATTCGCCCAAGTCTATGGCGAAGCGCGTACCTAAAGTACGTTCGCGCCTCCAGGCCAAACCCGGGCATTCACAAAGCAAGTGGAAAATACTTTCCTCGGCGTCAGGTTCACCACAGCTGCGGCACAGATCTGTAACGTCCGCAACACCTAGTCTTCTGGCGTGCCGGCAGATCAGTCAATGGCCCGTCAGTACACCAATTAGGATACGAAGAGTATTGCTATCTCCGAGTAGGATAAACTTTGTCCTGCTCGCATTTAGGGTCGGCCAGAGCTGCCTGGCCACGAGACACGATGTGAGTCCTGATCATCTTGTGTTAGCCTCTGATATGGCCGTCACGTCGATAGCATGTTTAATGTCCTCTATGGGCCTCCTCACTGGAAGAGCTTGCGCTTTATTCAGCGCCGAACCTCTCCTTGCGAGTTCGTCCGCAGCCTCGTTGCCTGGAATCCCGCTGTGACCCGGAACCCAACAAATTGTAACGTTCAAAAGGGTGCATAAAGCACTAGTCTTATCCCTGCATAGCATCACGATTTGATCAAGTGTGAGTCAAGCGCCTTGATCGCCGCCTGACTATCTGTTAGGATGACGACGGATTTGTTTTGCATCGCACAAGCCTCTAGCAGATTGCAAGCCTGAACGATTCCCATCATCTCTGCCTGAAAAACGCCACAGCAGTCCGGTATTCTGAATGACCCGCTATGGTTAAAGTCGGCGGAGAATACCCCTACACCTGTACCCGCGTCTGTCTTCGAACCGTCCGTGTAGATATGAAAGGCCCCTTCGTGGGGCTGATCCACATTCCACCCCTCTCTGCTAGGGATTCTCGTTGAGAATCTTCTAGAGAATTCGAGCTGCGGAATCAAGTAGTCTGTATCCTCTAACGGGTTACATTCACTAAACCGTCCGAGTATGCTGCTGTGCCCCCAGGTCTAGATACCCAGCTGCCTGACTGTCTTAGACGCACGGCACTTTTTGCTGCTACACTCTTCCCATAAATATCCAGCGGAAGAAGATGAAGGATCATCTCTAGTGCCGCTGTAGGTGTGGTGCTAAGTACGCCCGTTGCTCCTGTGGAAGCAAGACGTTGAACCTTGGTGAGTTTAATGAGGTAGGTGGATTTCTCCAGCGCTACCCACCACACTAAAATTCCGTAGGTTAGGATAGGCCTGACTATGGCCGTGTACATCCAGTGAGCCATCCCTGGCTGAATCCACCTTTTTTCCCGAACATCTTTTTGCAAGCGTAAAGAGCCCCTAGAGCCTTCCTTAGTCGCTCGTCGATGTTCTTACTCCAGGTAAGTTTCCGGTCCAGGATTATACCTAAGTACCTAGCATTGTCTCTAAGCTGTAGGGTGAGACCCCCCAGTTTAGGGATGTGAACTCTGGGACTTTGGTTCTACGCGTGAAGAGAACTAGTTCCGTCTTTGAGGCATTGACCCCCAGTCCACAGCTGTCCGCCCACGCGCTCACTAGTGTGAGTGCTCTTTCGAGCAGGTCACTAATAGTGGGCAGAAACCTACCCGATATCAGAATTGCTAAGTCGTCCGCGTATGCGATCACCTTCGCACCCTGGCGGGTTAGCGAAGTTAAAATCGTGTTGACTACCAAGAGCCACAGTAGTGGTGAAATCACACCTCCTTGTCGCGTACTCCGGGCCGTGTACCTGCGTACCGTGCTACTGCCCAGTGTCGATTCAATGACACGGCTGCTTAGCATTGCGGTTATCCAGTTACGGAGCCCCATTTCCACCCCACATCCCTCAGTGCATCGCTGATCGCCCCAACTTTTACGTTGTTAAAGGCACCCTCGATATCTAGGAAGTCCGCGAGAGTGAATTCTTTAAAAGACAGAGACTTCTCAATCTCCAACACTACCTGGTGTAGCGCCGTTTCGGTCGATCTACCTTTGGTATAGGCATGTTGTGAGCCCGACAGGGCGATAACCCCCGTTTTGTCGCGGATGTATATCTCCAGCAACCTTTCAAGGGTCTTAAGTAAGAAGGAGGTCAGACTTATGGGTCTGAAGTCCTTCGCTAAAATGTGGCTTGGTCTTCCCGCTTTGGGTATGAAGATGACTCGTGCCTCCTTCCATTTGCAGGGAATGTGGCCGAGAGCAAGGCATCCCCTAAAAATCGCCAGTAGCCAGGGAATTAACCAGGGCAGCGCATTTTGCATCATAGCTGGAAAAACCCCGTCTACTCCTGGCGATTTAAAAGGCAAGAAGGACTTGATTGCCCGTATTTCCCCGAGCTTACAATAGAGTTGCAGGATTCCTGCCCCACGTACTCGTTCAATGGACTGTCTGTGCTGTCCTGTGGTACCTCGGAGCAACCCGGAAAATGCACGCTCATTAGCAGCTCCAAAGTCTGGCTACTGGACTCCGTCCAACCCCCCGCGGAGTCCGGGAGGTAGCTCGGTGCGACTGGATCTTTGGATATAATTCTTCTCAGCCTAGCAGCTTCGTTCGTCTCCTCGATTGATTCACAGAAGCGTCCCCAAGACTCTCGCTTGGCCCGTTTGACTGTCTTCTTAAAATCTCTTAAGACTATTTCTGTACGCCGTCCAGTCCTCCCGCAGATTACTGTCCTTAGCTAAGTTGAACAATTTGCGGGAGATGGTTCTGTTTGCTAATAGGGCACGACCGGTTAAAAGCGTCGACCAACTTCCCCGTCAGCGTATCGACTTCTTTGTCCAACTCTGGCCCGGATTCTATAGGGCTTGTCGGCGGTTTTGCCAAATTTTTTGAGACCTGTTTGGCAAATCTGGTCCAATCTGTCTTGCGCGGATTTCTGAACGGAGCATTGGGGGCTTTGTCTATTACCTCAAACCTAATCAAACAATGATCAGAGAACGATGCGCGACTCGACACCCTCCATTTATTCACCCTGATAACGTTAGAGTCCGAGACGAGCGTGATGTCCAGCACTTCCCTCCTGACTTTAGTCACGAAGGTTGGCTCCACTCCCGTATTGCAAATTGCTAGGTTGGAATTAATTATGAAATCAAAAAGAGACTCACCCCTGTCGTTGATATCCGAGCTGCCCCACTGGATGTGGTGAGCGTTAGCATCGGCACCTACCAAAAGGCTGTCTCCTTGCCTACTAGCATACTCTGCCAGTGTTTTCAGCAAGTCTGGCGGAGCACAGCGATCGTGTGCCATGTATGCCGAGGCCTCCAGAAAAGGGGGTAGGCTCCCCCCTCTCTCGCATCTGGCCACGGCAAGGTCCTCTGAGCTGTGGAAGGAAAGTAGAAACAGATTAATATTACGATTGGCGAGAATACACGCTCTTAGCCTATTGTGGCCGCGGGCGTGGTATAACACGAAGTTTTTCAACTTCAGGCCTTGAATCTTACCTCTGTTTATCCATGGCTCCTGGATCAGACCGACGTCGATGCGTTCCTCGTTGAGAAACGCACAAAGGTTGCCAGTGGCTGCTTTAGAGTGCTGCAGGTTTATTTGCACTATCCGGAACATCGGAAAGAGCGCACTCAACCTGGGCTCCCCTGGCGCCTTCTCTATCTCGCTGGTCCCCAGCGCCTGGATTGTCACTTGATGACCCCACGTCCGGCTTGTCGCCAGCGCCTGGGTTTGCGCTTACCGATCCCACTTCCGAGGTGTGAACCATGTTCTTGTCAAAGAACTTGACGGTCACCACCGCTATACCAAAGACCAGTCGCCCACCGTTCTCCTTGATGGTGGAGACGGCGTCTGGCGCAAGTCGCAGCACGAAGGGCTGGCCTTCTTCCGTTGGCTCCTCCGCCTTAAAAATCTCTAAGTCCCCCGGCGGGATCCGCAGCGCTGCTCCGACCCCCTTTCTTTTGTGCGATTGCGACAACCTGGGTTGCCCCGAACCGCCCCTCTTGACACCGCGCATTGTACTACTACTAGTACTTGCTATCGGTGCTGATTTGGCGTGCCGGACTACGCGCCTTGTATTATTACTAGCACTGACTTTCGTTGGCCGATCCCTTGTGTTGGCCTGAATTAGGTTCACGCTAGAACCCGGAGCCGCAACGGGGTTAGATGCTTCGTATTCAGTGATACGCGCCTTTAAGCTCTGCATCGTTTTCTGATCTCGCTCCGTTAGGGAAGCCGGATCCTTTTCCAGGATCTTCTTCAGCAAAAATTTGTTTGTGTTATAGCGCCTATTGGCCATTTTGGCTTCCGAGTAACGGCGCCTGGCTGTGGCACGCACACGCGCGGGAGTAGCCTCGGTATTCCCGGCATTAGCCTCCAGCTGCCCAGATGAATTGCCTTCAGTAGGCCGTATGGCACACTCTGTCGGCTTCATCTCTTTGGCCCTGGCTGTTCCGCCGTTTCCGTCTTTGGCCTCTCCCGAGGAGATTGCCGGCTCCAGCAGTCTCTCCTCCATCTCAGCATCGATGGTGTGCTGAGGACTCCTCAGGTCGAGCTCCTCGAGACTTCTCAAGTACCTCTTCCAGGAGACTCTCTATCGTCTGTGTTGTTGTTGTTGTGTTGTTTTTGTTGCTATTCATCTTGGACCCACGAGTAACGCGTGAATGGGATGGTCGCCCATGGCAGAGCATTACCATGGGAAGGCTAATTAAAACCAGAGGTCGCCCGGTATCTGGAGTCTATCGTTCGCGACTGAGCTCTCCCTCAGCCATGCAGTCGTCGGCACGATGATTTCCACCTTGACTTGGATATGGGAATACAAAGACGGCACGGGAGGTTAAAACACACAGTTGGGTACCTCAATCTTAATGACCACAGCACCCGATTGAAAGCGTGTGTGTAAGTCTTAGCTGACCAATCGAGTGGAAACCAGATCCATCCCGACTAATCATTACCAGCAAGCGCCCACGTGGAGGACTAAAGACGAGGATTTTCCGCCTATTACATTAGTAATAACAATATTTTGATATACTGTCATATAAAAGTCCTTCAAACACGTTTCTAGATATCTTCAGTATGCTTAAGCAAGGAACTTGAAGTCTTTGAAAAAGGCAAGTTCTTATTTTTCGCATTTTTAATTCAGTACGTAGATATTTTGGTATATCACTGATTGTTTTGTTTTTTGAGGAATTTTGTATGGCAGCTAACTCAAGGAGTGAACCGATTTAGCAATTGAACCTAGCCCTGCAAATTCGAGCAAATATTCAGATTCTAAATTCGTGTGTTCAGAACAGAAGATTTGGGGTATTTGGCTACAATTGAACAAAACTACTAACATAACTACTAAACACCAAATTTTCATAGGCCGAGCAGAACAACTCATTCTTGTAATTTATCTAATGAATTAAATGATCATAGAAACGCTGGTTTCATTCGGACGTAGAATTTTTAGAACATTCCAAGAAATGAACAAAAATATCGTGAAATTTAACGATTATCATGTTGAACTAGCACTATGAATATTACCGCCATACGCCTCATATTCACATATGTATATAGCTAAAAATGATGTCCCATTGACAATCCGATACAAAAAACCTGCTTTGATGGATTATTTATTGTTAGTTGGCGAGCATTCACTCCAACATACAGTGAGCCACAACATAAATTCTAAAACTTTGCAATAGCCACCGGAGTTTGGTCGCCAAACGTAAATCTTTTCAAATTGATATTAACATGCTTGGGACATCTTATAGTTTCTACTGTCTTTGCTTGAATGCATCGCAGTTTGTCAGCAATTCAGGGGTCTAAAAAACATATCCTCCGGCACTCTTCCATTTAAATGGGTGCTGAATAAAAAAATTCCTATGTAGATGCTGTTTTTGTCATACGTACCTGTGTTAATCCGGTTAGAGAAAAGCAAGAAAAAGTTATAATACTACTTACTGGGATCACCGCATCAGGGCTTTTGTCCGACCTATCTACTCCTGCGTCTAATTATTCATACATATGCCCGCGGTACCAGTTCAGTTTCCGTTCGTGTCCTATCTGTCCACCCGTACTTGATGCGAGTGACCGAACTTGTTCACTGCTCCTTAATAACCGCGAAGGAAACTTTTTCGGCAATTCGTAAGCTGACACAAAAAAATATTTTCGATTCCGATAAAAAAATATTGAAAGAAAATAATTACAGACCGAAACCAGCTAACGATTATTTAAAACAAAAAAAAAAAATCAAACAAATATAATATAATCTATCCGGACCAAATCTGACTGCCGAATTTTCTCATGAATGCTTCCCGCAATCCATCAATTGAACGAAAGCGGACTCGGAACTGATAGCTGATTTTGTTCTTCCTGAAACGTGCTTCATCGAGTTTTGGCAACACGGAAAAATTCCTGTCGATTGGCATGACGTTGTTAAGATCTCGAAGAAAGATTAAGCTTCGTACGACGGTGGTATGATAATTAACTTTGTCCGCATACTAAAGCCCTAATAAGAAACTAATCGGAATCCGCAGGCTTAAGAACTTTGCAAACAAGCGACACTGTAAAATTTAAAAAGTATAGATATGCATTGTGCGTGACCTTTTGAAAAACCACAAGATCATGCATTGTGCGATTATTTTCCGAAATTTAACATCAAACTCCATTACTTAATTCAATCTTCAGAAATTCGAAGACGACGAGCTGACATGCGACAACATACAACAAGGCATGATAGTCCTCAAACAGCAACAGAAAGTAATCTCAAAGAAAGTCCTACAGCATATTCTCGAACAGCGAAGTTCTTGTAACGAAGAATTTCAACGAATTGGCGATGCCGAGAAGGAACTGGAAGAAGCTCTGTGGGTTTGTCGGAAGGCACGCTCTTATTTAAGTTACGCTAAAAAGCATCTCACAACAACTAGTCTCGAAATATTAGCTACTTATCGAAAACGTGAAATTCTACAAGATCTCCTAAAGTCGTTAAATGCAATAAAAATTTTGGTAACAAATAATTTTTTTTTGTGTATTGCATTAAGAACATAATGGATTATTTGTTTTTGTACAGAAAACGACTGATACTGAATTGCAGAAACTTTTACACGATAGTAATTACTCTGGAGCAATTTCATTGCTTCTCGAATGTAAAGCAACCGCTTCGGAATATACACAGTACAAATGTGTTGAATCTCTTAATCAAAAACTACAGGAAACTTTGATGTTGACCGAATTTCAATTGGACAACGTTTTAAACGAAGTAAATTTTAATTGTACTTTATTGAAATTTAGCGATATTACTTTGAACATTTCTCATGCAGATTACACAAAACTTTGACGTTAAGAAATATGGAAAACTGCAAGAAGCTTACAAACTGCTGAACAAATCATTGATTGCAATGGATCAGGTAAGTTTGGTATTGGTGTGTATAGTATTTAGTAAACGCATTTTGATTTAAGCTCCACATAAATTTCATATCGGCAATACACTCGACCGTCAATGTCGTATTGCGTAGCTACAATGAACAAGGTTCCGACGACAAACAGAAGCATCTATTCGAACAATTATGCGAGAACGTACCTGCAGACAAATATATTCAATGTCTGATTAATTTATGCAAATCATTTTGGGCAATTCTAGTTTCATACTATCAAATCGTTCTCTGGCATCAGAACTATAAATTATTCGCAGACGATTCCGCCGACTGCCAAGATGCCTACATACAAGAGAAATTGAAGAAGGGACAGTCGCGAGTCTGGAACGATATACAATCGAAATTATCTACTTATTTGTCGAGTCCGAAATTACGCACGCTGAAATACGAACAATTTATACAAGTCCTGTCGATAATTCAACGCTTGAAAAAGGTCGGCATCGAATTTTGCGGCGAGCCATCGAACAAGCTGCTCGAAACAATGCGGCTCCAAAGCACCGAATTCTTTTATCGATATCATGTATCCTGCTTGGAAGAGATCTGCTTGTTTCTCGATCACGAAGCCTGGGTTCCGGTTGATTCGTTTACAAATATTTTGCAGTTACAGGAATTCCGATCCGTACGACATTCATTTCAGCGCCACAAGTCACCGACGATAGAGCGAAAAGTTGCAATGCTTACCGGCGAACAAAATCTCGAATTGAACACTAAGAATCCGAACAGTGACGAATTGATTTCGGTTCATTCGCAAGATGAAAGTTCGATCTATGGATCGTGTGGATATTTTTTACGTTTTTCTGAGAAAAGTTCACCATTCGATGGTGGATTGGATGCAGCAATGCTCGAAGAAGATATTCTATCGGGTATTGTTGATGAAGCTTCCTGTTACTTTTCGGAAGAAAGTGAAGACGACGATGTTAAAAATACTTTTCTATCAAAGCCTGAAGAAGATGCGGATAGTACCGCGTAAGTATTAAATTAAAAAATCATTTGTATTAGTTGCGGAGCCGCTATATTTGTAGGATTTTTCTAACCCCTGACACAGACATTTGTTCGCTAACAATACTTCGCTTAACGTTTTTCGATGCATTGGAAGATATTTACAAATGTGCAAATTACTTCATTCGATATCGCCACAGATTGTAGGCTCGATTTTAGAGCTTATTGATTTCTACATGTACACTGTACACGAGATATTTGGAAAGGACTCGGTAAGTTTGTTTTCCGTGGAAAATTTAAAAGATTTTTTTTAGAAACTAACACTAGAATTTCTATCTAAAAAGAAAATGGCTTTTAATCTGTTTATATTATGTTGTGCAATTTTTTTTAAGACAAGGCTAGCTGCACACATTTCACATATTCCTTCACGGCAAAAATTACGCTAACTTTATTTGGGATATTTTATTAACAAGATATTTTTGTAATTTAATCGGTTTTATTTATTTTTTTATTTATTACATTATATGTACATACATAAATTGCTTGCATTCATCACAAATCTAAACTTAGGATGGGATTAAAAGGGTAATGCAAATCTAAAATAACATTAAATATGTCTACATCTCTGTTCGTATTTTTCATTCTCTAGCCGGTGCCAATGGATAATTTGTACACAGAACGTTTAGATGTGAAATTGAAGTACATTACCGATCAAATTATCCCAAAAATTAAAGGATGGCCTCTGAATTTTTCATCATTGGTAAGCACATGTATTTTTGTATGGTATGTGATTAAAACTTAAGCGTCATGGTAGAAAATATAATTGGATATTATACTTTTCGTGCCTGAATCAAGGTTAAATAAAAGTGAGTTGGTAAGATTTAATTGACGTTGAAAGCATATCACTGCTTGTGAATAAAACACACATGTACGGATATGTCCGACCTAGGCGATTATCTGATGCTTAACACTCCTCATCAAGTTTAAGCACTCTAGTATATCTTCCCAGAGGACAGACATGTTTCTGCACTTTTCTCTATACCCAGTTTTCCTTACATTTTTATCAATATCATTTTCCAATCATCCTTTCTTATTTGAACGGCAAACCAACTACAAGTTTGCTATAAGCGTAATAGAACTCACATCGAACGAGGCGACCACCGCGGTCGAAGCGGTCAAGCCCGATTTGGGCTATTGTGCTGAAAAAAGGGGACACTTAACAAGAGGGCAATATTCGACTACTCATACGTAAAAGTAAATCAACTAACAATCTTTCTTTTCACCCATCATCGAGAGAGACACTCGTCAATTCATTTAATATAATTTTGGTAATTTCTTTATTGACAGAACCCCACGTTACCGTGTTTAGTGCGATACTTAGTTTAGTACTTTGTAATTTACACCTCTCAGTAATTGTTAGTCATTATCGCAATTAAATAGGATTATTCTACTTTTTTGCTGTGGGGTATCGCATTTTAAAATAAGCCCAATTTATGTCATTATTATTATGTTGGATTATACCCAAGATTTGCCTTGTATCTTTTTATATTTTTATGTTTTTTATTTTAAAGATAAGAACAAATATTCTTATTTAAGTAGGTCGTGGTGAGTACATGAGTATGCGAAATTACAGTTACAACAAATATGGCATAAAATAATTGCATACAAAAATTTAATGTAAGAAGTAGAAGTGTTTTATAAATTTCGTCAAATTTAACCCTCAGTTTTTGTTCTGCATTAATCGCATTTTTAACCCGGATAAGCCCGAAATTTTTTTTTTACTTTTGGACTGAAAATTTAAACAGGGCAATCATGAGCAGTCTAAACACGAAAATAATAAAAAAAAAATATTTTTTTATTGCTGGTTTGTGACTAATACAGTAAAACCTGTCTAAAACGGAATGCCGTGGTACCCAACTTTTTGTTCCGTTATAGCAGGTTTCCGTTTTATACAGTTTTGTTCAGCAAAATTCTTGATTTGAATATACAGTATGTTTTTTTGGGTACTTTAAAAATAATGAACAAACAAAAAATAAAAATATATACAGTTCAAATAAAGGGTGTTACAATAACGCGTTCCGAAGTTAAATCAAAATTAAAAACATACTGCAGTCACGATCGGCTGTAAGCCAATCGTATAATACTCTAGATGAATACTGAACTCCGACTTATATTGTAGTTGGGGATAAAGTAGAATTACGTGTGTGCATGTTGTATGTCCTTTATTAAGGACTGCCATTTGATTGCTACTCAAAACTAAAAGACAATATTCAATGTTTAACTTCATACCTTGAACTGGGTAAGTCATCGAAAAAAAATGTCCTTTTTGAAGGACTTTCACATGGGAGGTGCAGGAAGGACTCACTCGATTTCTTACATATTTATCCTTTTCCTTCGAACCATTCAAAAATTAATGTGTACAAAATTTCAAATTCGTAGCTTGAAGCGTTCAAAAGTTATCGAAAAACATTGTTGAACACGTGTCTTAAGGATATTTTGTATGGCAGCTACCAGAAGGAGTAAAAGAATTTCGCTGATTAGTTAACTCGAACTTCCTTTTCACTCAAAACTAACTTGTGCAAAATTCCGTATTCGTAGCTAAAAGATTACTTGAGTTATAGTGAGTTTCGTAAATTAAGTGAATACATTTTGACAGGATATTTGTATGGCAGCTACACGAAGGACTAACAGGATTTTCTTCATAATCATATATTTAGCTCCAACTATTGGAAAAATAACACATACAAAATTTCAATGTCGTAGCTTAAACCCTTCTGAAGTTATCGACCAATATTCTTGAACACGTGTTTTAAGGACATTTTGTATGGCAGCTACGAGAAGGAGTAAAAGGATTTCGCTGATTAGTAAACTCGAACTTTCTTTTCACTCAAAACTAACATGTACAAAATTTTGAATTCGTAGCTAAAAGATTACTTGAGTTATAGTGAGTTTCGTAAATTAAGTGAATACATTTTGACAGGATATTTGTATGGCAGCTACACGAAGGACTAACAGGATTTTCTTCATAATCATATATTTAGCTCCAACTATTGGAAAAATAACACATACAAAATTTCAAAGTCGTAGCTTAAACCCTTCTTAAGTTATCGACCAATATTCTTGAACACGTGTTTTAAGGACATTTTGTATGGTAGCTACCCGAAGGAGTAGGACGATTTTGCCCGTTAACGAACTTAGCCTTACAAATTCAACCAAACATCCAGATTCCAAATTTCAAGATCCTAGGTCAAGGCGTTCTTGAGTTATCGTGTTCACGGACAGACGGACGGACGGACGGACTGACGGACGTCAGGCGGATTTGAGGTTTTTGGCCACAAATAAACAAAAAATAATATATAACTTTTTTTCGTCCGAGGCTCGGTTCTATGCGTTACAAACTTTTGGGCTGGATTAAACTTATAATACTCTATCTACATCTAGAGTATAAACAAGTGGATGATGGAGTTAATGAAAATTTTATTAAAAAATATTATTTGGTCTATGGCAATTAAGTATGAAAAAGAATATCACTCAAATGCCAGCCACGGTTTCTACGGCACACCTCGACCCGTTTTTCCAATTTTTTGATGACATCACGGCATTATTGCTCCTTAATTAGACCAATAGATCCTTCAGTTGTTGAATGGTGTTAAGTTTATTGGGGTTAACCTTGCGTTTGAGGTAACCCCAAAGAAAGAAGTGCAACGGAGTCAAATCGCACGATCTCGGTGGCCAATTGATTTCGCTGTTTCAGGAGATTATTCGCCCGGGGAACTTCAGCTGTGTGGCTCATCGTACCACCTTGCTGGAACCACATGTCGTCGATGTCATAATCATACAATATTGGATACAAGAAGTCGGTGATCATGGCGTTCCCCGTTCTCTCTGACAGAGTTTTGCCAGCTGCATTTTCGAAGAAAAACGGATCAATCACTCCACCAGCGCAAAATGCATACCACACGGTGAGATTTTCTGGATGTATTAGCTTTTCAAAGAGTGACCCTGGATTTTCATCAGCCCATCTGCAACTCTACTTGTTGACGTATCCACTGAGATGGAAATAAGCATCATCAGAAAATTAGTTTTGGTCGCAAATCCATTTGGAAACTTGGTTTTGCTTTTTGCTTTTTCATTTTGCACCTTACCAACGATTTGCCAAAAACTGAACTACATTGAACAAAATTTCAAAACAGATGTCAAAAATTATTTTACGAGTTATTGAAACACTCTTTAGTTCCATAATAAATTAAAAACATTTTTCCGTCTCATATATACTCATATAAACATCATATCCACTCATTTCATATTTCAACTGTTTTCTGTTTTGCGAAAAATTTTGTTTCGCGAATCACGTTCCGTGTCCGCGTTAGACAGGTAATGCTCCGTTCCCAGTTTTTTTCCGTTATGGCAGGTTTCCGTTTTATAGAGGGTCCGTTTTAGACAGGTTTTACTGTATAGTGTACCAAATTTGGTACACTTGGACTTGCACTACTAAAATAATGTGAAATTTCTGAGCAACATCTTTACTATTTTAGAGTACCGAATTTGGTACAATGGGGATGTCCGGGTTAAAATTGACACTCAAATTTAATTTAATTTATTTAATTGACTTTATCCCTCTATGGGTACACTTCCGCAGCCCAAAGTACTGGAGACTAAATACTCTCTCAGCTCAATGAACTGGAAAAAATTCACCATATCAACATACTCATGCTGTATGTTGACATTGGGCTCAGATTATTCTGGTGTGTCCGATGCGCTCCCCAAACAGTACCGAGTACTGGTATTAGGGGTAACACAAATGAAGCAAACCAAAAAGGCATGCAAAAGTAATAATAATAGTAAATAAAAATAAATTAAAAAATTAGATTAAAAAATAGTAATAAAATAAAAAATTAAAAAGTTAATAAAAGTGAAGATAGAAAAAAAAAAAATAAATAAATAAAAATAAAAAATAGGAAAAAAGCGATAAAAATAAATAAATAAATTGTAAATCGTAAAGAAGAAGAAGAAGAAAGTAAGCAAGCAGTATACAAAATAAAGATAGCAAAAGTAAAAATAATTATTATTGCAGCATAAATACGAAATAGGAGTTCGGAAAATAGAAGTGTGTATGGCAAGGTAATTGTTTCGAAGTCCATTTAAGTTTAACTTAAACTTCTACTTCTCATCTCCCTCATGTGTTTTTTGAGTAGCACTTTAAATCGATCGTATTCAGCATTTTTTAAAATTTGTGGCAGCTGGTTGTACAGAGCAATTGCAACCGTTATTGGGTCCTTCCTTATTCTCTCCGTCCGCGCGTGTGGGACTCTTATGTGTTCCACTGCTCGTGTATTATAGTGGTGAATTTCGCTGCTGGTTACAAGGTTAGTTGAAGATTTTCTCTGCTGTTTCCTAATTGCATGAATATGCTTAGCTCCTTCTACTGTTATTATGTCTTGTATGTTAAGTTTTCCTGTCATCCTATATAATTCTGTAGTCGGTGTTGTTCTTGGTAGGTTGTATACAGCTTTAATACTTTTGTTTAAAAGTCTCTCTAATTTTTTAATGTTGTATAGAGCTGTCTGACTCCATGCCAGTATTCCATAGGTTAAGAGAGAAATAATGTGTGCGTTATAGACAAGTTCCTTAATAAATGCCGACACCGAACTTAAACTACTTTGAACATCGAAATATAAAAATATAATTTTTTTAGGAGAAAGTATTTATTCATGGTTTATGATCGCTTTGACTATATCATATACTGGCCGAGTATCGTCTTCTCCAGTTAGGAATTGCGTGCGGTGATATTCACTGCTTTGACACAGAAAATCTACAAAATAATATCCTCATTTTTCTTTCTTAGATAAGGTTATGGCTAGGTGAGATTTCAACCCACTAAAAAATCATGACAAACACCGTCAAGTTGCTCTCTAAAGGCAGGCGTCCACTAGGGCGGACGGGCCGGGCCGGGCCGCATCGCAAAAATCCGCCTGCCATACATTGTTATGGAAGTGCGTCCACTGAGCGAGACTCGCGACGGAACGAAGTATGTACGTAGAAAAAAAAAAATGCTCGTCGCACCGTTGCGATGCGGCCCGCCTCAAGTGGACGCCTGCCTTAACACTAAACCTACCGATACTTCATGTATACCTATTCCTACCACAGCGGGTCAAGTGACCCGTCTTTAAAATTTTATATATATATTATACTATGTATAGTGAAAAATGTATCACAATTTGGTACATGAATTAAGCAATTTTTCCAAATAACGATTCAAAAATATTTATTTATTAAATTCAAAAATCCGATAATGTTATTTAGAAGAAATTCTGACAAAAAGTTTAAAATGGGTCATTTGACCCGTCGTGGTAGGTTTAGTGTTAATGAAACACATGCAACCTATTGAAGAAACAGGGTACTTCCGATATGAGTTTCAGTGAAAGTATTTCAGAATCTAATTAAGCCTAAAATTAGAAACACCGGTCTGTGCGCAATACTTTCAGTCGTCATAACGAAGCATGTGAGTCAGTAGAATAATTTAAATGAACAACTTCTTTCTGGACGATATTCGGATTTTAAAATGTTTAAACTGTATTTCACGGATCTGGCCGTAATTTGGGTCAGGCGTTGATATGTATTTTATTTTGCCATCAGACAATTATGTTTCATTACAACTACATTGCATTATCAATAATATTACCACGTATAATGGTTTTAGAGGAATCAGTGCTTCCTGGGTACTTCGACTCAGATCGTCGGCAACGAATGATACATAAATAGCAACCTGGCAATAAACAATTTTCGGGTAAGGAAAAATGCGATTAATATTTTTTCGCCTGGATATAGTCGAGTTTTCACTAATGTATCGACCGTCAGAAGTACTTTATTCACATTATATACTATGTACTTCTAGTCCAAATTCCTTGCCAATTACAAAAAAACTATTGAAATAATATAATCGCGCCTAATTAAAATTACGGAAAGTTTATAGATACTTCTCTGTACAGTCAAAAGCAATTACGATGGAAAGTTGACTAAAAGCTCAGTAACGGAATGTATCCTCCTAGAGTGCAGGAAGCGTTTTTCCAATTCGAGCATGGACTGCAGTGCAAAATTATGTAATCCAGCTGCGAAATGACAATGGCTATGTCGAATCTTTATCCATCCATTATAACTGGTCCTGAAAGAGCTAAGATCGCTTAACAGAAAATTCTTTCGTTTTCTTTTATGACCGACTTTATATGTAGATCGTGATCATACTATTCATTTACATACTGTACAAACTCCAAACCTGAATAGTGAATGCACTTTCACTAAATAAATAAACGCATAAATGAAAGTTAGAATCGATAGCTGTAACAAGTGACTAGATGTGCAGTGCTTGTCGAGCGCATAGCATTTGACCGTCAAATAATGAGTACTAGCATAAGTTTGCTATCAATTATTGGCTAGATACAATACTGTCTTGTCAATTCCATGTTATGTAGTGTCTGGAAGCCACGAATAATAAAACATAATAATAAAACAATAAAAACACTTTACGATTAACCAAAACAAACGTCTTCCGAAGTATACAAAACAAGTTTTCGTCTCCTAAACAGAAAACCGGTTACTAGAGCGAAATTTATTTTTCACATAAAAACATCCAAAGGAAAAAAATAACAACTCTTATTTGATATGAAAAAAAAACAATTATCTAAAGATGATACTGCTTTAGTAGAATGTAGAATGGAAGTTCTTCAGCATTTCTCGCCCACCGGTTTAATGGTCAGTTCGTGTATCTGAAAATAGCGTAGAATCATCTTAAGACAAGAAAAAGAGTATGTAATTAGATTTACCTGAACATGGGGCGGTGTTCCAAGCGAATACATGATAGCATCCGAAACGTCTTCTGGCTTCAGCATGACCATAATTTCTTTGATTTCTTTTTCTATTTCATCCGGAAAAATTTCAGTATCACATGCACCCGGACTGACACTCTATAATTATTGCACAGGCGCAGGAAAAATAGTTATTAATTTGGTTCTCTTTTCCAAGAAAAAAAATTGAGAAGAATAAATAAAAGCGTCTTAATTAATGCAATTAAATTTCTTTACAACCAGGCAAAATTTGAAAAGGTATTTCCACTAAACCTAAGTAAAAGGTCAAAAAAATTTCGCAAAAGTGTGTAGATAGATAATTGGGCACTTGAAAAAAGTTTGACTTACTGTATTTTAGAGAAATGATCGACCTACCGTAATTTTAATTTTGGTTCCAGCATTCATGAATTCCTGCCGATAAGTTTCGGTCATGGCCGTAACAGCATATTTCGTAGCCGGATAAATGTTAAAAGAAGGCAAATCGGTACCGAAATTCGGTACTCTATGCCCTGCAATACTATTTATGTTGATCACATGTCCATCAAACTTTCGATTTTTCATCGAATTGAACGCTTCACGAGTACAATAGAACAATCCCATCACATTTGTATCGACAATTGCCTTAATATCCTTTGTATTGTTGGGCTGAACCATTGTAGTTAGTCGCGTGCAACCAGCATTATTAACTAAAATATCAGTACCGCCTAGATTCTCGTCGATCCATGCAAACGCCTTTTTGACGTCGTCTTCGTTGCTTACATCGCATTTTATAGGATGCAAACGCGATTGAAGCTCCTCGGGTAACGAATCACGAATTTCGCGGACTCGTTCTACTCGACGGGCTAAACCTACTACTATAACATTGGCCCGGATCAAGTCTTTCACTAGGGCTGCTCCAATTCCGGAACTTGCTCCGGTCACTACTGCAACTCGATCACGCCAACGGTCCATTATTTCGAGATCTAAACCAGACAAAAACACAAACTGAAATGACGATCGATGTAAATTTTACGATCTTTTATTACCTTTCGGGCGTGTAGAACGAAAAAGGCAAAAGCAATCAGAGAAGGCGATCTTAGTTGTGTTCTTCATACGACTGCATATCTCGTAGGTATTAACTTTCTCAATTTCAGTATTTACAATTTAATAAAATAAAAATAAAATTTTAAGCACTTTGTGGTGGTTTTGTTTTGTGAGATCTAAAAAAAATTTTTTTATTACTAAATGCTAAGTAATGGCTAAGGCATAAATCTTACCACAAAAATATAACTTTGCACTTACACTATTACCCCCTCCTATTATTGCACAAGACAAGCAGATTTTAGATTCTACACTCTTACATTTGAACTATTGTATTTATTCACCACATACAATACATTTGAACTCAGTATTTATTCACCACATCACATTATTAGACATTCTTTAAAGATTTTTGCAACATTTTCAAAGTCCCAGAAGAGGAAGAAAAACACTCTCATCCGGTTTATTAGTAGTATATGGGTTTATGTGTTTATGTGACCTTATGTGGCCTTGTCTGGGCAGACGGGGTGTCTGCCCAGACAAGGCCCAATTTGCACAAGGGCTTCGTTTTGACTAAACTACATCAGAACCAGTCTGATTGTACCTTTGCGGGGGTGCTGACTGGGTGGGTCTTACTGTTGGGGTGTCTGACCATTGTTTTTTTGTTTCTCATTGTAAAAACTACCCCGTGGTAAATTTTCAGCTTTCTTAAAACTCTTTCATGACACTGGTTTTGATTGTTGCGCGCATGGTAACAGAAACCACGAGCACGCGATTTTTGCTGGGGGCTGACTGGGTGGGTCCTACTGTTGGGGTGTCTGACCATTGTTTTTTTGTTTCTCATTGTAAAAACTACCCTGTGGTAAATTTTCAGCTTTCTTAGAACTCTTTCGTAACGCGATCGCGCTCGCATGACAGTTATACTTTCGGCGACTGCTGACTGGTCCCGTTCTAACCAAATGAAGTCTGACTGTTATTTTCATAAATTATATATAATAGATATTTACTGAACCAAATTTCAGCTTTCCTAAAACTCTTGCGAGGACCCGATTTTTTGACATCTTTGCTGGGGGCTGACTGGGTGGCTCCCACTGTTGGGATGTCTGACCATTGTTTTTCAGTTTTTCATTGTAAAAACTACGTCCTGGTAAATTTTCAGCTTTCCTAAAACTCTTTCATTTTCTGATTTTTTTGACATCTTTGACAGCTCACCAGAGCCAAGTGTCCCCACGTCAGACCTGCTGTTGGGATGTCTGACCATTGTTTTTCAGTTTTTCATTGTAAAAACTACGTCCTGGTAAATTTTCAGCTTTCCTAAAACTCTTTCATTTTCTGATTTTTTTGACATCTTTGACAGCTCACCAGAGCCAAGTGTCCCCACGTCAGACCTGCTGACTCTAGTATATTTACATACACCCTATATGTAACCAAATACTAAAATATTAGCTTTCCTAAAACTCTTGCGATTTTTTGTCGCGAGCTCTCCGACTATAATATCGGTTCGTTGTACCCAATTCTTCGAATAGCAATATGAGGTATAGTCTTTGGCATTCTTATACAGTGCAGAGCAGGTTAGCGACATG
This sequence comes from Beris morrisii, assembly GCA_951812415.1. NCBI lineage: Eukaryota > Metazoa > Arthropoda > Insecta > Diptera > Stratiomyidae > Beris > Beris morrisii. The sequence goes on along the minus strand of OX638311.1, from coordinate 163,349,864 downwards.
AGAAAATTACAACAAATTAGATTTTTTTTTTATGTCGCTAAACTGCGCCTATAACTCGCATATATTCCACCAACGGTCGATGGAAAAAGAAGAGTAAAGGTCCGGTGGCGGTTATCAATGAAAAATGAATTCTTGATTTTGTTTTTCACATGCGGGGCAAATAGCAGAAATATTTTGCAATCTGATACTGTTAATCCTAGCGTTTAACTAATAAAAGAATTTATATCGAATAACGTTTTACAAACGCTATTTTATTGTTGATTTTTTTTCTTCAGATTAACAATGAGTTGAGCAATCCGGATACTTTATACGGTCTTTCGCAGCGTATTGTTGGAATTGAAAGTGGAATATGTATGGCGAAACAATTTCAACAATTACAAAGCTATATAGAACATTTACTTCCAAGCAATGATCATCAAATACTCCATGACTACTATCGGAACATTGAATATATCAATGATGTCACGAAACCAATCTACATATGTGTAACATCGCGATCATGTGATCTTCAAGGGATATTATCAGCTATGAGCAAAGTGAAATGGGATGTGAATCATGTTAGCGTTCAGCACAGTTCGTACATAGACACAATGAACAGAGTATGGAAAAAATTGCAATTAATGCGGTTTTGTTCGAGGAATCTATTATTCTTATTATTTTTTTCAGAGCGTTCAAACATTTGCAATGCGACTTGAAGAAATTTCAAAGATCGTTCCGGTACCGTATGAAGGCGTTTGGAACAGCCTAGCCCATATGGCTACACATCTTTTAGTTGAAGGGTGCATTACAAAATGTCTGAAATCTTTTTGGTCTTATTTAAACTCCCTGTTATTTTCTTCTAGATTTTCGAACACAAAAAAATGTTCACCAGGCGGCCGAGCCTTAATGCAATTGGATTTTACTCATTTTATGTCGATCCTTGATTTAATATCCGGTTTGAAGTTTACTCAACATCGAATCTATGTCGATTCGTATGTAAAAGCATACTATTTTCCGTCAGAACTTCTCGGCGAATGGATTCGTGAGCAATCAGAACGAAAAGACTACTCTACTAAGCAATTGTCAAGTTTAATAACGTGCGTATGTTCCAGTGATAAACGAACGAAGCAAAAACTATTGGGACTATTAGAGAATCTCAATGAAACTAGTTAAACTAATTAATCCTTTATTGTATTATATTATAAACGGTGTATGTTTTTAGTATAAATTGTAATTACCATTCCTTTCAAGCAACAAAAACAAATTGAATTCCTTGTATATTTTTACAAAAAAAAAGAAGAAAAGAAATTGATAAAAGAAGAAACAATTAGTCACCTGCTGAATCTCCTTACTTAAACATTCCTAACTTATTATATTATATTTATGTTTTTATGTATGTATTATTATTAATTACTTTACTTCACCTTTATGTTGTGACTAACGATCTCTGCGATAAAACAAAATTTGTTAACACATGAACAAAATTTATATCATATATCTTAATGAATAATTGTTTTCTTTTATTTTGCAAATTGTTATTGTTGTTTAATTTTGTCTGTGATCCCATAATGACATCAACTTAAATACAAACAATTGAGTTTAAGCAACGCTTTTGAATTGTTCGTGTAACTTAGAATCACACCAACCAATGGAGAAATTGTAAAGGGGCTTGTTTACTGGACTAGCACATTTCGTTTAAATATTATTTTGTGCGTCTGGAACGACATTTTCCATTTTCTATGCGATATTGTGATATCACATCACACGTCGTGAACAACGCGCAAGGAGTTAGCCCCACGTCCTTTTTGAATTTGTATACTAGTGATATAGACCTTTTTAATCTGAAACAGCTAAACTATTATTAAAACATGACAAAAGCTTTGTATTTTGAGTAGGAGGAGGACTTGGAATATTCGAAGAGTAGGTAAGGCACTAGCAATCAGTGTCCCAGTTCCTCCTACGTCCGATCTAGTGGCTGAAGATCTAGCACGACCGACGCGTTTGCCGTTCGGTCTAGTTGCTTCTTAGGGGGCAGAGGGATACGTTGCTCGATGATCAGGGCATCAACTTTAGACCTGTACAAAAAAAATTAACACGCCGGTTAACCCTGGGTATATAAATTTGGGATATGGTTTCCCCATGAGTGACCAAGAAGCGATGGATTGTTCGGCCTCGCGACTTGTCAGGTCGCTTTGATGTTTAGAGCCCTATGGCCTTCGACAAAGGAAGACATCTACATTTTCGAGATTTAGTGAATGTGCGGTAAGCTTTTCGTTAAAAGAAACCATACTGTCCAATATTTCATACCCAGACTGTTAGGATACATGGTTGTCAGCTGTCACAAATCTCGGAAGCAGCTGATACCAGCGAAAACACCAACAATACAATTTTTCTCCAGTCCTGAAGCCGCGACAATGTTCAACGTCATAAAACTGATAAATTTTCTTTATAATCAAAGCGGGGATAAGCAAAATAGCAGCAACAAGCCGGATTGCGATTAATAAAAATGAAATTGGCGAATAAAAAAGAAATTAAACGCCCACTACCATCAGCAGCACCAAATCGTTCGGTAGCTTCAGTTACAAGTTACAAGTCCAAGTCACAGTGCACGGAATGGGCAAAGTGAAAGTCACTTTACGATAATTTCGTTTTCAACAAACGCTCCACGGTGTGCTAATGTCGATTTAATTTATTATCAAGTGATAACAATTAATTCCTCCTGAATGTTGTGCTATCTTATAAAATTCCAGTTGTGTGTTCCGATAAACGACAAGTAAACAAAGTAAACAATAGCAATCATAAATAAAATAGGTTATCGGAACTAACGATCAACCGATTCAACAATTGCAGTAGATCTTCTGGGTGTCTGGCTTAGCCTTGTCTAGTGGTTAGTATAGTAACCGTTGAATTGTTCGACGCTACGCAAAAACCATGGCAAGTTGGATAGAGTACACGAGCAGGACATGGCGCGAACTGGACATGAATAAACTAGGTATAGATGAGTGCTATTTGCGGCTCAAATCATCTTTCAACGAGACAGTCTGGCTGTATTCACTTTCAGAACATTGCTATAAGGTACCATTCTCTTCAAACATGAACTCTCCTTTTGATTGTTTTCTTTATGTCCAGTGCCCTTACACAAAATTACATGAAATATTGCCCAATAAAAGAAATCATCTGAAGCTCGACATTGCCAGCGGAGTTTCCTTAAAAATATTCGATCGAGATGTTGGCACCTACGCCTTCCCAAACGAGTAAGTCATCTTCCATATCAGATTTAAAAAAAATAACTGACTGAATTTTTTTATTTTCCAATTTTCGTAATTATTATTCAAGGACGTCAGTATGTGTGATTGAACCGAATCTGGGTGAGTTCGGTGTTTATAACTTGTCGATTGAGGTGAATCAAACGTGCAATTTCGCTACGGATAAAGAGCCAGTGAATATTTATTTGCGTAAGTTGAAAATATGTTTTTTCGTATTTCGTATTTTGATGTTGTGTTGCAAGTCAATTTTCGATTTGTGGGAAATATGATAAACATGAATTTGTGTATAAACAATACGATACAAAATAACGATATGCTAATGAAATTTGCAGACCAAAAGAACGAAAGTATAATATATTAAAAAACTCTTACATTACAATTTATAAAAAAAACATCCTTGTTAAACAAAACGGACAATACAGATTTCAAGAAGGCAGCAATACAACGTCAACATTGATAGATGGTATAAAGTTATAAATGAAAGTATTGACAAAAGTTCCTATGTTGCTACGATATTTGTTGTATTAACACCATCGAATGAACTTTATTCTACTTATGGAAAACTAACCATCCAACAGTACATAAGCCTGAAAGAATAATGTTGATGCGGTAAACAATATTTCAGCTTATACAGCTGACAGTATTGACTTCAGTTCTTCAAGCTGAGAAAGTGTATTAAATGGGTGGGTTTTTTCACCGTTGAGAGGCTGCATCTAGGAGTTTATACTGTCTCCGACTTTTTGAGTTGAAGTAATTACCCATTTGAATGAAGGGATTAAATCATTTATTATTATAATACCACAACTCAATTGATCCAGCATTATGAAAACCATTGAATATTATTACTCCTTTCAATAATGAAAAATGTATTCTGTAAGTTCAGTTTGTACCACAAAATCACTGATTTGAGCGCATTTACTCATTGAACACAGCATATGGAAATTTATATAGAAAGTGTTACGGTGCTGGATAGAAATCCATTGGTTTGTTTATGGAGGATAGAACGAAGCTCTTTCAACAGATGTACCATAAAATCTAAAATTTATATTGATTTCTTGGATGCACATAATTTATGCTGTAAAAATGTAGAGCGTACTACGTTTGCAATGAAAAAAGCGAAAGCAGTCTACCCCAACCACAAAAAATTGCAGTGAGTTTCCAGACCTGTATGTACGACCGTGCCTGACTGCGACGCTGTCAAACGAAATTTAAAGTTATGTTTTACACAATTACATAATTTTAACTTCAAAACTTTTCATTGGTCCCAACTCTTTTCATCTTTTGCGCTATTTACAATCAAAAACCAAAAAAATATTTCCCGCCTTATCGGAACCGTAACTTTCAATAATTTACAATTTTATTTTCAGCCATGTTTTTGGTGATACTCCTAGTCATAGCTCTATTCACCATACTTGAAACAGGAAAATATTTCATCAGGCGCAGATCTGCCACTCAACAAGAAAGTCAAGATGAAACGGTTGATGAAACCAAAAAGGTTCCTATGAAAAGGCGTCTTAGAAGTCTGGATACATTTAGAGGGTATTTGATATAAATTCAATAATCCGCACACAATCTATTATTTTACTAAAAAAAATTCTTTCCAGAATGGTTATAGCTCTGATGATATTTGTAAATAGCGGTGGAGGACGATACGGGTGGATTGAACATGCACCATGGAACGGACTTAATGTCGCGGATATTGTGTTTCCATCTTTTCTCTGGATAATGGGAGTATGCATTCCGATTTCTATAAAATCTCAACTTAATCGGGATGCAACGAAACGGAAAATATTACAAACTATTATCTGGGTAACTAGTTTTGTTGTTAAAACTAACAATGATCCTAATATTATTTTTTGCAGCGTTCTATAAAACTATTTATGGTAGGCCTATTTCTTAACTCTATAAATGGCCCGAATTTAAAAGATTTGCGGATTATGGGCGTTCTGCAGCGGTTCGGCATATCATACTTGCTTGTTGCATCGTTGTATACAATTTTTGCAAGAAACGAATACATTTTACCACAGGTTTGTTATTTTTTCAAATATTCTTCATCACGTAAATTTTTAGCAATATGAAACTATTAGGGGAAATTAAAAAGAGCAATCTTCGATATCACCATAGTAAAATTCACCTGGATCTTTGGAATATTAATGATCATTCTTTATGCTGGCGTAACTTTTGGAGTCGAGATGCCAGGATGTCCCAGGTAATGAAAATAGGATAGTAAAATTTGCAGATTGATTTTTTTCAATCGGAATTTCAAGAGGATATATAGGTCCTGGCGGAAAGCATGACATGGGAGCTTACAAAGATTGCATTGGCGGAGTAACGGGTTACATTGATACGCTTGTTTTGGGCATCTCACATATTTATCAGCATCCAACCGCAAAGTATATTTACGATTCGAAAGCATTCGATCCAGAAGGACTGTTTGGTAAATGAAAAGAATTTAAAATTTGCTTATACACGTTAATTAACATGTACTATATACAATTGTAAATGTTTCTATTTTCTATAGGATGTTTGCTTACCGTATTACAAGTAATATTCGGACTGCAATGCGGTTCGACTTTGCTAATATTCTGTGAATGGCAATCACGAGTCAAACGATGGCTTTCTTGGAGTATAGCACTTGGATTGCTTGGTGGAATTTTATGTCTATTCTCGAAAGAAGCAGGTTGGATACCACTCAATAAAAATCTTTGGTAGCGAAACAATTTGGCTCTAGCGATTCGGAACTATTTTATGTCACCATTTCGATTTTCTAGGTCACTATCATTCGTCTTTGCTACATCATCGTTAGCTTTTTTGTTGCTAACAGTGTGCTTTTTCGTGATTGATGTAAAGGGAAAATGGAATGGATTTCCATTCCTTCAGTGCGGTATGAATGCCATTCTTTTGTATATTGGTCATACTATAATGCATAAAATGTTGCCGTGGCACTGGAACATTGGTTTGATGAATACACATTTTATGCTTTTGCTGGAGAGTACGTGGAACACACTTCTGTGGATTGGAATCGCAACATATTTGCATAAGAAAAAAGTATTTTATAGCTTATAAATAGGTTGGATAGCTTTAAGATTGAATGTTTTAATTTACGTTTTTATATCTTGTTTTATTTAATAAAGTTTCAATTGAGTTTTAAATCAAATTAAAAATAAAGTTAAAAATTTGCTGTATTACTTAGTCGATAGGATTATAGTACTGATCGAGAGTTGCGTTGATCACGAGAATATCACTCGTCGTTTGTGATATCAGCAATTTCGCGACAGTCCAAATTGGGCCTTGGCCTCAAAGATATATCGCATCCAGTCATCTCAATCCAGCGACAACGACCTTCCACCATATGCTTGATATCTGTGTCGAATAAGGCCGCGGTCCGAATTACGCTCACGGTGCTTACATAACAATGCTTACAGTCGGTCCGAATTGTATGCACGCTTACGACGCATAAAATTCGGACCGATCGTGTGCACACAGTGTACTCACAGTGCCTATCCTCGAAACCGTGAGCAGTGTAAGCGCCCGAAAATTACCCTTCCATGCAAATTGTATGTATCGTGAGCTCAATTCGGACCGTTTGTATGCGTGCTAAAAGCGCAGAAAGCGTAATTCGGACCGCGGCCTATGTCTTTCGTCGTTTGCGTGATATTTTCGGTCATAAAAACACGTCATGGAACAAGGCCAACGCATTTATCATCAAATACTTGACGTCTTCTGGCATTCAATTTTTTTAGGAAGTAGGGTCTCATTTTCGGAAAATGTCTTATAATTCGGGAGGGACACCGTAGAGGCAAGTGAAAGTTTTCCGTTGAGAGTAGTTACAAGTTCGATTCCGCCAGATGCAAGCAATTTTTTTAACCAGATAAAGCAGCTATAGCGATATTCGACTATTTCTAGATGTTTTAGCTAGTTATCTTGATGTTTTTGTAGAATTCATGCTGCTATTTTGCTGGTTTAATCGTCCACTCTTTTATTTGTAATTTAATTATAATACTTCACGATATCGTGCATTCACAGCACATCAGCGTATAGTAAGGGCATTCAACAATTTTCGCATCGGGATCTTCGTCTTCATCGTTTCCTTTCTTATTTTGATTTTTCTTCTTGCCATTATCGTATTTGCTTAGATATAAACTACTATCGGTTATATCGAAACTAGAATCTTTTAGCTTCTTCTCCTGCATACTTTCCATTGAATGGATTCGATCCTAAAATAACACCGATATTTTGCTTTCCTCCCATATCTATTGCCCAAAGGCAGCAGAATCATGCCGTATGATGTAATTAACTGGCACGTTAGTAAACATGTCAGACACATCGTATGAAACCAACACATGATCGGCATGGATAGCCTGCCCAGCGAAATATTCTCGCAAATGATCGCTATTTTACAAGCGAGCCAAATGAAAATGGGTCACCTGCAGGTTCTCTAAGATTTCTTGGTCCATTCCAGATGGCTGACAATTATCAAACTTAGTCCCCTTTATCAGTTTTTTATAAATATTGGTCAACTTCCGTACAATCTCCTCATATAGCTCATTACTTTCGTAAATAACCCCAGAATCGAGCAATTTTTTCAGAAGATTATTTATCCTCAATTTATAGTCATCTGTACTCATCACAACGGAGATCTTCCCCTTATCGGGTAGAGGATGTTACATACAAGAAATAATTCAATATACAAGAATAATTAATATTTTATTTAAACCAATTTATATTTTCCTAATACGAATGTGCCTCCTTAGAGGTTCGAGATACAACTACTCTATTCTTAAAATTTATCCCTCAAGAAAGATAATCTTTCTTTCGGTCTTACAATACTTGATGACCCAGCATTAGGGTAACAAGAATTATCATCTGATGACATATACATTCCTTGCATCGCGAAATGTGCAAGATAAGAACGTTCAAATGAATATCTGAACGTTAGCCAAAACAATTACTGTAAAGGTATCCGATTACCTTTTGGTTCACACAAAGTGTGTGACTTATTTAAAATTTTGTGAAACATTGTTGCATCGGAATGTAACAAGGACTACCACAACTTCAGGATGTTCCCTGAAAATATTTTCAGTAATGGCATTAGCGATGGAAAACATTTTACAGATATGACTCTGATAAGGAGTACGGTTAATTTTATGATTTATAGACACGGAAATGCTACGCATTCTCTCACGCACATCACAAAAGGACGCCATCGGATGTTGGGTCAACTTCAGATCCTCCAGGGTCACAGCATAACTAAAAACACCTTCCCAATTCAACTGTGGTTCAGTGGCAGGACACACAAAACCGGGACCATAGGTTAGCAAGCATTCTGTTGGCGGACCGACATTTAGATCTGTCAAATTTATGACCCTCTGGACACGGCGCGCAGTTTCTCAATACCCTTCCGTTTATGATTAAGACCTGCGTACAGAGGTTTAGAGACGTTTATTTTCTTCATGGGTCGGGACGGTAATTTACTCACACCGGATCCCCTCCTTCGGTTGATCAAAGCCAACCTCTAGTATTCATCTTCTAGTATTCATCTTCTCTAGTATTCATCTTCCCCATCACGGATTCGGTTTAGAACACTCAAAACCCGTCGAGTAAAGTAACTCAATGGATACATGTCATCTTGCAAAATCGTGGTTGGTTTCCTATACCAATCGGTAACAAAACCGTTAAATTTCTTACTTACTTTGAAAATAAATATGAGAAGGTTATCGTTATCGAATATAATATTGCTACAACCGAATGTTTGTCCGAAAGAACGGATATTTCTTATTTTGACCGAACACCGTTTGTTGTCAACAAATTGCGATTACGATAATTAAAGCACATTTGCGTCAAATAATAATTTGTTAAAGGAACCTAATGCCAACTGATAGTTTCTCTCGGTGTATTAATCACCATGATAACTAAGAGATTGGTTACATTCAGGAGCAGAAAATATAGGTACAGGCATGTTAAAACAAACAAATTTATTTATGCTTTTAAAAATAAATTCTAGTTTTTCTAAATTTGTAATAATAAAGACCGTAGAATTCTAGGGTACGATGTCCGCGGCCGCTGTGTAAGTCTATACGTATAGTTTGGAAGAGCACTAGATGTAGAATATTTACGGCGATTCAACGTAAATTATTTTAGGTGCTTATACGTAACATATGTACGTTCTTTGTACGTACAAAATTCACTCCATTTCTACGAGTGGTGCAACGTATTCGCTCGCGCATTTTTTTTATTTCCGCCTTTTACATAGAGAAATTAAGGATTTGAAATCAGCTGTGCTGATGACTGACGTTGTCATTGCACAGAAAGAACAAAATAATGATTGAGATATTATTTAAAAACTAATATTTAATAAGTAAATTATAATTTATTTTAGGTACTTAATGATTATATTGTGTTCGATGTAAAAAGTACTTGATGTTTTAGAAACATCGATGTTTTAGAAACATCGATGTCGATGTCGCAGCCCTAGTATAGTATATAATTTCACCCAAAACTGGAGCGAAAACTGGAGCAATTAAGACAAATAATATGATTTTAATAAATTCAAGCGAAATTAAGTGTGTTGAGAGCGTACTCTGCTTTGAAGAGTAGCCCTGAGAACACCAAAATATTTACTGGCTTTCTTTAGGTCAATTTTTTTCAGCAACAGAAGCTATTGTATTTTTCATCGCATCTTCAGTCCTCGATTGTTGCATTAATTTTTTTTTGTATGTTCTAGCCATGCTAAAATTATTATTTTTAATTATCAAATAAAATTGTATTGGTATGGGGTAAAATGCGCCCGGGGCTCACTTTGCCCCGAATAAACACTAAACAGTAAGCATCTCCTAAAATTTATATACTATTTAAATAATCATCAAAGCTTACTTTTCAAGTTTCACAATCCGTACGCCGATCTCAAGGATACTGTTCCAAACCATTTTCACTCGCTTACAATTTTTTTAATGACATTATTAAACACTGATATTTACATCAGACGGTGCCAAAACCGTAATTTGAGAAAAATTCAAGGAACTGTAATTAAAGTGGATTTCGTTTATAGTGCATTGTGGTCAATTTATGAAGCTTTATCGTATAATTTATTTTGCTAAGAGATGGCGCTATTGTAAAATGGAAATTTTAAAGGGGTCCACTTTACCTTGCTAGCCCACTTTGCCCCACTCTCCCCTACATGTCCGAAATACTTTTCTTTACCACCATCGCCGATCAAGCACCAGACACTGTATACCTACTTTTCTCAATAATTGGGCTCCAACAAGTAATGCAAGTCAACTTGCATTGCAGTGGCGTAGTTAGACATGATTTTCGGGGGGGGGGGGGGGGGGGGGGGGGGAATTAATAATGTTTAAGTTATTAAACAACTTATGAACAGATTTCTTTTTTACCTGAAGTATTCTCGCGATTAAAAAATATTAAAACACGAATCCGTTAAAAAATCGAGCCGAGTACTTTTCGCGTATGTACATAATTCAATTGAGTAATTTTGCGGTTAGTGCGATTCACTTTCGATGAGTTTATCTTGTTCTGCGCACATCAGTTGAACTTAAATTCATTAAGACCTTTGTAAGTGCTAGTTTCAGGCCTTGGTAGTCTAGTTTAAGTGTACTAGTCTATCATCTCAGAGGTCAGAGGTTCGAATCCAATCCATGACATTGTTCTTCGCTTTTCCTTATACCCAGTTTTCCTTACTTGTATTTGCATAGCTTAGCTTAAGGTTGTTGGTAGTTTTCCAAAAAGAAAAAATAACAATTAAATTTTAAAATGTTTTATATTTTTATGACTTACTTACTATGAATTCAATTTGAAAGAAATAAAGTATTATAGGTATATTACATAATAACAGAAAAAAAGACTAATATTCGAACATGAAATAATTAGAAATGGAATATGAAGGTCTACAAGATGAATTTCCTATTCTTCTGTGCAAACATGTTGAACACTTCATCTGCTGTCACAGAGATCTCCCGATGAATGCTTAGAAGAGCAAGTCCATTAAGTCGATTTTCTCCCTTAGAATTTCTTAGATGGGACTTCAATCTTTTCATAGTTGAGAAACTACGCTCAACGCTGGCAACTGTCACAGGGAGAGTAGCTCCTATTTTCAAAACTTGAAATACATTTGGGAACATGATTTCGTCACAGGAATTCACTGCTTCCATGAATGTGTATGGACATTCATTTGCTGTAGTCCATCTTCGCTTCCACAATAGAACCTCTTTCTGAATAATGATTTCACATGAAGCCGTCTCATTTGGCCACTGTTTCAATATACATAATTGCTATGGTGTCATTGATTTTATCCTCAGTCAGATCGATTATTTTTTTCGGAATGACGTTTTGGATGATAGAAAGTGTTTTATGAATTTTTGCTCTAATTCAGATATAAAATGATCAACGAATGGTATAAACACAGATTGTCGATAATATTCTTCTCGTGAATTTGAAGCATTAATTGTCTCTATGTCGTTGACAATTAATAACTCTCGGTATCTTTATTTCTACTCCTATTTGTTCCGCTAGTTTAGTGATTACCTTAACTGCTTAACTTAACTGCTATGCTTTACTAAAAACCATTCGATATTTGGATTGTCTTCTAATGATTTTATAATTCTTCGTCTTAAATAAAAAAACCTCCTGTTATGTGTACTTTATGAGGTGCGGTAATCATTTCGGGGGGGGGGGGGGGGGTTTATCCCCAAAACCCCCCGTTACTACGCCACTGTTGCATTAAAGTAATTTTTCAAAAGAAATTCCGCTAACTTCATCTTATTTTGGAGGAAACCCGTATAAATATATAAAAATACAGGAGCAATGAATTTTTTCTTTTCGTAACAAATTATGGAGAAGGAATCGATTCCGTCGAAAAGTGTCCGCTAACGCTAACTAAAGCGAACCCTGGACTGGTCAACTTGAAAAATGGTCACCCTACCTCTGAAGCACCTTACATATTTCCAACTGGGCTTAGTCAAACGTAAATACCATGAAAGATTTACATTCATGCATGCATGTGGGTACCACACCTGTGATTACACTAGTCTACCTCTGCAATTCCTATGGTGGTAATAAAAACTATACGACATACAGTGAAACACCTGAGCTACGTCAAAAATCTGTAATTACACGAGCAGGTTTCTTTTTCTTGCATCGTATACACAAGAAGCACTTGCTAGTCACTAAACGATTTAGTTGCTTTAACTTTCGCAAGGTTATGAATTTTCGTTAAAGAGATATAAACCTACATACCTGAATATGAATATCATATTTTAAATCAAATATTTTGTGTGATTAAACGAGTATACTGCAAAATACACCTATCAACTTTGGAATTCAGGTATGTACCTATGTACGTATTTCAATTTTCATTATTGAGCTGTGAGTAATGTGTAATGTTGACAGTAAGTCTCAATAGCATTAAACTCGGTTCAGGAGTTGACTTATTTCTGAATTATAATTTAATAAAATAATAATTTCTACATTATAGGTACATATTTTCTTTATATTTATTCTATGTACATATAATAAAAATCAACGAAAAAAGTGAAAGTGGAAGAATTTTTCGTGTTTATAGTATAGTTCTACTAATTTGTGCGAATTACTAACTTTGCCATTGTCGTGGTGCTGTCTAGCCTCGCTTTTATATACTAAGAATGTGACCATTTCATTAATGTTCGGGAAAAATACTATCCGAAAGTGCGTCATTGAGATAGTCATAACATTCTGAGTTGTTAAATAGCTTATCGTGATATTTTATTATTAACTAAAGTTTTACTGTAGGCTTAGGTGTAATGATAGCACAAAGCGAGCAAGCGCGCGAAATATCTACTAACTTATCGGCGTCTATTATCATTGAGACTATTTCGCTGATCGCATTGTTTTCGCAAACCTTATCTTGAGATTTACGTTGTCCTTTCGCAACTCATATTCGCAATTATATTGCATGGCAGAAAACGCGCATAAACGATAGTGCATCGCGTTATAATGAATGCAAGAATATCTCTAAAATAGTTTCGACAGTTATTTGCATTACGATATGCGCAAGTATATCGCAATTTTATCATCGGTATGGTATGAGGGTATGTCGAAAAGCTCTCGGAATTGGAGGAGTCAACAAAAAATCAAAAGATGGAGAAAATTTAGTTTCGTGCTGTCATTAAATTCCTTATAAAAAACATCTAAAATCATTATCATAACTTAAAAGTCGCATAGCGTATTTTCCGGGTGTTTGAAACTATTTGAAAATATTTTTGGGCAGAAAAATGTCCAAAATTGTAATACAGTATAATCTCGATAATGTGAACTTAATTGAAACCGACTGATTTCACATTTTGGAGCTGTTCACTTTATTGGAGACTAAAAATACATCCTATAGATGACTTCTTCAATGCACGAACAAGATAACACGTGCGAGAACTCTACACTTAAGCACTTGACAACAAGATACAAAACAAAACAAAAATAATTAAAAATTTTGGTTTTTTATTCGTTTTATGATATTTTATGTATTAAAAATTTGAATTAGTGTTAATATTTTGTAGGCCACCCGTAGCACTAATTACAGCTTTAATTCTTTCTGGCATGCTTTCAATGCATCTCTGTATAATTTTTTTGATTCCGTCGCTGTTTTTCCATATATTTTTAATATTTTGTTTTAGGATATCTAGGGTTGGATTAGGACAGGAATAAACTTCACATTTTAACAGACTCTAGACATTCTTGATAGGATTAAGGTCGGAAGAATTACCTGGCCAAGGAAGAATTGGAATATCGCAGGTAGAGAACATGTTTTTTATAATTTGGGAACGATGGAAGGGTGCACTATCCTGCATAAATATATTTTCTATTTCACAGCACCTCAAGTAGTTGAAATATGGAACTAAACTTAGCTTAAGGTTGGCTTTATATAAACGCCTTCTTAAGGTCATACCGAATATCTCTATCCCTTCGCCCAACAGGTCTTGATGCAAGCTTCTCGTGGATTGAAAACGGTTTTCGCAAGCCTTTTGAATAATCCTACGATCCGTTCGAGGCGTTATTTTCCTTTTCCCGCGACAATTCCGCCATTTATTGCTGACTTGGCCCTGATTTTCATGGACTGCTTTATTGATTCTCATCACAGTTTGATGAGAAACGTTCTCTTTTCTCGCTATTTCTCGAAAGGAAAACTTTTTGGTGTTCAGTAAAGCAATTATTGCAGACTTTTTATTCGCGCTAATATCTTTACACTTTCCCATTTTTATTGTTTTGACCAAAATGTCTCAAAAAAACACACGTACTTTTAAATGCCTGAAACTATGTAAACTAAAACCACAGGTATTTCTAAAAACTGCTTCAACACAGTGCTTTCTTCAAATATTCGAAAAAGAATGAGAAGTTCGGGATAATTTCATTATTTTATATACATACCTGTCTATCGCCTTGAACACGTAAAGGGAGGGACAGGTAAAACACACTCTCCTGAAAAAATTCTTACAGCCGCAAGATAAAATGAATCTTCTTGGGAAAAGCCCCATTTTTTGTGAAGCTACAGTTAATTTCTTTCAAAAAATGAGAAAGAATGTGAGTGGTCCTAATTCAATGAACAGGGACTGTAATATATATCAACGCCCATAACTGTATAAACGGAGTGTTACTTTATAGATAACCATGTTCACATTATAGAGGCGCTAAAATTACAACCGTGCACATTACAAGAGACATTTAAAAAAAAAATTCTTGTTCACTTTACTGGAAAACCCACATTATCGAAGGTTCACATTATCGAGATTATACTGTACTGTAAATCATCTCAAATTTATTTTTATTTAAAGCCAATTATAATACTTTCTGAAAAAACTTTAAAAACGCGACTATTTCATTGCGGATTTGAACTGTCAAATTTTCGAGAAAGTGAATCGTTCACACGTTTTCAATTATCTAAAATTGGAGAAATCCCAGTTCACTTTCCCGACGGAGGGTTTCAGAATAAGGACGAAATCATTTTTTAAACTCCTTTATACCCAACTGCGAGATCTTTTTGATCACCCGTCGTAGGACATTTTCATAAGTTGTGCATACGAATCTATGCGATATTTATAGAGTTTCATATTTTTCGGAGGTATTGGCTCAGAGAAATAAGCAAGGCAATTGCAATATTACACCTTGAAATGCATACAACCTGTGACATTTTCGTTGAATAGAATTGTTACTCGACAGAACATCTACAGCAGGTCTTATATCATTCGCATATGAGTTCAATTGTGCTCTAAAAACATTTTCCAATTTCTTTTAAAATCCATATAAGGCTGTGAAAACCAAAATTCTTTTCAATTTAACGCCACGTAATTATTAAAATAAAAAAGTATTGTGATAAATTAAAAAAAAACCATGAACCAATTTTTTGCGCGATAAAGGACCCCGAAAAGCAACTCGTTTGAAGACTCATAGCTCCTTAATTCTTTGAGCTATGAAGTCAAATTTTTTTCAGTCGGTACATTTGACCAATTTTACGAGTAGGTTTGATGTGGCGTGGGGAAGTGGGAACTGATTCCGACGAAAAATTTTAGTGTCTATATCGTTAACGCCAAAATTTCCAAACTTGAAATTTATGTAAGGCTGTGATAGTGCAGCCATTTGCAAAATGTTCAACGTGGGTGAAGGCGTGTAGAAGTGGAAGACAAAACAATGTGTCTGAAGAGCTCGAAAACAGAATTCGAGACATTCTTAAATTCATATCTCCTGAACGGTTCACGCAACGTGGTTATTGGTTATTGCTAATAGACATACTAGGAGAGTAATATCTGAAAGACAATTCTCAAATGGGGAAGAATTGATTTTCTAATAGTTTGAAATGAAAGTATAATTATGAACAAAATCCCTTTAGTCATGTAGCTTACAAATATCCTGTAAATATGTCTTCACTCAATTTATAATCTTTAGTTTCGAATAGCAACGAAATGAGTGTCTTTAAAACAGGACAAATTACATGCGCTCTCCTTATTCTATTTTATTCTCAACTACAATATAAATCGGAGTTCAGTATTTCATCTAGAGTATCATACGATTGGCAGCCGATCATGACTAATTTATTTTTTATTTTTTGGAGTTCAGTATTTTGACGACAATGGAGTGAATCCTTCATGTATGTAGCTGAACTACAAAGTTCCTTAAACAAATTGTGCATTGTGCATGAATAAGTTTTTAGGTTAAAAGTAATACTGATAAGAACGATGCAAGCTAGGTATTTTTAATTTTGTACACATTAGTTCTTGAATGGTTTCAGGTAGAGTCCTTTCTGCAGTCACCATGTAAAAGCCCTTAAAAGAGGAAAGTTTTACATTCCGTTTCCTACAGTTTCATTTACGAAGTTGAAAACGGGAGATATTGCCGTTCTCTTTCGAATAGCAACCAAACGACAGACAGATCTTAAAAAAGAGTAAACTATATGCTCACTCTTTTATTCTTTTTTATCCCCAACTACAACATAAATCAAAGTTTAGTATTTATCATACAATTGGTTTGCTGCCTATCGTGACCATGTATATTTTCAAAACACTACAATATAAATCTGAGTTCAGTACTTCATATAGAGTAGTGTATGCTTCGCTTGCTGCCTATCGTGACAAAGCTATATTTTGAAAACACTTTATACTCTGTAGTAGTTCTACGTGAACAAAGAAAATCTGTGGTCTTAAATAATTTTACAATCCTGAAACAGAAATTTATTCCGAAAACTATTTTACTACAGTAAGTATAGCTAAAGCTAGTATTACACTGTTTGACTAAGTGGTCAAATTGCAGTAATAAGCAATGCGAAATAGCGACCGAGCGGATATTGCGAGAATAATTGGAATTCGCTATTTCGCATTGCTTATTACTGCAATTTGACCACATGGTCAAACAGTTTAATACTAGCTTAATAGAGACTTATGTATATAAGTGATGAGCATCAACGTGTGATTGCGATATAAGTACGTTATTGAAAACTATATTATTATATGAAAAATAAATTAATTCCGTCCCGGAGCATGATATGTATCTCCTTATTATCATGTCTTGCCTATTCCCTGGATATTCAGTGCGATTAAATCTGATCTTATTATACATTCAGTGAGTAGGTCACACATGTACATACCGAGCTGAATCTAATCCTGAAATTTGTTGAAACTTTTTAGAGCGTGATCATCTATTTATGTCTTTAGTAGATAATTTTCTAATTTATTCACGATATTACATATTAAAAATTTATATTAATATCTATTGATTTCCAGACAAAGGTCATTGATTGTATATTTTAAATTAAAATTAATTTTACGTAAGATATGAATCCTGAACTCTATCCGGAATTTAAAGAATATTTGAATGAATATCAACTTCAAACACCAGTAGAAGCTGCAGTCCAATATGAAGGTAAGCATTTATAGCCAAATTAAAGTTTATTAATTTCCAGAAAAATTAAAGCTCCATATTTTATTTTTTCAAAAATTTATTCTTAAGGTTGCTACTTTTGTCGAATACGTTCATGAGTAAGTTAGTATGTAACCGTAAAGTTTAGATATCCAATAAATAAATCCAAAGTATTATACAAATGCACATATTTTAGCACGAATACTTTATTTAGTTTAAAAACAATTAGTTTAGTATAAAACTTTCATTAATTTTTAAACACAGCCACACAATTTGATAGCTTAGCTTGTATTGCTTCTTATTTTTATTTTTTTGTCAAGCCACTATTATTTTGTGTTGCCGGAAGTATTATTTTGTGTTGGCTGAGTTATTATTTTGTGTTGCCGTTTGTTTGGTGCTATACTATCCTTATTCCCGTTGCTTCCTTTGCTCCGTTGCTTTCGTTGCTACCGCTACTCTCGTTACTTCCATTTCTCCCGTTGCTTCCCTTTCTCCCGTTGCTTCCGTTGCTCCCGTTGATCCCGTTACTCCCATTTCTCCCGTTGCTTCCGTTGCTCCCATTGCTCCCGTTGATCCCGTTGCTCCCATTTTCTACCGTTGCTTCTATTGCTCTGTTCCTCCCGTTGCTCCCGTTACTCCATGCTTTATTCTCCATCCTCTATCCACCATCCTCCATCTTCTATCCATCATCCATCATCCACCATCCACCATCCCCCATCCACCATCCTCCATCCTCCATCCACTATCCTCTATCCCCTATCCAACATCTATCGTCCAACTTTACCATTTAGTAATAGGAACGCATAACTAATACACCGAAAACGAACGAACTGCCGCTAAACTATATGAAATACACTCAAATGTTGAAATAACTCGCGTACTACAAATTGTAAAATGATTTTGATAACGCAGAAACCTTCGCGGGCGTGCGCTCTACATATCAATCGGATGAATGGTTTAGGAAGACATACGGGACAAACAAACAAACAATTGGAGCTAAAATCGCAAAAAAATGGAAAAATGTCGAAAAAATAATTGTTTTTGATTCGATTGGTACCAAACAAAACACAGGAACCATCCCGGGACTATTCTACATGTTCCCTGAAAATTTGATCAAAATCGGTTGGTCGGCTTAGGAGTTTATAGGGAACATACATACATCCTCTTTTATATATATAGATAGATAGATAGATTGCTTCTCTGAGTTTTAGTATTTTCGCGTTTTAGGACTAGACCATAAAAAACCAACAAAAAAAAGAATTGTATAACCCAATGCAAACCTGTTTCACGCGCTATAACTCAAAAACCTCCAAAGTTATGATCTTCAAATTAAAAACCCTTGGCTGTAGGGCTGATCTTCTATTAGGGTGGAGTTGCAAGGGGAATAGGAAGGATTTATGATGAAAATTTGAGAATTTTATACCTCTGTGACAAGCGCCGAAACTGTAAGTATTTTGCGATGTGTAAAATTGTTGAAGGAGGAAGTTCGTTCGGGGGGATCTTCATAAAATAAAACTATATTTTGTTAAAACAGTAGGTACAATACAATATTATATTCTTTTTCTAAGAAAGTCGAAAAAATCTTTAATAAACATTATCGGCTGCAAGCCAATCGTGTGATACTCTAGATAGAAATACTGAACTCCGATTTATATTGCAGTTGGGGTTAAAGTTGAATAAGTAGAGCGCATGTAGTTTACCCTGTATTAAGAACTCTCATTTCGATGCAATTCAAAACTAAAAATTATAGTGGGTTCCGTAAATTGAGTGAAGAATTTTTACAGGATATTTGTATGGCAGCTACATGAAGGACTAAAGGGATTTTTTTCATAATTATACCTTTAGCTCAAACTATTAAAAAATCAACACATGCAAAATTTCAATGTCGTCGCTTAATCCGTTCTGAAGCTATCGGCCAAAAAATCCTTAAGACACGTGTTCAACAATATTTTCTGATAACTTTTGAACGTTTCAAGCTGGGAATTTGAAATTTTGTACACATTAATTTTTAAATGGTTCTAGGTAAAAGGATAAATATGTAAGAAATCGAGTGAGTCCTTCCTGCACCTCCGATGTGAAAGGCCTTGAAAAAGGAAAACAAATTTACGGTAACTCACCTAGTTCCAGATATGAAATTAAACACGGATTATATTGTCTTTTAGTTTCCAGTAGCAACAAAATGGGAGCCCTTAATAAGGGACAAATAACATGCACACACCTTATTCTACTTTATCCCCAACTACAATATAAATCGGAGCTCAGTATTTCATATAGAGTATCATACGATTGGCTTGCAGCCGATCGTGACTGCAGTATGTTTTTCATTCGAACTTTCGATTGATGTGATGTGCGGTTTACATTAAACTCATTATACAGTAGCTTCACTAGGATTGTATTTAAAAAATTAATTCTTATGCTAGAAAGAAGGACCATTTACGATGGGCATAAAATTTCCAATAAAATTTTTAAATTAGTTCAATTACCCCATTATTATTTTAAATAACGACTGACTGACTGAATAGATAGGGCTTCAATAGCTAGAATGTGTGTTGCGATCTTGAAAAATCCATTCGTATATGATGCACTATTTCTGTTTATGGTGCCTATAGAATATATTTCTTCAGGTCAACAGTGATAAGCCCTTATGATCTAGCGTCAATTTGTAAATCTCAAGGAAAGTAGGATAACCTGTGGGCCTATTTTTCAACTCTCCGGCTAGGTGATTACGAAACATGTACATATTATATACATATTTCATGATTTTCTTATTTAAAATTATATGTATCTAGGAAACTATAATTAAATGATTTTGGGTTTGTGGGAGAGAGCGTCCTGACCATCTTCCTGGATTCGCACCTACCTGAACATTACACAATGTATTTTTTTTAATTTTAGATGGTGAATTAGAAGCTGAGTGGCTAATTGCAGCGGGCTTTCCGCAGCTTACTAAACCATTTGAAGAGGTAATGATTTCACACGTTGATCTTAGCCCTATTATAAGTTTAACTATAAATATCTATAAATATTCTGAAATAATATTTTTCTTTCTGACTTTAAAAGGGTAAAGAGCTAAGAACTTCTGAGCTTGAAAAGGTAATTTTTAATTTACCAAAACAGCACGCTGAAGCTATAAATCACCGAGTTCGAGCATTAAATAAAACAGTTCGTGGACGATCAAAACATCGCTACAAACGTAAACCTGACATTCGAGATGTTTTCCGTGACATAGATGTAAGTACTATTCTTAAGATATTAAGTAATATTTTAGTAATAATATTTCTAATCTTGGGAGATAAAGAAACTCCTAGGTAAATATAAATTATAACCCAGGGTTTTTATTTAGGACGTAAGTGTAGGCACAAGATCAAGAAGTGCGACACCAGATTCTTTAGATTCAGTTCCAGGGGAAGAAAACTGGAACCAAAGTGATTTGTAAAGCTTTATGTTTTGATTTAACCTTACATTATTTTTATTAAACTTACTTTTAAAGGTCCTGTAATGGAAATACTAGTTTAAATCAACAATATAAACAGAACTTACAGCGAACTCCAAGTGGACCACATCGTGGGTCAACTGATTTATTCCGAGGGTCAAATGTCCGATGCGATATCCCTTTTTTTACTGCAGATGGAATTGAATTGTTGGGTTTTCAAAAAATTGGAACAGTTCATATACCGAGAATCAGGTCTGGATCTGACCCGTCATGCTCCATAGGGTAAGAAAGAATTCTTTCTACAACCTTGATAACATATCGCTCTAAAATCCACAAGTACAAAGTTCGAAAAAGATAACATTATGCTCAAAGTGCAGAAATACAAAATCCCAAAAACCAATTCCGAAAACATAAAAATTAAAAATTCCGAAGCTCAAAATATCTCATCTCGAAATGCTGACTATGCGACTGCAGTATGACTAAGTTTATGAATTTTTATTTCTACTTCTTCACACCTACATAGAACGAGCAAGATCTTTTACTTCTTATTGATTTGATTTTTATAGACTTTTTGTGTTTTTAAATTTATAATACTCTAATTTCGATGATTGAGCTTAGGTAAAAAATCGACTTCTTGAGTTACAGTGAGTTCAGTGACAATAGGTCTGTTCTTTTTGCATACACTTTCTACACTAGGTTACACTTTCTGCCCTAATGCTGTTCTTTTTGTCGGTGTGACGTCAGAGGTGGCTGTTCTTTTTGTCTAGTGTAGTGTACTCAGTGTACACTTTCTTACACTGGGTCATTTTTCTACACTAACCCGTTCTTTTTGCGCGATCTACACCCTACGCTTTCAGTGTAAGGTGTATTACACTGAAAGGGTAAGCTACACTAAAGTGTTAATTTAACCTGGCAAAAAGAACAAACCTATTGGTACAAGAGTGTGTAGCTCGCGGTTGCAATATGCCATGATTTTTTTAAAATGATCATGTTGGGCTTGTGCATGAGCCCTGTGGTACACCTGCAGGAATAAGGCTGATATTTTACATCGGTTCAAGTGCAACAAACTTGCTTTTTGTACAATTTTCATCATCAGCGCATTGTTGCAGTGATTCTTTTCACAGTGACCACTAAATGTAATTAACCCTTCCGCCACCCCTTGGAAACGCGTTAATCACTGGCAGGGATATCTATCGTTTGTCCCCTTATCCATGAAAGTACAAACACCACCTGTATATACAAATATTTATGCACCTACAATCATAAGTGCCTACTACATAAGTTTTATTTTAGGCGTCATCGTGGCAATGTTATTTCATCTTCACGTAGCCATAACAATTTATTATCAGATTCACCGCCTCGCCCGACTTTTGAAGATTCTTTTTCGCAAATTCAACCAACAAGAACTGAAAATGAACCTATTAGTTTCGAGAATTTGTGCCGCCAAACAACTTTAAATTATGTACGAATACAGTAACTAGCAAATTACGTGACTTATACTATAAGAGAATATAATAATCTTTAATTATTGTTTCAGGAATGGGAAGAAATAAATGAGCCCCGAATAGATATTAATGATATTAGTGAAGCTGATTTGAGAAAGTTACAACAGTTTTGTTGGCTTGAGATTGCTGCGCTTTTTGATAAGCATCATGTTGTTTTAGACAAACGAAAGCCATTTAAAAGAAAACGGAAGGAAGAAGGAAATTTGTTTGGGATATCATTAAACACTCTTATACGGCGAGACCAACAAGTTACGGGCGAAGATTCGACTCTGGTTCCTCTAATTATCCAAATAATTTTAGACGAACTAATTCGTAGAGGTTCAAATGAAGAGGGTATTTTGCGTGTGGGTGGACATAAACAAAAGGTATTTATTTTTTATTTTGCTTTGTATTATAGTTTGATTGAAACTATTTCTTATTAGATAGAGATTTTATACCAAGAACTTGAGGCAATGTTTTATCAGAAACCGCAAAAAGGAGCCGAATTGTTATCTCATGCTAGTGTGCATGATTTAAGTGCGCTACTGAAACGATTGTTACGGGAATTACCGCAGCCACTATTAGCAACTGATTTAATTCATCTCTTTTATCAAACGTATGCAATACCACCACCAGCTCAGTTAATGGCAATATCAATCATATTTCTGTTATTGCCACATGAAAACCGAAATACTGTGCGAGCTATACTATCATTTTTAAATGTAATTATTGAAGCATCAAGCGTCAACAAAATGAACAAACATAATGTTGCAACTATATTTGCGCCATCTTTTTTTCCTCCACGGTTCATACATCCTGTTGATAAAAACAATATTGAATCACAAGTTAAAATGGCTGCTGCATGCTGCGAACTTACGAAGGTATTGATTACCAAAAACGAATCACTCTTTATGGTGCCAAAAAAAATGATTGATCAATCTCGTTGTATTAAAAGTGGACAGAATAAACGGGGCAGAGATTTAGATTAACTCGACGGAATAGAAGCTGGTCATGTGCATCGAACACCCATCTAATATTTAAATATATGTATATATAAACTAAACTGCTAAACTAGCATCAATAAATTTCGTCATTCTTTCTTATTTTGAGGATGTTAAAAATATCGTTCCTAATTATCCTTTCATACCTCTTCAATCCAGGTTTGATTCATATAGGACGAAGGGATGAGCGCTATGGCCCGAATTCGATCGAAGATGGTGCGATTTATAGGTGCGAGTACATATGGGTTAGTTGCGCGTACTTGGATGGTGAAGCTGAAGAAAATGTGGAGCTCAATAGACTTTCAGTATTATTTCTCCTTTGTTGTATAAAAGATTTTGTGTATTTCGTTTAAGTATTTGGATCCTATTCCAATTGTAGACTTTTGAGAAAGAAGATTTTAACCCGACGAAGAAATCATAAAATCATAAAATCAATCCGAAAATGCAACATAACAATTTTTCACGTTTTATTATAAACACACCTTATATTTACATAAAAAACTTACTTTCTAGTGGTTAAGTTCCTAATTTGGAACTGTTATTATAATGAAAAAAATACTTTTAATGCTATAATTCGTCATTAATTATGCCGAAATTCGTTTGCTATTTTATTTAGCAAAGGTAGTAGCCGCCAGTTTTTTCAGTGTGTTTTTTCTCAAAACAATAACTTATTAAGATGTGAAAGTATTCCACGAAGCCGACGATAAATAGAAACATTTTTCACCTTAAACCCTCACCTCATACTTCAAGGTAACCTCTGATGGATCACTCCCCATTGTGAAAATTGGAAGACCATATTGTCAAGATCTCTTGACTTATGCGACACCAAAGCAGTTACGAAATAAGGCGAGCAGTGAATGTAGTGGATAAACAACATGTTTTTTGTTGTGATACTACCTCTAAAACGCGTTTTCTACAGGAAGTAATATCCTTTTCCCTCTCCACCTTCTGGAAAAAAACTTGAAGGGTAAGTAGCGCTGGCTTAAAAAACGACGAAAACTCAGTATAACTTACTAGTTAGAAAAATCGGTTTGTAATCAAATGATTAAAGCGATCGAAGTATAAAACAAATAAAAAATGGAAGAATTATTATTATAATCATAGCAAGACTGCCATACAATAATTTTACATCAATAAAATTTATAAAAAAAGTCGTAGCTAATTTTAGGGCTCCAATTTATGCATCTCACGTTCATCTAATAATTCAGATGCATATTTATTTCGTTTAGAATTGGGTGCTTCCAGTATTAAAGTATACAAAAGAGCGGCACCAATTCCTCCCAATATAGGACCAACCCAATAAACCTGCAATTGTATATTTATATCACTTCTCAGTTAGATTAATAAAATGTTAATAGGAACCAACCCAGTGATCATTCCAATTCATTGCGATAACAGCAGTTCCAAATGTCCGAGCAGGATTCATACTGGCACCTGTGTATTTAATAGTTCCTAAGTGTCCTAAAGTCACGGCTAGCCCAATAGCTAAAGGCGCAAGAAACCTAGAATCTAGTTATATTTTGTATAAAAATGGAATGTAAAGTGCTTTTAGTTGCAAATTTTACCTGGCTTATTTTCATCGCACACGCCGAAAACCGTTATAACTAAAGCAAATCCCAAAAAGAATTCGATACCAACACCCTGCAGAGGCAAAATATTTCGTGCCAAACTAGTATGCCCTAGTCCGTTGAAATAGTCTTCATACAAAAGTGCCTAGCCAAAAAAATGTCCAGGTATTTACTAACATATTATAAAAAAAAATTATATTATTATTAATTATTAATTACTTTTAATGAAGCTGTTCCAGCAACAGCGCCCGCACACTGCACCAAAATGTAAAGCAGAGCTCTAATAATGCTGATTTTTCCGGTCACAAGCATTCCAATTGTTACTGCCGGATTAACATGTCCGCCACTGACATGCCCGACGACCTAAAAAAAATGTTGCTAGTTAAAATAAATTTATATAAATAAATTTTATGGTATAAATTTTATATACCATTATTGCCGTAAAAACAGCCAAGCCGAATGCCAGTGCAATAAAAGTTGTATCTGGTGCTTGCGTGCAGGACCCACAACCAAAAAAATTCAACATAAAAATGCCTATATAAAAAAAATAAGTCATATAAATGAAACATAAATTAGGTAGTACGTTATTATGAAATAAAAAATCTGCCAACAGTCTGGGCGCTACTTTATTATTTTATGGGTAGAAGTCCGGAACGCGTTTAATGCTGGAATGTGGTGTAGGTTACTATGCCTGATTGACAACCTAAAAATTAACGTTTTAAATAGCCTCCTGGCATAGTTTTGCGTACGGCGGACATTTTTTTGCTTTTATGGGGTTTACTAGTCCTAAAACGTGAAAATACAAAATTTCAGAGTTTCCAATTTTTTGGAAATTTCAGGTCGATCACAATACTTTATTATTAAAAAAAATAAGGTAAAATGAGTAATAATGCTAAAAACAATATGACATTATTATTGAAATTATAAAGTAATAATTATCTAACATGTAATCTGCACTAATTAAGATTTATGTTTTATGAATTTAAATTTATATAACAAACACAAAAAATTATAATAGGTTGCAGTCAATCGTCACATATCTACATATGTACCATAGATCGAAGCAATTCGTTGATCGCGATTACGGATTTTCGTCAAATTTTTTTGAATTACAATTTTTGTTTTGATAAAAAATGAATAAAACCTTTTTCTAATTGGAGGGATATAACTTAAAGTACAAAACCATACCCAAAGTGATCGTCTCAGTGGAAATGTTACTCGAAGTAACTCCAAAGAAGCTGCATGGTCTACCTCTTCATATTAATCAACAAACTTAATATTGTTTATATTAGACACCGAGTACTAAACAAAAACTCAGTTTTTGCATGATTTTATCTAGCGGGTTAATTTTTTATTCTCGATTTATGGTAACTGTCATTAATTATTGTCTTCGTTTTCATGATATTCTGGTATGTAATGGATGCGGTAATTTTATTTAATATAATAAATAAAAGCAGTGGGACAGATGAAGGAAGATGTTAATAAATTTGCTTTTGTTTTTGAAGTTTAACGCTTTGAACAAATAATAATCTAGAGATTGTGACTTATTAAAAAAATTATAGTTTAATTACTCACCCACAAATTCTCCAACTAAAGCCTTCCCGAGGTTGGATTTATTTGTTTTAATTTCGCTCACTCCGAGTGTATAATGAAATGTGGCAGCCATAATTTGATTTTAGTCAACGGTTATATATAAAACTGTCAAATATTTATAATAACATATAATTATGTAGTATTACACTTAAAACCTATATAAATCATGTTAAAGGAGTTGAATCTAGAATAAGGAAAACATCGTAAGACTCGAAACACTCGTGGTTTGGTCGAGGTAGGAAAAATACCTGGTGAGCTTTCATTATACGACCCGCGATATATTTTTCAGACCTGCCATCCATGTTGATAATTCTACCAAGAACAAATTTCTTGATTTTGTGCATTATGAAGTATCTATCTGAAGCAACTATAATTCGAGAAATCAAGCGAGAAAGTTTTAGGTTAAAAGTAGTGTCGAGTTCGGTATCGGGTAGCTCACATACAAAAGTCCTTGAAACATATGTCTACGATCATTAGCTGATAACTTAACAACATTTCATTTTAGGAACTTGAAATTATGTGCACATCAATAATGGTTCCAGCAAAAGAGATAAATATATCAGCATACCTAATATACTGTATAGTGATGGGATCATTTCATTAACTCAGTATGACCGAATCATTTCGTTGAAGTGACCGATTAAAAAGATTCGGTCATTTGAGTTATTTCGGTCACTTACATGATTCGGTCGAAATGACAGTAATCACACTATGACCAAAATGACTCACGACATACGAAAAATAACAAGTCGGTCGATCGGTCAGCGGTCACTAGAAAAAGCTTCTACTCACCAAACATTTTAACGACTTGACTTGTCGGCAAATCTAAAATTTAATTTGCTCACCGGTTATTATAAATCACTTTCACTCGTACCAAAAAATGCAATATATAATACAATAGTTAGCACTCACAAGTGTTCTTTCCGATTGATGCGCAACTAAAAGAGTGTTCGGTTAATAAATGAATTTGAATGTTCTTTGAATTCGTAAATTCAACACAGGAAAATTGTTTATTTTCGATTTCGATTTTCTCTTGGCGCATTTTCCTCTAAAGTCTCTATACTGTAATCATTCGCTACCTTCGAGCACCGACCACCGAGTAACGACCAATGTGACCGTTTTGATATTTCTCAGGGTACCAAATTTCGGTAACAATTGTTAGCTTGCGTAACAAAAATATTTTCTTATATGGTAAATACTTCGTTTTCTTAAAATGGAACTAATTACGTCATTACATGCTTATCATATGGATTCGAAATAATAAATTTAAAAAAATTCAATAGTGCATAATCAAAAATTATAGTATTAAATAGGAACATTTCTAAATAAAATATCACAAAAAATAGAATAAAAATGATAATAATAAAAAAAAATAATCAATTTCAATATATTCTTAATAGCCAAGTCTTACGAATTGTTTAAATTTCAGTCAAGCTTGTATTACATTGTCAGTAATGCAGTAATAATGAATGTAACATAGCGAATTTAACTGACCGAACACTGGGCGATTAATTCGAATTCGCTATTTCACATTGTTTATTACTGCAATTTTGATGGAGTGACATACAATGTATGCGCTAGGTCTTGGTCTATCAGTACAGTACAGTAATATTAAGAATATATCGAAGTATGTGCGATTTAGAATGCAAGACCAGAGGTGTGTTTGAATATAACATTTGATAAATTTGTCAAAGTAGCATATTATTGGCGTAAATAATTTTTTAACGGCTGATTTTATCAGCGTAACAAATTGATACATGTAGTAACATAGTGACAAAAAATTGTCAATAGTAACATTTTGCTACCTTCGTAGCACTTGTGGTCACACTGGTAACGACCGACATGAAAAGTCGAATAGAAACTGTTGGCGCTGTACGACTATCAACATCGGGTACGACACGAGACGACCGATTGACCGATTTGTTCCATTTCATATGACTCGAGTTAATTCGGTCATAGTATTGACCCGGTCATTTCTACCGAATCGTTCGCAACCGACCCATCACTCATACTCTTTATTCTATCAGTGTATCATACAATTGACTTACTAACGTGACTGCATTCTGTTTCTTAAAGAATTCGGTCAGAACTCTGTTCCGAATTCGTGACCAATTCGATAAATTTGGTTTTCTGGGTATGTACCTTACCTAGTACAACTTAGCGTATATATATTTGCTACACATTTTATCGCATCTTAATTAAAGCAATAATTATAAGAACAGATACAACAAGAAGAGCGTTAAATTTAAATTAATTATTCTTTCATGTTCATTCAGTCATTTCGGAATATGTATACTATAATCAACCATATTTTGCTAAACACAGAATGTAAAAAAATCGTTCATCTTTCTTCACTGTACGTGCTATTGTTGTTTAGACGATACCAAACAAAACGAGATGTTTTAATTATGCACATATAATTGAAACGAAAACACTGCGTGATTAGCAAAACCGATTTAGATGTGCATAGGTATATTGTTAACAACAAAACAAGTGGCTATATTATGAATTGAGTCAACTTATTTTAACTGATGACTCTTCTCATAACTGGATTTTTGATACACACATTACAAACCATCACACATATGGCGTGAAATTTTCTAAATTATTTGGAATAAAGTATCTATGTGTGTATATATAATGATATCATCAACTTAATCCAATTTTTTTTAGGTCTTGTGTAAAATATTACAATATATTTTATTCACTTTAGACTGTACCCAAAACTAATTAACTATATTTACCAAACCGCTAGAAGAACACCTTCTTGATTAACTTAAAAGTAACTGATTCCAATTCTAACAAGAAGAATGATGAAACCACCGATTACCGAAACAGATGCTACAGTCTACACTCCAGAATCGAGATAAACGCAACTTCCCCCACTAATTTATACCGAAATTGAAACTATAAGTTTACTTACTGGAAGCCGAGAGTTAAACCAAGGCTTAAGAACCGGTAAGTGCGTATGATTCCATTTCGGCTTACTGTTTTATTTTAAGCTTTCGTTTTTTTTAAACATCGTACCATACATCTACGAGCATGTAATTATATTTTGGTAAAAATTTCACAGTAAGTTTCGATGTTATTTGAAAATGATAGACCATGATAAAATTACTAATTGTTGGGAACATGTTAATTAGTTCAAGTTTAATTTGTTGAACGATAAAACAGAACGATAAAATTTCTGATTCTTCCATAGGGGAGGCGGAGGCACAGTGATACGAAAAAGTTCGATTTCACAACAATCTTCAAAGTATAACCGTTAGACAATTGGAAACTTGTGTATATGTACATATATTGTTTAATAAAATTTTTATGCTGTTGTGAGTTAGCGTTTATTTTTTTTATATCTGGAGTTATTCCTTTTATCTTGAATTTTTGTTATGTATTTGAAATGTTTAACTATGAACGCCATACGTGTGCTAGGTACAATGCGTGAGGTACAGTATAACAAATGTAGAGGTCTTGCTTTAATTATAATTCAACGTGTTATACATATAATGCATATAATAATTATAAAACGATACAAGGTAACAATAACTTCGAAACAAAAAAAAAGTGCTAACAAAACATTCGGCTTGCAAAAATAGTTTTAACATAACACGATTAATGATATAACTTTGTTGTGGTTGGAGGCCTTGGAGTGGTTATTTCGACTTAAAAAAGTCAAAATAACCGAAGGGAAGGTTGGGATCGGGAAACAGGGGTCCAATTCCGCCTACGTCCGAATTGGTGGCTGAAATACGAACTGGAGCGACGTGCTTGCTGGCTTCCGGGCTAGCTGCGGCTGTGGGGGGGTACGTTGTTCGTATTCCAGACCATAAAACCCATGGCCTATACAACAAAAAATTCACGCCGACTTACCCAGGTGATAAAATTGGGATAAGATTCCCAATCGGTCATGAGAGACCGAGAAAACTCCCTTCAACTCGACTGGCGCTGCTGTTGTGCGCCGTCTAGCCCACCCTACCTTAGCCATACTTGTCCTCAAAAGAATCTTATGCGTATGGCCCCTAAAGAGAGGAATGAGGGGGCGGAAGGTCTTCAAACAAGAAGATCCATCTTAATGGCTCTCTTATTTAGCCATTATTTCTTCACCATTTTACAAAACAAAAAAAAATTGATACGAAAATTAAAAAAAAATAATAAAAAAAAATTACCTTTTTTCTTCCTTTTTTCGCTGCATAAATAATAAGTGTTATTTTTAATTTTATATCATTTTAAATTATATTTTATCATTATTCATTGTTTGTCCATGTCAATTTCTGTCCTGGTCTGTCATATTTAGTTTTTTATTTATAATTTAATTTATTATGATTTCCTTTATTCTCAATTTAATTTATTTTATTTTTAATTTAATTGTATTCCTATTTTATGTTTTTTTTTTTTTTATTTTTAATTTACTTTACTTTATTTTTAATTTTAACTTCCATTTTATGACTTTTTATTGCTTTGCCCTTTTTTTTTAAATTTTTTTATACGGTGGCAAAAAAACTTTTGCGGGTCACTGTTTGTTTTGCTTGCTAATAACTAACTTTTTAAAAAAAATGTGAGTTAAGTTTTGGCGCGGACGAAGGAGGGAAGTTTTAAGCGCGCACGGAGAGAAGATTTTTTTTTTTTGCGCGCACGAAAATAAAAGTAGAAAAAGAAAACTGAAAAGAAAAGAATTCGCGCACGTAGAACTCGCGTTCAGTTTTCCTCGATTTTATGGCGACTTTAGTGATTTTAAAGTGAAGAAGTGCCCAAAAAGATGGTTCGGCAATATTAAAAATTATAAAAAAATTAAATCATCGTTACGTGTGTTTGGTGGTGCGGAGTTGTTGTTTACAATGGGTCGCAAAAGTTTTCGGCCACCCACATTTTATTTAAAAAGTTAGTTATTAGCAAGCAAAACAAACAGTGACCCGCAAAAGTTTTTTTGCCACCGTATAAAAAAATTTAAAAAAAAAGGGCAAAGCAATAAAAAGTCATAAAATGGAAGTTAAAATTAAAAATAAAGTAAAGTAAATTAAAAATAAAAAAAAAAAAAACATAAAATAGGAATACAATTAAATTAAAAATAAAATAAATTAAATTGAGAATAAAGGAAATCATAATAAATTAAATTATAAATAAAAAACTAAATATGACAGACCAGGACAGAAATTGACATGGACAAACAATGAATAATGATAAAATATAATTTAAAATGATATAAAATTAAAAATAACACTTATTATTTATGCAGCGAAAAAAGGAAGAAAAAAGGTAATTTTTTTTTATTATTTTTTTTTAATTTTCGTATCAATTTTTTTTTGTTTTGTAAAATGGTGAAGAAATAATGGCTAAATAAGAGAGCCATTAAGATGGATCTTCTTGTTTGAAGACCTTCCGCCCCCTCATTCCTCTCTTTAGGGGCCATACGCATAAGATTCTTTTGAGGACAAGTATGGCTAAGGTAGGGTGGGCTAGACGGCGCACAACAGCAGCGCCAGTCGAGTTGAAGGGAGTTTTCTCGGTCTCTCATGACCGATTGGGAATCTTATCCCAATTTTATCACCTGGGTAAGTCGGCGTGAATTTTTTGTTGTATAGGCCATGGGTTTTATGGTCTGGAATACGAACAACGTACCCCCCCACAGCCGCAGCTAGCCCGGAAGCCAGCAAGCACGTCGCTCCAGTTCGTATTTCAGCCACCAATTCGGACGTAGGCGGAATTGGACCCCTGTTTCCCGATCCCAACCTTCCCTTCGGTTATTTTGACTTTTTTAAGTCGAAATAACCACTCCAAGGCCTCCAACCACAACAAAATGTCAGACCTCCACTCCTAACACAAAAACTCTCCAAAAAAAACACTCCCACTGAACCGATTGCATCTGTGAGAATTGGTGTGGATCAATTAATGCAGTTGGCATTACTGTGATCCACACCAATTCCACACAAACAATCGGTTCAGTGGGAGTGTTTTTTTTGGAGAGTTTTTGTGTTAGGAGTGGAGGTCTGACATTTTGTTGTGGTTGGAGGCCTTGGAGTGGTTATTTCGACTTAAAAAAGTCAAAATAACCGAAGGGAAGGTTGGGATCGGGAAACAGGGGTCCAATTCCGCCTACGTCCGAATTGGTGGCTGAAATACGAACTGGAGCGACGTGCTTGCTGGCTTCCGGGCTAGCTGCGGCTGTGGGGGGGTACGTTGTTCGTATTCCAGACCATAAAACCCATGGCCTATACAACAAAAAATTCACGCCGACTTACCCAGGTGATAAAATTGGGATAAGATTCCCAATCGGTCATGAGAGACCGAGAAAACTCCCTTCAACTCGACTGGCGCTGCTGTTGTGCGCCGTCTAGCCCACCCTACCTTAGCCATACTTGTCCTCAAAAGAATCTTATGCGTATGGCCCCTAAAGAGAGGAATGAGGGGGCGGAAGGTCTTCAAACAAGAAGATCCATCTTAATGGCTCTCTTATTTAGCCATTATTTCTTCACCATTTTACAAAACAAAAAAAAATTGATACGAAAATTAAAAAAAAATAATAAAAAAAAATTACCTTTTTTCTTCCTTTTTTCGCTGCATAAATAATAAGTGTTATTTTTAATTTTATATCATTTTAAATTATATTTTATCATTATTCATTGTTTGTCCATGTCAATTTCTGTCCTGGTCTGTCATATTTAGTTTTTTATTTATAATTTAATTTATTATGATTTCCTTTATTCTCAATTTAATTTATTTTATTTTTAATTTAATTGTATTCCTATTTTATGTTTTTTTTTTTTTTATTTTTAATTTACTTTACTTTATTTTTAATTTTAACTTCCATTTTATGACTTTTTATTGCTTTGCCCTTTTTTTTTAAATTTTTTTATACGGTGGCAAAAAAACTTTTGCGGGTCACTGTTTGTTTTGCTTGCTAATAACTAACTTTTTAAATAAAATGTGGGTGGCCGAAAACTTTTGCGACCCATTGTAAACAACAACTCCGCACCACCAAACACACGTAACGATGATTTAATTTTTTTATAATTTTTAATATTGCCGAACCATCTTTTTGGGCACTTCTTCACTTTAAAATCACTAAAGTCGCCATAAAATCGAGGAAAACTGAACGCGAGTTCTACGTGCGCGAATTCTTTTCTTTTCAGTTTTCTTTTTCTACTTTTATTTTCGTGCGCGCAAAAAAAAAAAATCTTCTCTCCGTGCGCGCTTAAAACTTCCCTCCTTCGTCCGCGCCAAAACTTAACTCACATTTTTTTTCTTTTCTTACATTTTAATTTCTAACTAATAATCTTTTTTTTTTTTTTTTTTTTCGCCCGTGCGCGCCAAAATCTTAACCTCTTTTTTTTTCTTTTTCCAGCTGTCAGACAAAACTCCTCAAAAACCTCAACCACCATTGAACTCACTTTTTGTGTGGAATTGGTGTGGATCAAAGTAATGCCACTGCATTAATTGGTCCACACCAATTCTCACAGATGACACTACAACACAGACTGCTCGCCGTTGTCTACAACGCCGAACAGGCTGAAAAAGGCAGCTGTGAGCTCCGTTTGCGTCTCATGCTCACGACTGCAGTGACCGGGCACTCTAGGAGTATGTCACTCGCTCCAGTCACTGACGAAGGTCTTTGGAGTGGTACACTCCCACACGTTTGCCTCCGAGATCTTCTAGCTCATATCGCGAGTTGCCTAGCACACGACGAATCCTGCACTTCAAGAACTTTTTAGCCAGTTTGGCGTTATAATTTTGTGCTGCTGTGGACAGGGTAAAGTTTCTTCTGTACACTTCCTGTCCTTCTCTAAACTGAGTTTGAGCCGCACGCATATTATAACGCCTACTGCTGTTCTCGTGTGCGACCTGAATATTCGCTTGTGCCAGTTGCCTCACGATAGGAGTACCTTCTCTGGGACCCAGTTGCAAGTCTACATCACCTAGCGCTTTCAAACGATGCAACAGAGCGTAGTCATCCCCATGCGACATCATGTGAGTCCCAAACAAAACCTGATAGGGCGAAAACTTAGTGGCTTGGTGAATTGAACTCCTAAGAGAAAATCCTATTTTGCTTAAGTTTTCGTCCCATCGAGTCTGGTCCTCCACGATGAACGCACGGAGTCCAGCTAAAACTGAACGGTTGACTCGCTCTGAAGCATTCGCTTGAGGCGAGTATTTCGGGGTATAAAGGTGTTTAACCCCATACTTGGAAAGCATGGAGTTAAATGTCGCCGACTTGAACTGAGACCCATTGTCGGAGAGAATTGTCTCGGGGGTACCAAACATATGGAAGACATCCCTCTCCAAAAACGTCGTGATCTCACCCGCCGTAACTCTTCTTAGGGGATGAAGGATGGGAAATTTTGACAGATGGTCAAGGACAACAAGGATAGCGATTTTTCCACTTTTGGTCCTAGGGTATGGTCCTAATACATCAATGTACAGATGTTGAAAGGGCTTCTGCGTTCTGAAGGCTTCTCCCATTGCAGCTCTAAGCGGACGATTCGGGGACTTCGTTTCTTTACAAGTCTGACACGAAAGAACGAAATCGCGGACTTGTGTAGTCATACCGGGCCAATACAAGTATCGCCTAATGCGCTCTAGCGTTTTGGCGAACCCACCGTGAACCATGGTATCCGCTTCATGGGCCTGAGCGATCGCAGTAGGCGCCAAGCTCGATGGAATCCAAAGTTTCCAAGCACGATCTTCTGTGATTGGGTCACCGTTATAGGGCTCTGTACGCTTGTACACGTATCCATCTCTAACGCATACGTCAGGAAGCCGAGGGGCGTTTGCCTCCACAGTTGCCTTCAGATCCTCATATTCCGTATTCTGAAATTCTGAAGAGCTCAAGTCAACCATGGGTGCAACGTCGATCAGCGCATTTAATCCGTCTTCGTATACGCGAGAGAGGGCGTCGGGAACAATATTCAGGCTCCCACGACGATGTTCGATCACGAAGTCGAAGCCTTGCAACTTCAAACTCCAGCGAGCCAAACGTCCACTGAGATCCTTTTGAGACATCAGCCATTTGAGACTCGCATGGTCCGTTATAATCTTAAACGATGTCCCTTCCACGTACGCTCTGAATTTTTTCACGCTCAACACAGCGGCGTAGCATTCAAGCTCCGTAACACTGTAGTTGCGTTGAGCGGAATTGAGCTTTTGGGACATAAATGCAATAGGAGATTCCGATCCATCATTGTTCTCTTGGAAAAGAACACTCCCCACTCCAGATTTGCTAGCATCGCATTGAATCACGAATGGTCTAGTGAAGTCTGGATTTACCAATACAGGGGCCGCAGTTAACATGGCCTTCACAGACTGAAACGCAGTTTCCGCCTCTGAAGTCCAAGTAAATTTTTCGGCCTTTTTCAGCGTGTCTGAGATCGGTGAGACCACGGCTGCAAAGTTGAAAATGAATCGTCGATACCATCCAGCCATACCAAGAAAGCGTCTAACCTGACGTGCGGATTTCGGCGAAGGGTAATCGACCATGGCCGAGACTTTTTTCGGGTCTGTCTTCAGGCCTCCATCTCCAACAATGTATCCGAGGTAATTCACTTCCCTCAGACAGAACTTACTTTTTCTCACATTGATTGTAAGTCCAGCCTTCCTTAGGCATTCGGCAACTTCCGCCAACAAAACCAAGTGAGAATTGAAATCCTCCGAGATCAACAATAGATCGTCCAAGTAAACAAATACTTGGTCCTTCAGTTCGGGTAGGATAACACGATCCATCAAACGGCACATACGTTGGGGTGCATTGCACAACCCAAATGGCATCCGGGTAAAATGATAGAGGGGTCGTCCGGGAATGGTAAACGCCGTCATTTCACGGGACTTAGCCTCGAGAGGAATCTGCCAAAAGGCGTCCTTCAGGTCAAGACTGGTTATGTAGTTGGCTCGTGGTAATCGACTAAGGATTCCGTCGATATGTGGAAGTGGATATGCATCCTTTTTCGTCACATTATTCACCTTTCGAGAATCCAAACATAACCGGACTTTCCCTGGTTTCCTCACGAGCACTACCGGCGAACTCCACGCACTCAAACTGACCTCTATCACTCCCATTGCCAGCATACGATCGACCTCGCCATACATGAGGTTTTGAATCGCAGGCGATACTGGGTAGTGTCTCTGTTTGATAGGGCGCGCTTCTCCTACGTCGATTTCGTGTTCGAGAACGTTAGTCCTTCCCAAACCGTGAAGTTCGAAAGAAGGGAACTTAGACTTAACGTTCTCTAAACGTTCAACATCTTTGCTCGTTAAAGAGTGCATCGCAGTAGCATCATGTTGCGAAGAGGTGGTTTGTGTGTTGACACAACTGATGATGGATGGAGCAAGGTGGAAGGCTCGCCAGAAGTCTACCCCAAGATACAGATCCTGAGATAAACTCGGCACGATGTAAAGGGTAATAGGTTGTGTAACTCCACGAAATTTAATTTCGGTCATCACACTTCCTACAACCCTCTGTGAAGCACCATCAGCTGTCTTCACCTCGTGGCAAATCGGCTTCCAATGCACTTGCGCTCGCTCAAGGCGTTCTAGTGCATTGGCTCCTAGGCAACTAATGCTCGCACCACTGTCTAAAAGACCTTTAACGTCTACATTGAAAAGGGAGACCATAGCATAGGGACGTACGTCAAAAGGTTCAGAGATAATCGTCGACATTACTGCCTTCTTTCTCTCACGAACTTTACGCCAAAATGCGCGTAAACGTAAAATCGCCTTTTTAGGAGTTGGATCAGGGGAAGGTTGAAATGGGGAACAAGATGAAATACTAACAAAAGGGGATTTAGAATTGTTAAAAATCCTGTCGCGGGCCTCCATGTACTCCTTCAGTCTTACATGGTAAGGCTTCCGAGGCACAGGCGCTTTGCGAACAGGAGGTAAGGAATTTTGAAGAATTACGACTGAATGAGACTCAGTCGTGGCATTTGTCAAATCCGGTGTTTTGCTCAGGTCCGGTATAGTCGACCTGGCTGGTGATGCGTCATCATCACCACAAGTTGCGGAGATCGAAGAGTCTCCTATGTTTTGGGTGGCTGCTGTGGGTTGCTCCGAAAAGGACGAGAATTTGCCGAGGTGGTTCGTTCCGTTCCGGAGTTTTCCCGATTGCAACGAGCACAATGCGGTCGCAAAACGTCTTTTGTTCCGCAGCCATAGCAGAAAATACCCCTGGGAGCTTCTGCACATAGTCGGTAACTGTGACCTGTACGCTCACAGTTCCAACATTTTAGTGGAGCCCCAGATGTAATTGCTGCCATGGCTTCGGAACCATCGCGCTCATCACAAACCTCTGTAGGAGGCTCCACGATCTCAGCAACTCGGGCGTGACTCGAGTAGCCGTATCTGGTGGACCGTCTAATGTCTTCGACTCGGCACACCATTTGTCGAAGATGGTCAAGCGACCATATTTGTTGCAGACAAATTTGTTGCTGCGTGTTTGGCAACAAATTTCCCCGCACCAGCTCCACGAACTCTCCGTCGTGCATCGGATTTGACAGCAAGGTTCGGAGCTCACACAAGTCCTGCTCGAACATCTGATAGGACTCTCTTGGGACTTGACGTCTGGCTAGCATTTGCCGTCTAATGTCCCAGTCACTTGCTCGCACACCCCATGTCTGCAAAAATGCAGGTTTAAGTACCGCCCAAGTTGGCATTGGATTGGACCTGTGCCAGGTCCAGAACCAACTGTTTGGACGGCCGTCAAGCAGCATGTAGAAGCTGCGTGCGAGCAAGTCCATATCCGCGTTCAGCTCGCTGGTCGCAAGAGCCTCGGCGCGATATATAAGTTCTTCGGCTCGCAACACCTTAGCGTCTCCATTAAATTTTAGACGCCATGTCCGTATGGGACTTGTGGTGTTGCGGCGTCTATAATTCGGTCCGGTGCTCCTACGATCAGCGAACTGAGCGACCGGATACTGTGGTGGCTGAGCCCTCTCAGGTGCTCGAGCAGCACTTGTAGCTCTGGAGGTGTGGTTCGTTGAACGAGAACGATCACTGCGCGACTCCTGGAATCGATGAGACCGCTCCTCCCTCAGCACAGTGCGAATCAGTTGAGTGATCTCATCAACTCCAAGATTCACACGTGCCTCCTCTGTTGTCGTCATCGGTTGTAGTGGTTGTGGTGGGTATGGTGGTTGTAGTTGTGGTGATTGTGGTAGGCCTTTACCCGAAGGTAGTGGTGGTAGTGGTAGTCGTGGTGGCGTCGGTAGGCCTTTACCCCTCCCTTGGTCGGTGACCACTGTTCCGTCCGGAGCGTAGAAGGCTTGACCGCCGCCCAGCTCGTGTGGAGGATCCAAATTTGACTCCCTAAGGAGAGAAACTCCATCTTTTTGAAGCTGTGGGACCGTTAACTGAGCCCTGCTTCTTGTCAACGGTCCAGGGGCGGCTATCGCTCCCTCCACTCCTCGGAAAGACCAGTAGTCCGACTTGCCCAGATGATTCCGGCAAGTGGGACAGCTCTGCTTAACTCCTACCCACTGCTCTATGCAATTCTCGTGGAATTGGTGGCCACATTTTGTGCGGACTTCATCGTCCAGTCTCACCCACTCCTGGCATATAATGCACAGCACATCTTCTCCCCTTTGTTCCGGTGTTCGTGACAGTGGCATGATTTAAGAAAAAAAAAGACAAAAGAAAGAAGTTTAAATAAAAATAAATCTAATAAATAATCTACACTAAACTAAATATCCCAAATAAATATAAATAGAAAAATGAAACAAAAAAATTAAACTCAACTTCAAAATATATGTAGATTACTAAAACTAACACGACTAAAATAAATGTTCTAAAAATAAATTATATACTACAAAAATAATAATACAAAAAAAAATCTAACAACTACCTACATAATTAATTTAACTACCATAACAAAAAAAAAATACGCTAAATAAACCAACTAAATTACTAACAAAATAACAACTAAATCTAAGAAAAATTAAACTAATCCAACAAAAAAATAAATTCAACACCTAAATCTAAAAATTTAAACTAAGAAAACTACTATAAACTTAACAAAAAAAAAACTATGCAAAAATACAATAATTTTCTAAATTCCAATAATGATAAATATATAATGTAGGATAATAAATATGGAAATACTAACTAAACCTAGAAAACCATGCACAAAAAAAAAAGGAAGAAAATAATAATATATAAATAATTCACTAACTAATAATACCATATGAAAAGAAAAGAAATAATTAACTAAGGTACCAAAAAAGAATATATAGCCTAACATGCAAAATAGAAAAACTATAAAATATAATTATCTACATAGGTAAATACATTAACAAAAAAAAATATCCCTAAACTAAGGATCTAAATAAAAAGGTAGCTAAAAATGAAGCCAATCAAACCAAAAAGAAAAAGATGATGTGCAAATCAAAACCTCTAGGTGTAGTGAAGCAATGGAATTTGAAATCTAAGCAAATCAAATACACGCGATTTTTAAATCAAAATTTGATGGCAACAGAAAATAAATATATATAAATATCGCAATCAAAAAAAAAATTATAACAAATAAACGAAAGCAAAAGAAAATCATGCAAATCTAAATAAACAAGCAAACAGAAAATTCGAATCTGCGAAATTGAAGAAAATCTCTACAAAAAAAACAAAAAGCAAAACCAAAATCAATTAGTAAATGCTAACAGCAAAACAAAAAAAATTAAAGCAAAGCAAAATTCCATCAAAAGGCAGAATTCAAATCAAAAATGTGATGGATCTTCTCGCTATCCACCTCCCAAACCTCATCCTCTCTCCTGCTAGGTCGAGTTAAAAGGCAAATCTCAGCCTCTTCAACTTCCTGGGAAAATTGGAATCGAGAAAATATAAAAAAAAATGGGATAAAACAAAAGAAAAATAAAATAAAATACTAATATGAAAAATAAATTGTCCTAAGACTTAAAATTTAAAAAAAAATATACTACATAATTTAATTCAATTTTACGTTATAGGAACTCTAAAAGGATGGAATAAGGAAATAAGGAACTCTTTTGAAGACTTCTGTATTGTCTTCTCCTCACCAATCTAAAACATATATTGCAGGTAGTCTGCCCAATCGTCTGACGACTTGCCCGCTAAGTCAAGGCAAGCCCAGCTTTCAAAAGGGTACCTACAATACATCAGTTAGACGGGTCTTGACGACCCTACTTAACCCACAACAAGTCCAGTTCGAACCCACAGATAGAAAAGGCTGCCCCTTCATATGGAATTCTGATGGCGCCTAAAGGTTGCCAACAGAAAACTGTCAATATGAAGGTTTCACAATGTCCAGCTGTAAATTCGAACCACACTAGAAGTAAGTGAAGTAACAAAAGAGCTTGTTCACTTGACTTGTAGGTGCTGTTTAAGCGTTATTTTAAGTCGCTACCAGACAAATTTTAAGTCAATTCGATGTGACAACTTTTATGCGGCATTTTTCCGACTCTCGCATATTGTCCCATCACGCGTTGTGAACTACGCGCTGGTTTGGCTAGCCCCACGTTGGGCGCCATTTTGTTGTGATTGGAGGCCTTGGAGTGGTTATTTCGACTTAAAAAAGTCAAAATAACCGAAGGGAAGGTTGGGATCGGGAAACAGGGGTCCAATTCCACCTACGTCCGAATTGGTGTCTGAAATACGAACAACGTACCCCCCCACAGCCGCAGCTAGCCCGGAAGCCAGCAAGCACGTCGCTCCAGTTCGTATTTCAGCCACCAATTCGGACGTAGGTGGAATTGGACCCCTGTTTCCCGATCCCAACCTTCCCTTCGGTTATTTTGACTTTTTTAAGTCGAAATAACCACTCCAAGGCCTCCAATCACAACAACTTTTATTTATTTTAATTAATAGCTTTTAAAGCAAAATCTACTAAGACTTTGCTTAGGGAATCCTGTTACTCTTGTCGGTTAAAATATTGACTTGTTGGTAGTGTCGTCGCTATTGAAATTTTTTGACAACAGAAATATTCGGTTTATATTGCCCACTGTATTTTACATCGTGTAATTGAATATTTGAGGTTATATTCGCAAGTAACTATCATTGCATTACTGATGGAAAGCTTGAATATCTGCTAGTTCCAGTAATATGAGTGTACTTCGCTTGCATGCTTATGCCATTTACTGCACAAAAAAATACACATTGAAAATTTACTTTACAATCACATGGCACTTGGAGTTGGTGCAGTTGGATTAGAAAGATGTAGACCGGTAGTGTACTCTCCATAATGGGACAGGAATTTTTAAATATGTAATCTCGCCATAAACTTCAAGTGTTTCACTGTACCCCAGGCTTCCCTACAATTACGAATTTTAATGACGATTATTTTGTTTGTAGTATGCTAAGATTTATACGAACCAAACAAATCGGACTTATTGGAAAGACCAAAAGTTACAGAAAATTTTAGATCATTCCTTCTGGTACCCCACATATAATTAACTGGAAATTGCATACACTCGAATTAAAAAAATGTTGGTAAAATTAACCATCA
Source organism: Beris morrisii (assembly GCA_951812415.1). NCBI lineage: Eukaryota > Metazoa > Arthropoda > Insecta > Diptera > Stratiomyidae > Beris > Beris morrisii. The sequence continues at coordinate 163,307,704 of OX638311.1, read as the reverse complement.
GAAAATGATTGAAAGTTAATTGTTAATTTAACGAAGGTAATTGTATTTTAACAAAAGGAATAGTACTGTAGACAGTAAATTGTCAGTTAACAATATTATCGTTTACTATGAGATATACCTAAATTATGTGATATTTGTTTAAGATTTTAGTATTCAAGATACAAAATGTATTATTACAACTTATTACTAAGAATTCTTATTATTAGAAAAAAGTTATTATTAAAAATAGTTCGGTCTTATATAAGAATTTTCGTTTCGCGAAATGTAAACGTAAATCGGAGAGGAATAAAATTCATATACCAATAACTTGAAATGATTGAAAATGAGTGCAAAAATTACAGAGTTGTTACTTAACAGTTTATCATAATAATTTATCTCACAATTTTCCGTTAGGTTCCCAAAATAAAATCGTTTACTATGAAACATTCCCTGTTTGAGATATACCTAAATTATGTGATATTTGTTTAAGATTTTAGTATTCAAGATACAAAATGTATTATTACAACTTATTACTAAGAATTCTTATTATTATAAAAAAGTTATTATTAAAAATAGTTCGATCTTATATAAGAATTTTCGTTTCGCGAAATGTAAACGTAAATCGGAGAGGAATAAAATTCATATACCAATAACTTGAAATGATTGAAAATGAGTGCAAAAATTACAGAGTTGGTACTCTAAACAAGTTACAAAAACACTAGTTCCATTAATTACAAAATCTATAATTTGATATAGGCGACCGGACTTGGAGAAAAGATTCAAGATTAATTTATTGCCATATTTTTAATACATTCTTTTTTCTTTTACTTACTATTACTTTCAACTTTAACACAATTGTGTCATATACGAGTATGTAAATTATAATTTAAAATTGATTGTGCGGGCAAAACCTATCTAGATTCAGATAATTTTTATTATTTCATGGTAGTGCGCATAGTTATGCAAACTGTGTGCATATTAGACAGATTTGTGTTCTATGACTTATTACTACTAAATAGATCTACTAGTTACTTATATTCTAAGTAATTATGTTTCTGGAGAAAAGAAAGTAATCAGTTTTGTTTTGTTTTCTTAAAAACTTTAATCGTCATAATAGTTAGCGAACCTATATGTATATTACTTTGAAAATTACGAAGTTTTATAAAATAAAATAAAATATAAAATTTTGCTTAAAGTTTCTGTGCAATTAATTTCACGGCGTGTAAAGGTTTCTTTTAAGCCAAATCCCATACAATTTGATCAATGTTTAGTTACCTCTTTCTCAGCTTCCACGTTATATTTTTGATCGCGGTTTCTTTCATTAGTTTGATAATGTTTTCGACTTTCTTTTAACGAGAGCTTAATAAATTTTAATATCAAGAAATATCTTATTTACAGGAACTCATCTTACCTTTCTTGGTATCTTGGGTTCCTGTGTTTATGGTATGTCATATAAAGATGAAAAAATCCTGAATATCTGTTTCTGAGCTCTTTTCCTAGCAAACGATTTTTACGATTTACGAACGATTATGAAATGTGATGGTACGACTAACATACTAAAGTGGCAATTAATGACTGGTGAAGCCAGAACATTAATATAAAAAACTGATTTTAAATTAAAATTAAATTGAATTAAAATAAAGTTTAAAAATTTAATAGAAGTGGGTAAGTAAGCTATGCTACCTTTAACTAATGGATAAGGCATATCAGAACCTATACGGCTGATTCCCAAGGGCAGAGCAGAGACAGTCTTCCCTGTTGGGAATCTCAGCCCTCGGGCTCCGACCCGGCATTAGTTAAATCCTATCGTAAGCGGTTGTTGAGATCTAGATACCAAAATTTCCCGTCTAAAACGCTTTCCTCACCTCCGTCCTCACATCCCCACCACTTAAAAAGTGGTCACATTATACGCATATGGTGAACAATTAGAACGCAACTTTTATGGTTCATCGATATTACAAAATCAGGTTTGACTTTTATGTTATAAATAGACCTTTCTCTGTTTCAGAGTATCCTGCCAACTTCGCGAATTAATCGGAACGATAAGTGATAACAAATCACTTACTCGTCACTAGGGTTGTGCGATTTTGATTCGATTAATCAATTATTTTTTCTAAAATCGATATTAGTGATGTTAATTAATCGACATAATCGATTAGTTAACGTTAATTAATCGAACAAATTTCAACAGTAAAAAGATTCGATGTTTGGCAATATTTTACTACGAAATTAGCTGTAATAGAAAAAAATTGTGCATTCATGAAGAGGTCCAGCAAAACACATTTGGTAATAACAACCCAGCAAGCAAAACTTCGTTGAGAAAATTGATTCCTATGTCAATTATAGGAATTATTTTACTCCTGCTGTTTTTTCCGGTCTTAAATTCGGAACTGAATCGCCCACTCTAGCTAAAAGTAAGTACATCACTTACTTTTATGCTTATCTCCTTATTTAGATAGATAGATTAGAAATGGGTTGGTATGGTTAACCTCTGTCACTGCAGCCACATTTGGACCTATTGTGACATCCCTCCGGATTGACTATGATTCCTCTTCAATCCCTGCGCAATGAAGCTTAGTATTTTGCAAAGAGGAATGGTCAGGAATTCCGATGGGTCCATGAAACCCTGACCCAAGTGACGAAGTCTTTTGTGAGCTAAACCCTCATATTCACAGAGGATATGCTCTGGTGTTTCGTCTTCGTCATTGCATATTCTGCAAATTTTAGTCTCAGAGAGACCAATCCTATCAAGATGCTTCCTCATGTGACAATGTCCCGTCAGAGCTCCCACTAGGGTTCGGGTCTGATATCTGCTTAATTTTAGATAATCGGATGTCCTTTTTTGCGAATGCTTTGGCATTTGACTTTGAGTGACTGTTGCCTGGTGCCAAGTCCCAGTGAATGCACTTTGCGATTTTTGCCACATTCGGATGTTCAATCTGTCTGTGCTTAATGGTATCACACAGAATGGAATCTCCTTACTTACTTACTGGACACCTCTTTCTATTATAGTTACTTTATAACAAAATTCTAAAACCCATTTCCAGTAAAATTTAATGCACTTACATATTACTTTATTATTTTTTAATAATAAAGTATTGTGATCGACCTGAAATTTCAAAAAAATTTGCTACCCGGAAACCTTGTATTTTCACGTTTTAGGACTAGTAAACCCCAAAAAAGCCGTAGACGCCGTACGCCCTACTCCGTACGCCCTACTCCGTACGCCGTTCGCAAAAACCGTTTGAAGGTGCGTAGCTCACAAACCCCTTGAGATATTAAGTTGAAATTTTTATGGTAGGTAGAATGGGTGAACTCCTACGTGTGGTAGCTTTTGGAGTGTTGAGAGTGTGAGGGGGAAGGAGAGGAGAGCGTTTTATATGAAAAATTGTGGTTTCTAGATCTCAGGAACCGCTTATGCTAGGAGGCTGAAAATTAGAGCTTATGTAGAACTATGATAGTGGACCCATTTGCAAAAAAATGGTCGATAGAAGTCGAGGGGGGGAGGTCTTGGACGAACACTGGAATTCAGTTCTTCACTAGTAGAATAGAATAAAAGAAAATTTTTTTTTTTCGATATGTATAGCTATGTTATTAATGCGAGAAAGTACGTTTTTGTTTTTGCATTTTTCGTATTATTATTTTTTATATTTATATTTAGTTTATTCATTCATTTATTTAGTAAACTATCAGGTGTGTCATTTCTTTGTTACCTTTAATACCAGTTCTTTGTACTGACATCATGAGTACCAGTACCTATGTTGATATGGTTAAATTGTTAAAGTTCGTTGAGCTGAGAAAATGTACTCCCTCTAGTTCTTCGGTCTGAAAAAGTGTACACTTGGAATTAATTCAAAAGATATTTAAAACAAATACACTTATACATCGCTTTACGGCCTAGATACGTTCCGGGAAAGTTGGCCGTAAAGCGAAACGCCGTATAACGAATCAATTATTTTAAGTAATAAATCAAACGAATATCTTGGAGCATTAAAATCAGGCCGTATAAGGAAACATTTTGGGCCGTAAAACGAAAAAGGGCCATAATTGAAAAAGGCCGTTATAGCAAAAAGCTGTATTAAGGGCGGCCGTATAACGAGGTATTAGTGTACTAGGTTGGAAGTAAATTGTAAACTGAGGGTCTGAATGAAACCTACGGTTCTAAATATAAGTTTTCCAAACAACCCTGCTATCCGAAAGGTTTTATCGTGTCCTCAGGTGTTGTTGAAGCGATTTCCGATATTGCATCGTTCGTTTTTTTTGTGTGGGAAAGTGCAATGTTTGAGAATGTAACCAGAGTTATGCCTTAAATATAAAAAACAAGCTTTGCAGTGCTTCTGATATCGTATTATAATATGATCTAATCTTTCACATGTGGGATTTGGTATTGAGAAATATTTAAAGACTTGTCCACACTTATCAGTGGCTGCTATGAGCAATGCGAAATAGTCAAGCCTAGCACAAGCTGCATCATTTTATAGAGATTGAAAGGAAGTAGCTTCATCGGTATTGGAAAAAACAAAGGCACATTTTTACATTCATCCATTTAATTCAAAATTTCAAACGCGTTTACAAGTAGAGAAAACATTCAATTGTTCAATTTTTATTGATGTGCTTATTCCGTATGACGATATCCTTTCCGTCGAACTCAATAGTCTCGTAGGCATGCTTCCGATTAATCCGGCAAGTTGGTCCGCATTTCGTATTGTCGCAGGACGAGCAGGGAAAAAAACATCCTGGGCACTTTTCGTCCATACAGTCGCAAGCGTTCGCGTAGTTGTAGTCTCGCAATCGTCCACGCTCGTCGTACATTGTGTTCTTTTGCGGTGGCGGCGGCAAGCCGTACGATTTCCGATTCAGCTTGCGCCGTTCCCGGGTCGACTTTTCCGGATCGAAATCACCGAGGAACCGAAGATCTTCGGTCATCATTCGTCGCAGGCGCATATTCGTTACGAGTTGTGCTTTGCGGGGACGTTCTCGCAAATTCATGCGACGGTTACTTAGCGGCTCAGCATCACCCGATTGCGAGGAATCGTCGTCATCGAATATTATTGACATTTTCGAAGGAGGTACCAGTTTTATTAGATTATGTTTGTTTTCAAGGAAAAGAACTGCGGGAATTAACACAGTAAAAATTTTGTTTACAAGATGACACTAATCGGAAGCAACGAGCCACTGCATCCAATCTGGAGCGTGGAGACTATTGGCAACTGTCATATGACAGATGCCTTTGATAGCACCGGTGTGTCGTGTGTGTAAAAGTACTAGAATCGCACTTCGCAAATTCAAAACAAAGAAACGAAAGTTATACTGCCAATTTTAATGAAGCTATTTTACATTTAATTTAAATCATTTAATTAAAATCAAGTTATCTGTTCATATACATATAATAAATGAATATCATACTAAATAAATTTTTATTAACAACTTTAATCTGAGCCGCTGTAAAAAAATTTATGACTTTGACTTTTTCACATAACCTAAGAAAATCAAGAAAAGTTAATCGGACCATTCATTGAAAATAAAATTTGAAAATAGTTGCATTCTGTATAAAAAGTGTTTACGAATCGATCAAGTAAGTTGCGATGGTGTTCCTAATTTTCGAATACATAAGAAGTCCTTAGTTTCACTTTAAATTAAATTGTGACTCATAATTCGCGCTGTTTTCGAAATTTTGTTGAATTTCTTTGGTGTTCTCCCCTCACTGAGTGGTTCAAAATATTCTTTTCTAAAATAGTGCTTTTAAATTTACGTACAGACTAAAACGAAGATGATATCGCGACTGCAGATCTATTTACGCAGCGTACGGAATCCGAACCGGCATCATTTTACGTCACGCTTGGTGTCCTCGACGAAAGTTCGTCCGGATTCAGCACCCGTGTCCCGCGTTACTCCGGATATAATTAACTTGACCGAAGCGAAATACTTACCTGGAAAAATTTATTGCGGTTTTACATGTACGCGAGCTGAACCTATTCCGGAGTTCAGCCTGACTGCGTACATGTTCCGACACAATTGCGTTGGATCGGAGTTTTGGTATATCGATCGCAACGACCGGAACAACGTGTTTTCGATTAATTTTCGAACGACGCCGTTCGACTCCACAGGTCTGCCTCATATTCTCGAGCACAGCGTATTGTGTGGGTCAGAAGCTTTTCCAGTGCGCGATCCGTTCTTTAAGATGTTGAACAGATCGGTGGCGACTTTTATGAATGCAATGACAGGCCCCGATTATACCCTTTATCCGTTTTCGAGCATGAACGAAAGTGACTATCGGAATCTGCAAAAAATCTACTTGGATGCCGTGTTAAGACCGAATCTCGCATACTTGGACTTCCTGCAGGAAGGCTGGCGGATCGAACACTCGGACTTGAAGGACAAGAAGTCGCCGTACACGATTAAAGGAGTAGTGTACAATGAGATGAAGGGCGCTTTCTCGGAGAATGCGTCGCTGTTCGGTCAGCAATTGCTCAATAGCTTATTACCGGAACACACATACGGTTTTGTATCGGGTGGAAATCCGCTGGAAATACCCAAATTGACGCATAAGGATTTGGTGGCATTTCATCAAAAGTACTACCATCCGAGCAACGCTCGGTTCTTCGCCTACGGTAACTTTGACCTAGACAAAACACTCGCCTACGTGAACGATTGCTATCTTTCGCACTATAAGCCCATCGACAATTCGTACAGTCGAATCCCAAACCAGCGGCGCTGGCAAGAACCGCGACATGTCCATGTATCGAGTCGCTACGATAACATGGGCGCGCCTTTCGAACGACAGAACCAAATCGCAATCGGTCTGCTCATGTGCGACATAACGGACCCCTACGAAACTTTCGTTCTTCACATTCTGTCCGAGTTGCTGGTGAAAGGGCCCAATTCGTATTTTTACAAATCGCTGATCGAACCGAACTTCTCGGGCGGCTACAATCAATGCACCGGATTCGACGCTCAAATCAAGGACACTATGTTCAGTGTCGGCTTGCAAGACGTCAAGGTCGAGGATTTCTCGAAGTTCAAGGAAATCTACGATAAGACGATCCAGGAAGTGATTGAAAAGGGTTTCGAGAAAAAGCACATCGAGAGTGTGCTTCATAGCATCGAGCTGGGCTTAAAGCACCAGACGCCGCAGTTCGGACTTGGGCTCCTGTTCAACCTGACACCACTTTGGAATCACGACGGCGACGTTATCGAGAGCCTAAAAGTAAGCGAGTTGTTAAAGCTATTCCGAGAAAATCTCGCGCAAGATCCAAAATACCTTGAAAAGAAAGTCGAGGCCTATTTCAAGGAGAACAAGCATCGCCTAATCTTGACCATGTCCCCGGACGAACATTATGAAACGAAATTCAAGGAAGCCGAAAACAAATTACTCGAGGACAAGATCGCAAGAATGACAGACGAAGATAAGAAAAATGTCTTTCAGAATGGTTTGGCACTCGAAGAGTCCCAGAAAGCGCCGTCAAATATTGACTTGTTGCCGATTCTATCGCTACAAGATGTAAAGGAAGCCCCCGAACCGTACAGTATGCACACAATCGACACTCTTGCAGTCCCCACTCACATATCCACTGTCCAAACGAACCAAATCACCTACCTGAAATGCATTTTTAACTCATCGAATCTGGCACACGACGAGATCAAGTTGATTCCATTGTTCTGCAGTGTCATCGACGAGATGGGGACAAAGACCTACGACTATCGTACCCTCGATAAGCTTATCATGTCGAAAACGTCTGGCATTGACTTTAAGCTGCATTTCGCCGAAAATATCTATGATACATCCAAGTTTGATATGGGCGTAATGATGACTACGCACGCCCTCGACTACAACACCGAAAAAATGTTTGATTTATGCCACGAGCTTCTCACCAACTTTCAAATAAACGACTCGCAACGACTGGGTATGTTGCTGGAAAACTACCTGTCGAATATTTCTGTTGGAATTGCGAATTCCGGTCATTTGTACGCGATGCAAAGTTGCGGAGGTCTTGTAACGGAAACAGCCAAACTGAAATCGCTGCTAACTGGCGTCGAACACATTGATTTCATGAAAGAGCTGGTGAAGAGTCAGTCGACTGAATCAATCATGGCTCGATTGTCCACTCTTGGAACCAAACTTTTCGATTTGAGCGTGATGAAAACGGCGATAAACTCGTCGGAAGAACTGCTACCCAGCGTACTCGACAGTTACGAGCAATTCGTTAAAAAGTTACCGCGAAAGACGTGTAAAAACGAACCCAACAGAACGGGCCTCTTATCACCCAAATGCCTGCACCACGTGATGAATATTCCAGTTAATTATTGCGCCAAAGCGTTCCTCACCGTGCCATATACTCATCCCGATCATCCAACCTTGCGCGTACTAGCCAAACTTCTCTCGGCCAAATACCTCCTGCCGGTTGTTCGGGAACAAAACGGTGCGTACGGAGCCGGTGCAAAAATCGGATCCGACGGCATTTTCAATTTCTTCAGTTATCGCGATCCGAACTCTCGAAAAACGCTCGATGCGTTCGACGGCACCTACCGTTGGCTGCAAACGAACAAAAACGAAGTCAACGAACAAGCGCTGTTCGAAGCCAAGCTCGGCGTACTCCAACAATTAGACGCTCCAGTCGCGCCCGGCAATAAAGGAATTGACTACTTCGTTTACGGCGTGTCGCAGGAAATCTTCCAAAAGTACCGGCAAAGAATGCTCGACCTCACACTATCGCAACTTAAGGATGCCATCGAAAGGTACTTCAAACACGAACCGAAACACTACGGCAAGTGTGTCTTGGGCCCGGACAATCCGAGCCTCGGAAATGAGAATGAAACGTGGCGAATTCATGGCCAACAATAAACAGTAATTTAAAACTATATTTTATAAGTTTATTATGTTCAAATAGAAGCTCAACCCAAAAAGGATTCGAGAGGACTGAGATTGGAGATAAAAAAAAACTTGATGAAGGCGAAAGAAAATTGTATTGTTGATTTGATTGTATAATTTTTATGTTGAGAACAAGGTACAGCTTTAATGTGCAAACCGTAGATGTGAAGTTTTCGTTCTTTATTTAGATTATTTTGATTTTTTGTTAATTCAAAAATTAAACGTTTTTATTGTTATTCTTTCGATTTTTGTATTTTTTATGAGTTTGTCCATTTTTTTAGACGAAGACTCCGTTTTAATTTAGTTTTTCTAATTGTTAGATTGATTACACGTTCCTTAGAAATTTATCGTCACTATAAATTCGACATTAAGACGATATTTGCTTTACCCTTAGCTTAAATCTGAAATTCCACAAGTCACGGATGCAGTCAAGTCAAGCAATTGTGGTGGTTAGTGAATAGAAATATTTTTGTTTTCTTGACTTCACTCTCCTTTCGTTAGTGTTTCTAGAAATTGTAATCTAAGTTCATAGCCGGAGGACTGGTTTAGGATCTGGATAAAATTGGCACATAATGTCACAGAAAATTGTCGCATACGGAAAGGGGTCCTGGTTGGGCATAATATCACTAGCTTTAACAAACATTCGAAGTTTGGTGGCCATAGGTGTGGATGAACTACGGAAGTGAGGATATAAATATTTTCCAAAAAATTATGTTCTATATAACAAGAATTATTCTAGACCCAATAAATTTCTAACAGATATGTTGTATGTTTCCGGGTGGAAAACGAAACGTTCTAATTTTTATATCTAGAGAAATCAAAAGTCAATTAAAAGTTGGCTTCTGTACATGGTACAGAACATGCTCTAAAAATATAATTTTTAATAGGTGCGGGGGTGTGTACCTGTATACGGGCGTACGGAAGGGAGGGATTTGGAGTGTATCGTCAAAGAACCTCGCTGGGCAAATATGTACTAAATGTTTCGCGTGTCGATATTAAAGAAAATCTCATCAATACCCTCAAGAAATATACAGTTTTATATAGCAAACCTTTTTTATCAGTTTTTCTACTGAAGTAACAGTAGTCATCATTGTATATTACACTAAACTTTTCTACTGAAGTAACAGTAGTCATCATTGTATATTACACTAGCCGCGTAACGCGGCTACGCTCACGTTTGTTACTCCCGTTGCTCTATTGCTCCCATTTCTCCCGTTACACCCGTTGCTCCCATTTCTCCCATTACTCCATTCTCTTTCCACCATCCTCTATCCACCATCCTCCATCTTTTATCCATCATCCACCATCCTTCATCTTCCATCCTCCATCCACTATCCCCTATCCAACATCCATCGTCCAACTTTATCATTTAGTAATAGGAACGCATAACTAATTCACCGAAAACGAACGAACTGCCGCTAAATCATATGAAATACACTCAAATGTTGAAATAACTCGTGTACCACCAATTGTTAAATGATTTTGTTAACGCAGAAACCTTCGCGGGCGTGCCCTCAACAAATCACCAAAGTTTCACCGCAATCGGATGAATGGTTTAGGAGCGTATATGGGACAAACAAACAGACAGACAAACATTCATTTTTATATATAGAGATTAGAATTCGCTGAAGACGCATGACACAGAGTATAATCGTAAAAAACTTAATTTGTTCTATGAAACATCACTTGCGTGCACCGCTGTCTGTATAAAACATTGCTAACTAAAATGGCTCCTTCAAGATAAAATGGCCTTACCATCGGGATTTCATGAGCCATCCGATTATTTTCAACAATGCTTACAATTTTTGGATGAATTTTCCTGGATCTACAGTTCATCGAATACACAGTTTATCAAAGAGGGTATTCTTGATCGATTACCCAATGATTGGCTGCAATATTTTATTACAATCGATTCCAACGATTTGAATAATTTCCCAGATGGATTAAACAATCAGGTGAATTTTTTGTTTAATTGGATTAATTTTTTGTGTAACTGATCTATGTTTATTGCAGAATATTTCGCCGAAAAGTCTAAAAATGTTTCAAAAACGATTACAATTGCTGAAACCATCAATCATCTTAACTAAAATCGACATTGTAGAGGCTTCATTAAAACGAATGAGTCCAAAGAAATCGCACGAAATCTTGAGATTATCGAAATTAATTTCAGAAACGTGTGTCCATAGTAATACGGTTCTTATTAATTTTGGATCAGGATTAGGCTATCTTAGCGAACTGCTGTACAAAATGAATAAATTTAAAATACTTGGTCTTGAATGCGATCCACAGCGAGTTGAACTTGCAACGAAACGACAAACCGAACACTATCCCGAATCGATGTCTCATATTGTCTATAAGGAAGAAAGGATAACTTCTAATTCCGCAGTTCGGATTGAAACTGCTATTCAAAAATCTTTCCCTAAATCCATTCAAAATCCGAGGAGTATAATAGGATTGCATGCTTGTGCTGATTTATCCATAACAGCGATAGAGTTGTTTCTTCATTCGGACCAAATTAGAAAATTAATTATAATGCCATGTTGCTATCATAAACTGGAGCTATCAAAATGTTTCAGTAATGGACGCCTGTTCAAAAATTTCCCGCTAAGTTCAAGTTTCTCAAAAGCTGTTGGCGAAAGAGCGGCTGGATTTGAAATTTTGAATAGGCCGTTTTTGAGATTAGCTTGCCAAGAAACCGTTTCACGATGGAGAGATATGTCTCGAGACGATCACAGAAAACACGGAAATGATATGTTTCTTCGAGGACTAGTGGAATGTGTAACACGAGAAGATGAAATTGTATCCAAGATTAAAGGAAATTATACCGCAACGAATTCTATTAGTTTTGTTGATGTGACCTCACGATATCAACTAAAATCAAAAAGTTCAAATCAGGAGTTGAAATGGACCGAGAGTGCAAGAACGAAGCTCATGGACCTAGTTGCAGAATATCCAAATGGTGGCCAGATCAGCGAAGGACTAACTTGTCTCCAAACAGCACTACAGGTAAATTTGCAAGATAGTTATTATATGTTAGATTGCATAATTTACAATTTTTATTTCAGGCATTTTGTGAAAATGTTGTACTTTACGATCGAATTTGTTTCATACAAGAGTACGCTGAAATCAAAGGTGCTAACATAATTGCTGAAGTGAAGCGGATTTTCGATGATAAATTATCGCCTAGGTGTTTTGCTTTTGTTGCTGAAAAAAGTAGTCCATAGAATATATATATATATATATATATTTCTTTTTTTTGATATTTTTTTGACATAATTGCATAAGAGATAGCTTTTGAATGGATACCGAGAGCAAAGGGGTATGTCACAAAACTATGGATCGCCAATAAAGAAGTTGAAACATGTGCAAGAATTGTACTACCTCTATCGTTAGCATCCTATTCATGCGGGAAAAATGATTTTAGTGTGTAATTTCATTAAAAAACTTGATTTCGGAAACAAATATGAAAATACTTTTAATTGCATTTGTATCTGGAAAAAAATTTAGCGTCTCCATAATCCGGCATATTTTTTTAGAGAATTGATGTATTCTGCCTTTTGAAGTTTTCCAATTAGAAGTTTATTACGAACCAAATTTTCGTAAAGTTTAGTAAGTTTTTTATAAGGTCAGGATTAACATATTGTATAACCCCATAGGCTGGAGATGATTACCAGTTTATCATCTATTAGGTATAGATGTATCTTTTCTCGGAAGAAGTTTTCGGAATTATGAAGCGACGTTAGAAGAAGATTAGACCAGAATGTGTTGTAACACAATTTATATTTTTACAAAATAGTGATTTTCGATTTGAACTAATATTTAACAGTTCGAAGTTTGAAATTTATAGTTTTCACTATAAAGGAGATGATTACCAGTTTATCACTTCTATGAGATTATGCTCTTGACCAAAACGTTACAATATGGCAGACGATTGTGAGTGTAGTATTCGACAAGCTTGTAGCCGATATCATGGTTTGAACGCGTTTTGATTTTGATTCTTGAACTGTCTAACTCATAACAGTCTCAAGAATATTTCCTCCTGACCTTAAAAAAATGTACCATCATTTTCCCGCATCGATTTTTTTATATAATTTAATATCTGCGTTAATTCGAGAGATAAATCCTGATTTCTTTTTACCTTCTGTTTGATATTATGTAAAACATTGAATAAAAATAACAACTATTCTTTATTTTATACACGAGACGTAGTATATTTTTGTACGATGCGAAAACAATTTTCAATTTAACACTTTTCATCTCATCTTATGTCACAACAATAGCACATAAATTGCCCATTATTAAATTTTTACAATAATATCATTTGTTATCATAGGAAAATGTTTGCGTTCATTTTTTTTATATATAGATATATATTTTTTTGAAAATTCTTTTATTTAATTTCTGTTCTTCTAGAATTCCAAAAATATATTTACAATATAATTTTTTTTTAATATGTTCAATAACTCAGCATTGTAATAAAACAATATATAAATAAATGTTTATATAGAATGTAGATGCAATGCATAATATCAAATATATAAATATAATAATATTTTGTAACTTAATATGGTTGTAGGAATAATGTGATACATGCCGTACTTCGAGTAAAGTAATCTAATAATATTTTGAATGTATAATTTATAATCTTACATTATATATATTTTTAAATATTTTCTAGTTTTGACTTGTTAATTAAAACGGACGATTAATTACAAAGCACATCAGTTGCTTCAGCTGTTCCAAAAACCTAAAAAGTAAAAACATGGCGATTTTTTTTCAAATTATTTTGGAGTTTTATTTTTAAGAATTATGTTATTTTGGTGTGTTAACAATAACAGTTCTTTGATTTCCATAGTAATATATTATGGATATTAAGAATGAAAAAAACCAGCGATTTTGAATTGATCCGTTTTTAAAAAATCCTAGAACCTGTTCTACGAGTTTTATAGAGTATTTGGTTCGTCTAGTTTATTTATACTCAATTATTTTTATTTATTGTTTGTTCTACATTTTACATATAATGCTAATTTAACAATAATAAATGCAGATTCGTTTTACATGTTTGCATTTTATACATTCAATCCCGTTATGCCCGAACATTGTTTAATAATGTAAATTGGCGAAATACGCAATTTTTTAAATAATTTGCAATGATTACTTGTTTTTTATACTCTAGATGAAGTCCGCAAGGTATTATAATTTTAGTCCAGCTCAAAAGCTGGTAATATAATAGTTTGTATAGCCTTGTTGTAGCCTCGAACAAAAAAAAATTATATATTACTTTTTGCACAGATCTGGACAAAAACTCCAAATCTGCTTGTTGTCCGTCTGTCTGTATTTCCGACGCACGATAACTCGAAAAAGCGTTAAAATAGCAAGCTGAAATTTGAAATCCGAGTGGTGGGTTGAATTTGTAAGGCTTATTTCATTAATGAGGGAAATCGTCCTATTCCTAGCTGCATACAAAAATTCATAACACAAGTGTTCACGAATATTGGCTGATAATTTCAGAACACTTAAAGCTATGACTTTGAAATTTTGTATGTGTTGATATTCCAATAGCTGCAGACAAGGCTATGAATATGAAACAAATCCAATAGGTTCTTCGTGTAGCTGCCATACATAAATCATTTAAATATGTTTTCATTTACGAAACTCCCGTTCGGCTACCTTCCGTACAAGTCTTTAAAACACGTGTCCACGAGTATTGGCCAATAACTTCATAACGCTTCAAGCTAGGAACTTAAAATTTTGTACACATTAATTTTTCATGGGTACTAGGTAAACGGATAACTGTGCTGAAAATCAAGTGAGTGCTGCAGTGGAAAAAATTCGTACACTTCAGAACTTTTCTTGGAATAAGGTCGTTCCATGAAGTATAGACCTCAAGCGTGACCTTGCCATCACTGATTCTCTTGAAACTTTGTGAACTTGATGAAATAGTTAAAATAAAATTATAATTTAAATTCTTATTATGTATTGTCATCATCATCATCAATGGCGCGAAAGCCCAAATGGGGCCCTGGCCTCCTACTTTGTATTGTGATCGACCTGAAATTTAAATAAAATACTTTTTTAATAAAAAATAATAAAGTAAAATTGATACCCTAAAATAGAAACCAGTTCGAGATATTCTAATGCCTCGAATACATATATGTTGGGCCAACCAAAGCAAACGTATACAAGCGCCAACATGTAGACAGTCCACCACTTGTCGGCGCTGGTGCTACTTCGCCGCTGTGTCGGTTTTACATCCACAAGTCAAGGGGGTGCACGCTTGGCCAATGGCGTACATATGTTGGCTAGCCGCTCAGTCAGCGTTTGGTACTTGATCACGACACAAATCACAACAAAAATGGCAGTTTGGGGAAATGAACAGACATTTCAATTTATTGAGCTGTACCAAGCTGAGCCAGCTATATGGAATCCGAAAGTGGATGCCCATAAAGACAGAAATAAGGTAAGTGTGGTTTTCAGTCGATTTACAGTTCACACACCTGACAACTGAAGCCAAACAAACCACGGCCAACGTGTGGACGGCAGCACTTGGGCTTTGGGCACGGTGGCGTTTTATATATAAATGCTTTATTGATTCAAATATTGTTAGTCTAAGTATGCTATTGCACTACTCTCCTCCGTTGGCCTGCATTTGTCCGACTTTGCACTGGCATACGTTGGCCCAACATGTGTTTGGGGTATAAGATTCAAATTCATATTCAAGTCACAAGGTTGAAACTTGGTTGTAGTGTGTAGACCACTGAGATATATCAAATGGAGGCCTTGATTTGCTATCTCACATGGCCGACGTTTTTAAAATGTCAATATCCGAAAAAGGTGTCCATGATAACCCGAGGTTCTGCATTATTGAACAAAATTTTGATGATTTTAAACATTCATTAGATTTAAAATTGGTAATGCAAATAAAATAATTTTTGATTGAAACATTTCTTTATGTTTCTTTCACATATTCAATTCATTTTAAGTTTAGAGAAACTTCTAAAGTTATCCGGGGTACAAATTAGGATTGAGCCACGGATGACCTGAATCTTAAGAAGGAAAGAGTTAGTAGCACGGTATGCATGTATTAAGGCGAGAAGGAAAACAATGACAGAACTATCAGATTAGCCAACATGAAAAATGAAATCCGAATTTTAGGTGTAATTTCGAATTGAAAAATTATCAAATAATTTGAATTTGATAAATACTTTTTTGGATAAACAATGCAAGGTATTGAAAGAAAATGAGTTCATAAAATTGCAACTAAGCTGTGTAAATTGTATAGGTAATATTGGCTACTGCAGTACGAATATAATACCATGTACTTATCGGTATGGCGCCAAATTCAAAAATAACGTATTACATGCTCAACCGTTATAAATATTCCTGAAGCTTTTATTTCCCAAGAAATTTATTAATAAAAAAATTGAAGTAAACTGTGAGTTGTGTTATGAATTTTGAGCGCAAAACACAACTTCTCACCATCAAATCGAACAATTTGAATTGTCAGAACTGATAATTCAAATTGAAAAGTTTTTAATTTTATTTAAGTTGTTGCCCATGTTTTTCGAAGTTCGAATTTTTAAGAAGGAGCGAGAGGGTACGATTTCGTCGGCTATTTCAATATGTCAAATCGTATAGGGAAATGAGCCGATGAGGTATCCATATATTATATATCAGTGGTGTAGACATACTAGAGATTATCAGACCTATTACGGAACTCAAGTCGAGTGAGTAACTCGAGTCAAGTGAGTAGCTCGACTCACATTTGAACTCGACTCGAGCTAAAGTTGTTATTATGAAACTCGACACTTGGAAAGCAGGGCCGGATTTTCCATAGGACTAAAAGGTTCTGTAGCACAGGGCCCCCACATTTTAAGGGGCCCCCAACAAATTTCACTGGGACCCGAAATTTTCATATATTCAATACAATAGAATTAAATCCTCTTGAGTTGCCGCTGGGCGAGATTTGTATTCCCTGCTGGGCGTTGTGAATGCGTTCAGAAGTTAGCACTTCGCTGACATTTGAGCGCACTCGCAACTGCCGCCAATCTAACACCGGACGCGGGAGGACCGTTAGGTGATAAAAGCCGGCGTGGGTTTTTGTGTCTTAGTAATTTGGCGTGTGATAGCACCCAAAATCAGATAACCAAAAATGAAGCAAATGGCATTCTGAATAAAATGAAAGAATTCGATACTGGTGTCATGGTTATTTTTTGGAATAAAATTTTAGAACGCTTCCATGCAACTAGCGAATAGCTTCAGAGCGCTGATATTGATTTACTAACTTTATGTCAACTATAATAGGTCTTTGTCAGGTTTTCTGAATAAATAGCGAGATTGTTTTGATAATATAGAGGCCGAAGCAGAGCAACATATAGAGAATATAATAGAAGAACAAGAAAAAGAGCACGTTTTTTTGATGAAGGCGATGCAATAGAAACGGAATTTTCTTCACGTGAAAAATTTTGCGTAGAAACCTTTCTGCCGATAATCGACTGTCTGTATCAGGAATTAGAGAACAGAGACGCAGCGTACCACAGCATTGAAAATTTATTTGGATTTTTAACGAATTATCAATTGCAGAAATTCAAGATAAATGTAAAGCTCTTATAAGTGCATATCCCAATGATTTGAAGATTGGTTTCGTTTATGAATTCTTACAATTTTCTGAAATTGTTAAGAAGGAAAATATTGCAAAAACTAAGCTCGCACGTATGAGCGAATTACTTGAGGACGGTAGTTCAATTCTTCGCACGTTTCCAAACGTAAGGATTTCGTTGCAAATGTATTTAACTATACCTGTAACATTTTGTGAAGGGGAAAGATACTTCTCTACTTTAGCAAGGATTAAAAACTATTTGCGTAATAGAGTTTGACGTACTAAAATCGATTGACTTTGATGAAATAATAAATGATTTCGCTAAAAGTAAAGCACGAAATATTCCCATATAAATAAGCATATTTTTAAAAGGAGCTAAGATGAGTAAGTAATTAAGGAATTGATAAACATTTCAAACTTTTCAAAATTCTTTACTATTGTCTTCATGATTTGAGATCATCTGGTTCAGTTCAAAATCCACTTTTATCATTTTATCATAAGCCTTAGTTGTTAGGGGGCCTCAAAAGTAAAATAGGCCCGGACCCCTTCATAGGAAAATCCGGCCCTGTTGGAAAGTCACTTCATTTCCAGCAGTCGAGTGAATTTGAAATTTCTTTCAAGTAAATACTCACTCGATCGGCTGTCATAATACGCAGTTCTTTTTACTCACGCTTTTTTTCGACTCAAAGTCGAGTGAAACTCGACAAGTAGGCACTCGTCGAGTTTCTTAATTGCAGAATGTGAGTTTTTTGGTCGAGTCGAGTTTCATAATAGGACCGTATATTAGAATTAGAGGTGGCCTATAGAGTATAGCAGGACACGTTCTATAATAATTGTATGGGGGTAGCACGGCACGAGGGTGGGTTTTTTATTTCTATCTCAAAAACAGCTGATGTTACAAAACTTTGTATGGATATACATATGTATAGGTTTCCTAGAAAAATAATTTAAACAAAAATAATTTAAATTGGCGTACAAAGCTGGCGCAAAAAAGGTAGGTAAAAGGGGGTCAATAGATTTTCACAAATTTTGTCTAAGAAGACCTTTTGTCGATTTAAAGATAAACGCCTAGAAATTTGTTTGCAATTGTTTTCTTGGTATTCGAGCCTTAAGTGGATGTAATGGGATTACATAAGTTTTCACGTGATTTGATATATCGGCCAGGTTTAATGAGATATCTAATTGATTTTTAATTCCGTAGGCTTTTTATAACATCACTTTTCGATAAATTTCAAGAGTTGTTAATATGCAACACCTAATGTGGTGTTTAAAGTGGTTGTATAAGTTTTCGCGAATTACGCTATAATTTTTAGGTCTGATGAGATATCGAATTGCTTTTATTCCACGAACTTTTTGTAAAAATGATCCTTTTATCAGGCATCATAAAATTTAAATCTTCGTGATCTACGGGTAAGTAATTAATATATTTCATTTTAATTCTCTTTACTTTCCAGTCGATCTCCTCTTTCAGCGAAATATAACCTTCAGCAATTCAAAAACGACTATCAGCATTACTCTTCTTTAAAGTGTTGCTAACTATTTCGTCTTCACTTAATTCCAGGCCTTGCTCTATTAAATAACTGATTTTTGGTTTTATTTGAAATTCAAAAATTATTAACTAAGTGGCAATCCTGGATTAACTGCATTTATTCAGCTCTGCGTATCAGTTTGTCTATTTTATTTCACAAAATTTTTTTCGGAGTCCAAATGCTGTAACTAATTTTTAATAATTAATTAAATTAATGTGCTAATTTATATATACCTGTTAATATTATGAAATAAATATTGTAAATTATTTACAATTACTTGCAGTAAGCATTATAAAATATATAAATATTTTTTTTCGTTTTGTATATGCATATAAAGCCTAATATTTCGTTTTATTTAATAAAAGTTATTGAAAAATAAAGCAATCTACCAAAGACTTTTTGATGTTTTGGTCTTAGCACTTAAATTCCAGACCATAATGATTTCTTTTAGTTTCATTTTCTAACTAGTTAGATATTTGTTTTACTTTATTTTTTCTATTCTTTTCTAATAATGAATCTGTTAAATATATTTTCAATCTTATTTTTTTAACTATTAAGCCTGTAGATATATATATATATATACATATATATATATATGTATACTTACATAATGTGAACTATAATACATATTTTGTAATATAGGCGTATTTAGAATTTGTTTTTTCCTAGTATTTTTTTCATTTAGGGTTTTGTAAATAATTTTACAGTTCAATTTCTAATTTCATATTTTCTTTCTTTATTAAATTTCGAATAATACCTAAATATTTTTCAATTGAAATTTCTTTAGTATTTAGTTTTTTAATTTATAAATATTTAAGAAGTTGTATTTTTTCGCATTTGTTGAATGTTAACTGCTACTGTGGTGTCTCTGAAGCAAACGATTTTTTTGAGAAATGTTGCTCATTTTATTTTTATTTAATACAATTTTTTTAATATAAAAAAATACCTATTTGAGATAAATATTAAATTTTATGTTACATAGCTTGTGATAAATCGTCGTATATGATGGACAGTTTTTGACCTTTTTATTGTTGAAATTAATTTTATTTAACTCGCAATACTTTTTGATATCCAATATATTTAAAAATTAATAATAACATTTTTTATTTATATAACAATAGCTTGGAAATTCACTGCACCTCGAATAGCGAATTTTAGCAAGTA
The DNA here is from genome assembly GCA_951812415.1 of Beris morrisii. Lineage (NCBI taxonomy): Eukaryota > Metazoa > Arthropoda > Insecta > Diptera > Stratiomyidae > Beris > Beris morrisii. The sequence goes on along the minus strand of OX638311.1, from coordinate 163,287,564 downwards.
ACTGCTCGGTGTTCTGTTTCATAAATAGCGAATTTATTTTTTCATTATCTATAAAGACTATTTACATGCAGTCAATTAAAATAAAGCACTAGTCGTCTTCACTTCCTGTATGACATCCGATAAGGATTAGGGCAGCAACACTGTTCCTGGAAAAGACGCGATTTTTGGCATTGGCCTTTAAAACCGTCAAAACTTATTCACTCTTTCAAGCTCCTTTTCGATTGTTCCTTTCCATGTTTTTTACGAATTTCACTTTTCCAGGCGATTATTTGAAATGTACTGGGTTTAGTTTTTCCATTTGGGTCTGTCTATATATATTCCCTACCGCTAAGCCGCCGAGGCGGTGGTTCGTCAAAATTGCTCTTAGCCAGGTTTGTAATCGATTTAATATTGTTGCCAACAATTTAAATAATATTACATTAATAGTTTTCATTTAATTTTTGTCCTCTTGGACGAACGCGCTCAAATTTATAATAAAAATTAATTAATTATATGGACATTACGGTCATTACTTAGGCCAACCCGGTATGCTCTCGAAGCTTCTCAACGAAGATAGCATGCTAACGTACATCTATCCTCGGCGGGGAGAGGAGAATGGGTATGAGAGAACAGGACACAGTTTTTTTTATGAATGGATATTATTGAAAAGTAAGGAAAACTGGGAATAAAACCTCGTTTACACGATGACATATAATATTTGTGATCGTTGATATCATGATAGACAAATGCATAATGACTCTTATCGTGAAAACTGCATGACAGTGCCTTTCGCACTATCAATTTATAGCACGATCACGTTTGACGAGAGAGTTGATAACACAATGGCGAAGTTTGCGAAATTATTGCAGTAACTATGGCGGTAACTATCGCCTGTATACCGAACTATAGCGAATTTTACACTTTGCGATACTTTTTTGTTGACACGACGTGTATATACTATACAGCCAGTCGGACTGTCGTACTCTCACACTGTCGTTATGGGCTCTAACGATAGTACTTTAACCGCGGAAACTTGGCTTAAGTAAAAACGTAGGACTCTAACCCATGCCCAATAAGTCTGTAAGTTTCAGATCCTGATTTTAAGAGTGTCTTCAGTTTAACTCACATTTATGTTGTACATACTCGTAGGTAAGTCTAGATAGTTAGAATGAAAAGTTTGAAATTTTGATTAAGTAAATTTGAGTTTCGTTTTTTTTACCATGCTATATTGCGATAAATGGCGGAATAGACACTCAAAGGTTTTTATGCCAAATCATTCGGAGAAAAAACAACTGAGTATCTGAAGTTAATCAGACACCAGACCCGTACCCTAGTGGGAGCTGACTGGACATTGTCACATGAGGAAGCATCTCTCCATAGGATTGGTCTCTCTGAGACTAAAACTTGCAGAATTTGCGATGACGAAGACGAAACACCAAAGCATATCCTCTGTGAATGTGAGGATTTAGCTCACAAAAGACTTTGTCACTTCGGTCAGCGTTTCATGGAACCATCGGAATTCCTGACCATTCCTCTTCGTAAAATACTAAGCTCAATGAAGCTCAGGGATTGAAGAGGAATCATAGTTAATCCGGAGGACGTCACAATAGGCCCAACTGTCGCTTCAGTGACAGAGGTTAAAAGACTAACCCCTTTTACCAATCCCCCCCCCCCCTAATCTAATCTAGCGATAAATGAGGCAATACCTGTGCTACACCAAAATTAAATTAGTTTCAAAATGTAACTGATTTATCCTTAAACCAGATAATCGATTTTTCCTTGACACAACGGAATTTGGTATAACCAGTATCTGAAGCTTGTTTATTTTTATTTTTGTCATTTGTCATTAGGTTGAAGGAAGTATACAAATATATAAAATAATATTGGCATACTATACATATGTTACCTTGTTATTATCTGTAGCTAATTTAATAGTTTTTTTTTAAATTAATTTAATTCACTGATATGTTTCAATAGACAATTTTATCTAATTTGATTCAATAAACTAATAATAAACTTATATTCGTTTCTTATATTAACATAATAACAAAAACGTATAAACCTTAATAACTTTAATACAATAGTTATAATTTTGAAATTATATTTTATTACGTAAATATAATAATAAAATGAAATTGGATTTTAAGTTTTTTAGTTGTTTTTAAAGCAAAAATGTTATTTGTTTAAAAACATTGGGTATTTTTTATCGGTGAGTTCATCAAACTTACATTGAAATATTATACATAAAGTAATATATTTTGTGGACATAGTAACAATTAATTTAATTAATTAATAATAATAATTATGGATAAGAAATAAATAAATATGTGTGTACATATATATACAAAAAATAGTTAGAATAATCCCTTTAAGGGATACGTATTTTGTAAAATTTACAATTATTTTACAATAGCGGACGCACTTAATTCTTTATTTATTTTCAATTTAACATTAATATATTTTAAATAATAAAGTATTTTTATTACAATATTTTTGGTTTATGTTTGATTTGCGATAAATGCAGCCCTCCTCTCTTCAATATTTTATTTGATGGGCGATATAATATGAATATATTTATCAATATAAAGTGTATACAAGTTTCGAATTATATATTCGTTACAATATAAACTCGATTTACATTAGCTATGTTGAATTATTTTCATTTATAACTTTACTAATATGTATCTAGCGTTTATTATTTTTCAATCGTTTTCTCTCAAAATATCATAGATTTTATTTACATCATATATTTTTAAATATATACAACAATTTCATATACATATATTTAATATACAGTTAATTAAACATTTATTTAAAGCTTTACCATTTGTTTTCTCATCGTTTACATTTTTAATGCAGGGTGTTTCACAAACGCTCTGCCATGGGAATATGGGTTCATTATGGTTAAAAAAAAAAGAATCTTTGTTCTATTTTCGCCATTGGTGTTTTTTGTGAGTCCTATATTTCCGAAGATTTTTCGAATCAACACATTATTTTTAACTTGAAAAATTCCAAAAAAAAATCAGGTTGAAATACTTTTTACTCTGAAAAGGACGGGTGAATGTCCATTTTTATTCCACTTTTGGAAACCCAAACTTTTTCTATTGTAGTGTAATGTAATGTAATAGCAAATTTTCTCTGACTTGTATTATTATTAAGACCTGGATCATAAGAGGTCCACGGCAAGTACAATCAAAACTAATTTCTCGGATTGAAATATGTAATTAAAATGTCTAAATGATTTATAATATTGCTACAATAAATTAACATAATAATAAATGATGCTCATTTTTGGGCACACAGATTATATTATATCTCCTAACAATGAAATCAGTTATGTTGATTGTTGGAAAAGCTACTGATCTTACCATGAGATTTGTTGAACCTTTCAAGGTATTCGATTCAGACCACAAATGGAGAAGGTTATGCGAATTCTAGACTTCAATCCGGGTAAATAGAGAAGTATTTGATTACAGAAAAAGCACCACACAAATGATGGATTAAGTAAGGAACTTATTTTTGTGTCTGGTCTGAAATTAATTTGTTTGTTATTCTGATTTCGTTCAATGTTCTAGTTCGTCACTACTAATAAAAATAAGTGAAAAAATATTCTCGCATGTCGCTACTAGAAAATAAGGCAGTTTTGAAAACACAAAAAACCTTCAATGAGTCATAACTCCATGGCAGAAAGTATGGGAAACACTCTGTATATTACAAAGTTACTGAGTTTTTTGATTTTTATTCGTTTCATATTTGTATTTAGTTTACAATAATTTACTGTTGTTATGATACTGTATGGATATATTTTATGTATGTATTTTATTTTGGTTCCGGATACCTCTACCTTTATTACTTTGGCAATAATATTCTGCGAATAGTTCATTTACTTTTAAATATTTTTTTTAAGGGTTATATAATTATTTTAAATTGTAGAAATATGCAGCTCTTTGTTTTTAATTAATTCATTTTATATGATATTTTTTACATTCATATTTACAAAACTAGTCTGTTTGCTGGACGGTTGATTGGGTACTGGTCTTTGGTAGTCACCTGCAAAAAAAACTAAAAAAACCTTTTCCTTTTTCGGAGCGGGGTGCCATCAACATTGGAACTTGATTTTTATGCGTTACTTTCATCTGAAATTAGAAAAAACTTATTTATTCATTTTAGAATTTGCTTCTATAACAAATAAATACAATTGCCAATTTTTCTTTTCATTTCTCCTTAACATAAAAACTAGACTGTTCTTCCTCTTCAACTCTTCACTCTAGCGCGATTTTCTATGAGATATTATACCACTCTCCCGTCGGCAACTCTTCACGTGAAAAAATTAATATTCGACATATTCCTTTGCTTGTCCTATGTACATACAGATATACAAACAAAGTACTTTCCCCTTCAAATCGTTCGTGAGATATAGTTTTACTTTATTATTCTAATAATCAAGTATTGTGATCAAATGGAAACTTCAAAAAATTGGTTAATCTTAAAATTTTATAATTCATACGCAACCGCCTTTGAAGAGGCTTGTAGCTTTCAAATCCTTTCGAGATTTTAGTTCAAATTCAGTATCTTACGATTGTCTAGCTGCTTATCGTGACTGCGGTATATAAAATTCATTATTCAGGACTAGTATCAAAAGAAAAAAATCTGCTAACAGTCTGGGTGCAACTTTATTATTTTTTGGGTAGAAGTCCGCTTGAGTTGCGGTGTAGGTTACTATGTGACTGAAAACTTAAAAAAAAGTTTAGGAAGCGATTAGAATAGGGTCACGCTAGAATACTTACGCCTCTGCCACAAATAACATATGAATTACGTAAATGGATCATACTCCGTAGTATTATATCAGTTGTTACGAGACTAGGAGGTTTTTCCTGATTTGGTTTCGGGCCATTGCATGAAATCGGAAATGCGTTTGCAGGCGATTATATAAAAAGTTAGTGGAAGTGAAAACCAATTTGATATCTCATCATACCTAAGAAAGCCTTACGTCCTTTTGGAGTTGAATATCTATGAATCCTGAAATCAACTTTTTGATGATTATGTAGGAAGCGTTAGGAAGTAAAAAGGAATTCGATATCTCATCAGAACTAAGAAATATGAAGGAATTTGTGAAAACATATGCAACCCCCTTGCACCGAGTTTTAGGCGATTATATAAAAAGTCCGTGGAAATAAAAACCAATTCTGTATTTTATTATACCTAAGAGATACACCGAAATTCTTACACCCTCTTAGTAAATGAATAGCGAAAAATTCGAAAAAGTATGGTCGTTCCCGCAGGGCCGGTTTCGTTCAAAGAAAACTTCAAACAGAGGCGGTGCTAGAAAAACTTATATAGACATCTTAGTCCTGAAAAGATATTGAACTTATTTTTTATTTTATTATTTACTTTTTGTTTTACTTTAATTATTATATTTTAGGAAGCATAATGTTAAAAAGATGAAATTTAACTCTTATAAGGAGCAATTCTGGTTAGAAACTCTGAACGGGTCTGGCTAATGTTTGTATCTTCGAGTAGGACATTTTTAAGGAGAAAATTAAAAAATTTCTTTGCCTTCATTCTGATGTACTATAAAACAAATTGAACAAGTCAACCGAAATCGAAAGCAGTACTTCAGACATGAGTGGTAGGTAGTTATTACTCGACTAAAATACATGTAGTTTCTTTTATTTGAAAAATGTAATTCTAGGTATTAATTAGTGTCAGCCAAATACTCTGGCGTATTTAGGTCTGACCTCACGTGAGTTAGTGGATGTGGTTGGTTATTTCTGCTATCAAGTTATTAATCAAAATATAACAAATATGAAATTGAAGAACATTATTTGCACGACAAAAATTCGTATTATTTCTTTTTTTATCCAGTAAAAATGTTTAAGTATACTCTTACGTTGCCTTAAAACTAGTGAAGTTAATCTAAGATACCAACGAAAACTTAATCGGGATACGAATTTCCTCTGCTTGACGTCATAAAATGTAATGATTACTAGAAGTAGCTGGCTAGTAAGACAAATATCGAAACACTTCAAATAAAAAATAAATGGCCGGTAACGGATCAATGCTCGTTCTTCATCCGAGTACACTATTCACGAGCACCTACAATACATAGAATAAAATGTCTACCTAAATATCATAGCAAATCGCATGTGAGGACATAATGAAAATTGTACTTTTATAAAATCGTGCAAATGTTTCCAGTTGTTTGAATTATTTTGCAATATTGTGGTCTTATCTTTCACTATACTAAAACTTAAATCTTACCGTACAAGGAGCTTGCATCCATGGTTCACCATCGATTTGCATTGGAAATGTCTTCTTGGTCGTTATCATAACTTCACTGCATTGAGCTAAGCGTCGTCCTGATGCCCTCAGTCCCGTCCGAACTTGTCCCATGTGTAAACAATTTTCTAATCCAATTACTTCAATAAGTCGATCCCCGAAGTCTACATCGAAGAAAATTTATAAAAAATTTATGGGCATTACCAAAGGTACTTAAGTTTATATCTATAGGTCAATATTACGGATGTGCTTGAAAAAGGAAGACGAAAGGCAAATAGGACAAAGCGTATCATGTGGAATTGTACGTTTAAACAGTTGGAAATAGGATTTTTCGCATTACCTTGAGTAGCAACAGATAAATCGACAGAATTAAAACTTGTCGCCGACAACTCTTTTCCGGAAGACATAAGACGTTTGCCTTTACGAAACGGCCCACCTTTTCGTATTCGTTTCTGAGACAAATGTTCACCCCATAAATTTGAACCACCATGTGTGTACGGAATATTAAGTAAAGCGATACCTTGAAGATGTGGTCCATTTACTAAATCCAAGGATACGCCATCACACTGCAAGTCCAGAAATGTAAGATTAGTAAGGATTTATTCACAAATACACAAGTTCAAGACATTAAACACAGAGTAGCAAGCACTTTAGAAAGCTTCCATATATTTTCATGTGCATAAATTCTTTAATGCTAGTTCAGTTGAATTTTATGCTTACCATCACATCGATGTTCTCGTGCAGATTCTTGCAAGATGCTGCAAATGTCTCCGAAGTTGCATATTCAAAATACCAGAGCTTGTTTTTCATTCGACTATTGAATTTGTGCGGATTCTTTTCTCGTTCTAAATGGAATTTCACACAAATTGCCGCATCCTTGAAAGAAACCAAAAAATAAGATATTCGTTTAATAATATACAGGAAATATAAAATGGAAATCTTTTTGTGACATTTCGATTTAAAATCGAGTTGGAAATGGGATTTTTAGATTAGAAAATCAGTCGATAGTGCATTTTTCTATAGCATGTAGGTACTTACGAATGCATAACAGATGTGATATAAAAAAGATGTAGTATACTAAGGAAATCGATAGAGCAGAAACAGAGGTAAATATGGGTACACAAAAGTGATAGCTTTCTTCGGTCTTAAAGGCTAAAGCACCTGTTGAATACATCTCGAGGGGGGATGTGGATGTTGAGGGTGATGGTGAAAGAGGGTAGAAAGGAAAACATTCTGATTTTTATTTCTCGAAAACCGTAATGTATAGAAAGCTAAAAATTGACGACTATATAGAGCCACTATAGAGACACCCTAGAAAAATTGTGGATAGGGGTAGCAAGATACAGGGGTGAGGGGTGGTGTTTTATATCTCAGAAACGGCTTACGCTAGAAAGTTGAAACTTGGTACGTATATGAGTAGAGTAATAGAGTAATTAAAGCAAAAAAAAGGTCAGATTTTTATTGGTGTTCAGAGGTTGAGTAAAAAACAGATCCGTGAATCCACATTTTCACGAATTTCGTTAAAACTTTTAGACATGTCGAGCTATCAAAGCAATTTTACTTCTACGGTCTCTTTATATAAGCGCCTAGAAACGTTCTTCCAAATTTTTCGATATCCAACCCCTAACGGGGTGTAAAGTTGTTGTGTACATATTCACGAATTCCGATATATTTCTTAGGTCTATTGATATTTGGAATTCACTTTCACTTATAAAAGCTTTACATATTCGGGGAAAAAAACAATTTAAGTATTTTACAATATTAAACCACCTGGGGTGTAAGGTATTTTTCAAGTTTTCACTGATTCCGAAAATCTCTTAGGTTTAATGTGATCGAATTTGCTTTTACTTCTATGTAATCTTCTATTGATAAAAAATACGTAAATAAAAAAAATAATATGCCATGTCTGGGCGCAACTTTATTATTTTTTGGGTAGAAGTCCGGAACGCGTTTAATGCAGAGAAGCGATATGGGTTACTATGCAACTGACAACCTAAAGAATAACCAGAACGCTATTTGGAACGTTATTTTTTTTATATTAACATGAAACCAAATATCGACATTTGATGGGAGGAAACCCTACGGCACGGAGATTATTAAAAACGTGAGCTCGCCACGTTATCATAATATTGCGTAAGTCAGGCGCGAACGCAGAAAATTACTTCCGCAGGGGGGGGGGGTTTACAGTCAAATTTACGCGTCGCGTATTAGTTACATTTAGTTGTGAGTTTTTAATTCCATCATTTGGGGGGGGGGGGGGGGTTGAACCCCCAAACCCCCCTGCGTTCGCGCCTAGCGTAAGTATACATAAAAATATAAATTGTAAAGGAAACGAGTACGTTCATAAAAAATCTGCCAACAGTCTGGGCGCAACTTTATTATTTTATGGGTAGAGGTCCGAAACGTGTTTAATGATGAGATGCGGTGTAGGTTACTATGCGACTGACAACCTAAAAAATAACGTTCCAAATAGTCTCCTGGTTATTCCTTAGGTTGTCAGTCGCATAGTAACCTACACCGCATCTCATCATTAAACACATTTCGGACTTCTACCCATAAAATAATAAAGTTGCGCCCAGACTGTTAGAAGATTTTTTTTATTTAATTACGTATTTTTTTATCAATAGAATAATTCATAGTAGTAAAAGCGAATTCGATCACATTAAACCTAAGAGATTTTCGGAATCAGTGAAAACTTTTAAACGAGAAAAATACTTAAATCGGTTTTTCCCCGACTACGTTTAAAGCTTATAGAAGTAAAAGTGAATTCCAAATCTCAATATACCTTATAAATATATCAGAATTCGTGAATATGTGCACAACCACTTTACACCCCTTTAGGAGGTAAATATCGAAAAATTTTGAAGATCGTTAGTAGGCGCTTATATAAATAGCCCGCAGAAGTAAAATTGCTTTGATAGCTCGACATGTCTAAAAGTTTTAACGAAGTTTATGAAAATGTGTATTCACGGACATTTTTTTTACTCAACCTCTGAACGCCATTAAAAATCTGAATTTTTTTTTTGCTTTAATTACTCTAATATCACATCTACATATACGTACCAAGTTTCAACTTTCTAGCATAAGCCGTTTCTGAGATATAAAAAACCACCCCTCTCCCCCGTACCTTGATACCCCTATCAAAAATTTTGTTTTTCTAGGATGTCTCCATAGTGGCTCTATATAATCCTAAATTGTTAGCTTTCTATTCATTATGGTTTTCGAGAAATAAAAATCAGAATGTTTTCCTTTCTACCCTCTTTCCCCATCACCCCTAACACCCACACCACCAACATTTTTTTCCCTACTAGAAGTTTACCGACCCCAACTCCTGTAAAATTTTCAAGATCATATCTGATACGGTTTCTGAGATATAAAAATTCCATTTTTTGAAAAATTGCTGTCCCCCCATTTTCGTGCTCCACCTCCCCCCTCAAAAAATTTAGTTTCGGTAGACTCCTCTTGTGATCCCATAAACAGTCAATTTTATCTTCCTGGTGTAATTGGTTCGGAAGATATTGTAATTCAAAGTTTTTGACCCCCCACCCCCCACCCCACCACCCCTCTTAAAAATGTTAGCCCTTGTCTAATCTTGAAGTATCCCTAAGGACAACAACAAAGTTTCAATCTTCTGACATCAATTGTTCAGGAGATATCGATTTTAGAATGTTTCAATCCCGTCTTTCATGCGTTAAAGAATCATTCCCCCCCCCCCCCCCCCCCCCACTTCCACACCCCTTAACCAATATCGACCATTTTTTTGCAATTGAGTCCATTATCATAGTACTACATAAGTTTTAAGTTTCAGCCTCCTAGCATAAGTGGTTCCTGAGATCTAGAAACCAAAATTTTTCGTCTAAAACGCTCCCCTCCCCTCTCCCCTTGTACCCCCACCCCTCGTAGGGGTTCACCCAATCTACCCACCATAAAAATTTCAATTTAATATCTCAACGGGTTTGGGAGCTACGCGCCTTCAAACGATTTTGCGTACGGCGGACAGACGGACATTTTTTTTGTTTTGCTTTTGTGAGGCTTACTAGTCCTAAAACGTGAAAATACAAAATTTCAGGGTAGCAAATTTTTTTGAAATTTCAGGTCGATCACAATACTTTATTATTAAAAAATAATAAAGTCAATTTATAAATATCTAACAATTCGATACTAGTCTCGATTACTTGAAATAAAATTCTTAAATAAAAATTCTATTTTGAAGAAAGTTAGGATATTAAAAAAAACTGGAAGTTTGAAGGAGGCGGGTGTTCAAAAGGGCGGGGCTTCTGAAAATAGTGGGTCAAAATAATTTCTGAATGGCTATATTTTTAAAAGGTTGGAACATCCACGTGGTAGCTAGACAATCTGAGTCAATTTTGAAACAAAAAAAACTGTTTAATCACACTAATATGATTCGACTATGAAATTTTATTCTACAATACATGCGATTTGCATTTGAAGGCACTTCTACTTAACTACACACCATTTTTTTCAGGCACTGTGAATCCATGGTCTGTTCTATGGAAATAATAACCTCAACTATCTCCAAAAGTGTGGCGAGTAACATGGGGAACGAAATTTCGCATGTATACAAAACAAAGTACGAGGACTGTCCCACAAGTACTCAATCTAACCAAGAAATCACAAAAAATTATAGAAAAAAAATTGTATTTCTCAACATAGTTTCCTTTTAGGTCATAGTCTCCTACCATAGTATTTTCTTTCAAAGAAAAACCACCATCTATACATCAGGTTGGGTACTTCTGGGACAGCCCTCGTAGCACGGTTCAGCCATCCCAATGTCGTATCAACGTTGGGAAAATTATCATATGTTGAATTTTGACTTAGTTACGATTTTACTTTATTATTTTTTAATAATAAAGTATTGTGATCGACCTGAAATTTCAAAAAAGTTTGCTACCCTGAAATTTTGTATTTACACGTTTTAGGACTAGTAAACCCCAAAAAAGCAAAAAAAAAAAAAATGTCCGTCTGTCCGCCGTAGACGCCGGACGCCGTACGCCGTACGCCGTACGCCGTACGCAAAATCGTTTGAAAGCGCGTAGATCCCAAACCCGTTGAGATATTAAATTGAAATTTTTACGGTGGGTAGATTGGGTGAACCCCTACGACTGGTATGTTTTTGTGGGGTGGGGGTACAAGGGGAGAGGAGAGGGGAGCGTTTTAGACGAAAAATTTTGGTTTCTAGATCTCAGGAACCACTTATGCTAGGAAGCTGAAACTTGGAACTTATGTAGTACTATGATAATGGACTCAATTGCAAAAAAATTGTCGATATTGGTTAAGGGGTGTGGAAGTGGGGGGGAAAACAATGAGTCTTTGACGCATGAAAGCCGGGATTGAAACATTCTAAATTCGATATCTCCTAAACCATTGATGTCAGAAGATTGAAACTTTGTTGTTGTCCTTGGGGATACTTCAAGATTAGACAAGGGCTAACATTTGTAAGAGGGGAGGTAGGGTGTGGGGGTGGGGGGTGAAAAACTTTGGATTACAATATCTTTCGAACCAATTACACCAGGAAGATAAAATTTAGTTTCTGTATATGGGATCACAAGAGGAGTCTACCGAAACTAAATTTTTTGAGGGGGGAGGTGGAGAACGAAAGTGGGGGGATAGCAATTTCTCAAAAAATGTAATTTTTATATCTCAGAAACCGTATCAGATATGATCTTGAAAATTTTACAGGAGTTGGGGTCGATAAACTTCTAATAGGGAAAAAAATTTTGGTAATGTTGATGTTGGGGGTGATGGTGAAAGGGGGTAGAAAGGAAAACATTCTGATTTTTATTTCTCGAAAACCATAATGAACAGAAAGCTAAAAATTTAGGATTATATAGAGCCACTATGGAGACATCCTAGAAAAATACAATTTTTGATAGGGGTATCAAGGTACGGGGGAGAGGGGTGGTTTTTTATATCTCAGAAACGGCTTATGCTAGAAAGTTGAAACTTAGTACGTATATGTAGATGTACTATTAGAGTAATTAAAGCAAAAAAAAGTTCATATTTTTATTGGCGTTCAGAGGTTGATTAAAAAAAATGTCCGTGAATCCACATTTTCGTAAATTTCGTTAAAACTTTTAGACATGTCGAGCTATCAAATCAATTTTACTTCTGCGGCCTATTTATATAAGCGCCTACTAACGGTTTTCAAAATTTTTCGATATTCAACCCCTAAAGAGGTGTAAAGTGGTTGTTTACATATTCACGAATTCTGATATATTCCTAAGGTATATTGAGACTTGGAATTCACGTTTACTTCTATAAGCTTTAAACGTAGTCGGGGAAAACCCCGATTTAAGTATTTTTCTCTATTAAACCCCCTGGGGGTATTGTTCAAGATTTCACTGATTCCGAAAATCTCTTAGGCTTAATGTGATCGAATTCGCTTTTACTACTATGAATTATTCTATTGATAAAAAAAATACGTAAATAAATAAAAAAAATCTGCCAACAGTCTGGGCGCAACTTTATTATTTTATGTGTAGAAGTCCGAAACGTGTTTAATGATGAGATACGGTGTTGGGTATTATGCGACTGACAACCAAAAAATAACCAGGAGGCTATTTAGAACGTTATTTTTTAGGTTGTCAGTCGCATAGTACCCAACACCGTATCTCATCATTAAACACGTTTCGGACTTCTACACATAAAATAATAAAGTTGCGCCCAGACTGTTGGCAGATTTTTTATACTTTAGACGAACTCATAGAGTATTATATATTATATTATATGGTGTATAGGTTTACTCCAGTCCGAAAAGTTTGTAACGCATAGAATAGAGCCTCAGACGAAAAAAAGATTAATATTTTTATTTTCAAGTGTTGGTCATAGCCTCCAAATCGGCGTGATGTTCTCCGTCCGAAGGCCTTGATCGTATTTTTTCGTTATCGGTCTAAATTGAAGTTTTGTACACATTGATTTTTGAATATTTACAGATTAAAGTGTGAATACGAAGAAATCCTTTGTGTAGAAATATTATACAAATTGCTTTTGAGCCAAATTTAAGGTCGAGTTCGTTAGTGAGCCAAATACCTCCATTCCTTCGAATAGCTCCCATACAAAAGTCCAAAAATACGTGATCAGGAATATTGGTCGATAACTTCTGAACGCTTTAAGCAACGAGTTCCAAAGATGTTGCATATTAGTTTTTTACGGTTGCAGGCAAAAATATGAATATGAAGAAAATTGGATGAGGCCTTTATGTGCATTTATATTCCATAACACACTACACCTGAAGAAATCGGTCTACCAGCAAGTCTAAATTTTACAGTAATTACTTTTAAGTGAGAGCAAATAAGTAAGGTCGAATTAACGAGATATATATATTGGAGATGACAGAAAGGGAATCAGTTGAGTCAGAACGATTCGCATTCTCTCACACGGAAAACGACAACAATTTGACACTTGACCATTCTTTTATTTCACTCACATTGGAATTACATCCCGCTCTTGAACACACAAAACAACAACAATTTGACATTAAGCCACTAGTGCATCTCACTTTCACCTGGCTTCAAAGAGCCCCATATAAAAAAGGTTCTTGCCGTCTCCAGTATATATATCTGTCTGAGTTGACTTCGTTAGTAGGCGAAATCACTCCACTCCTTCGAATAGCTCCCATACGGCTCCTTAAAGACAATAACATCAGAACGATTCAAGCTAAAAATTTCAAATTCTGTGTGTGTAGTTTTTCTCTAGTTACACATAAATTGTTTAACTGTATTGCAACATTTTACATGCCCCCCCCCAACTATTTATATGCTCCCAACTTTTGTATTATCCCAATTATCAATTCAAATAGTGGTCCAGCATTTCATCTAGCTTATAGTGATTACACCATGTTTTTTGTAATTAAATTATCAAAAAGTTTTTCTTTAGCTTGGTTGATCAATGTCAGGATTGGTAACTATAACTTTAAGATTATGCCATGGCCAAAGTTTAGTTGAGTAACGGTAATGGAGGAAGGCTTGATATAAAAGTTGTACTGTTTAGTCGTCCTAAATCAGTTGAAGTTGATGTAGTTTGTGAAGATAAAGCTTCCAATACTCGTATTATAGCTTATATTTAAAATTGTTGTATTACTTGTACTATAAAGAATGTACCAATGACTAATTTAAAGATTTTTTAGCAAGAAATGTTTTAGTAGTATAATAGTCCAGTGAATCCCGAATACAATGAAACTTTTATTTAAAAAGAGAAGACAAATAATTTCAAAAATCAATCCATAAGTGCAATACTCACCACACCAACTGAAAAATAATTATTGATAATGTTGTACGGTACAACAAAATCCTTTTCCGATTGAACCTTAATTGGTTTTTGTATTGGTATTTCGGTAATTTTCGGATTATTTGTAATCTCATTGAGGATATTCGCTTGAATTTCAGCAGGGTCCAATATGCTTCCATTGTCCTCAAGGACAGTCTCACAATGTGAAGACGACATTTCCTTGACCATTTCGCCATTTTTCGTAAGTTGTGTCGATGAAATTTCCGTTACGGATTTTGATATGCTTTTCGTATTTTCAACGGAATATGAGTTCGTCGTATTCTTCACCTCTTCGAAAGTTTGTATCACAGATTTTTCCACTATGCGTTGTGATAGTTCAACGAATTTTTGTACGTTTTCATGTAAAGTTACCTATGGATGTGAAACGGAAATATAATTTTTTTACGGTTAATCAAGTGAAAATGTAATTTAGGATTTTTCTGATATTCTCTCGAGATGGGTCACTTAGCAATAATTACTTTTGGTTTTGGAATTCGCTCCAGCGGAGCATTATTGGTCACTTCTATACTCCATCTATCTAACATGACAGTCGCTGATCGGCTTATCTTATCCATTAGTTTCGGTATACTTTCACCCTCGTAGCCACCACCCCATCGTAGGCATCGAGCCAAGTCATTACCTGTTCCCAGAGGTATTACGCCGATTGCCGGTTGGGATTGCAATTCAACCGAATCTAATGGAATGATAGCAATTCTTTTAATGACTACAACCATTCAAGAATGAAAACATGACTCGCGCTTACCCATCGCTTCGAGGACCCATCCGACGGTCCCGTCGCCGCCGCAACAAATCACCTTGAAACTTGGAACGTCTTTGAAAAGTGTAAGTCCTTAAAAAGAAATGAAAAGGAAACTTGAAGATCATTTATTAATTTATCCTTTTCAATGTCGTCATATACCTTCTAGTGGCCCGCCTTTCGATAGATCGTAAACTTGTCGTGGATTAAGTATATACTGGAACTTTCTTAAAATCCGATCGCCTTGACGTCCGCCGCTCTTTGGATTGACGAATACGAGGAGTGGACAGGTTCCAGGTGTCGCAGTTATTTGGAAATGGGTTGCCTGTTGTGGGGCTGGCTGTTATTAAATTCGTATTCGTACGGATCGATTTTTTTTATTGGAAATCAATTTTTTTTGGATCAAAAACACACATTACCTTTGACTTATTATTAGATGTATTCACTGACCTTTGCCTGTCTAGGACAGCAGGAAAGATCGAAGACGGGGGCACTATCATACTTGCATATTCACCAAGTAGGCATTCTTTTTTAACGGACGAAGCGCATCGATTATGGAGCTGTGCGAATTTTAAATTGTTTTATTTATTTTAATTGTATAAAGTGAATTATATGTTGTTCTATTCTTCAGCTTACACAATATATTAAACCCAACATATTACAGATATCTACACCATCAAATTGTTCTGACTGGTAAGCTGCTCGAAACATAAAGGCTTAATCTAATTTCTAAGCTTATTTCTTTGATTTTCATTCACTTTTTAATGCTTCTAATTCGTTTAATTAATCGTTGCTTCACCTTATTCTAACGAACCTATGATTTATTTGTATTTTTATCTCCTGCGTAGTTTTTCTATCTTAGCTTGTACATCTAGTTGTCGTGTTTTAAAAACTCGCTACTTATGAAAATTAAAATTAAGCTTGGTGAGCTATCTGCTTCTCGACTGTCCTATTTCACAACCTAGTAAGTGCTTTTCACAAAATTTTAAAGAAAAGTATGAAAACCTATTTTTACTCAGCCCTCATTATAATATTAAGGTGCTGTACACATTGCACACGACCGAACAAATTTTCCTATACGACTTTTCGTTTTCCGGCTTATTGCGAAATCAATAGTTATAGAAAAATTAGTTATAATCGTTAATTATAACATTTTCAAGAATATCATAAGAGAAAATCTTTAGAGATAATAAAGTTTAATTGATAATAAGAAGTTAATAATAAGTTTTAATTGATAATAATAAGAAACATACTGCAGTCACGATCGGCTGCAAGCCAATCGTATAATACTCTAGATGAATACTGAACTCCGATTTATATTGTAGTTGGGGATAAAGTAGAATTACGTGTGCGCATGTTGTATGTCCTTTATTAAGGACTCCCATTAGATTGCTACTCAAAACTAAAAGACAATATTCAGTGTTTAATTTCATATCTTGAACTGGGTAAGTCATCGAAAAAAAATTTCCCTTTTGAAGGACTTTCACATAGGAGGTGCAGGAAGGACTCACTCGATTTCTTACATATTTATCCTTTTACTTGGAACCATTTAAAAACGAACGTATAAAAAATTTCAAATTCGTAGCTTGAAGCGTTCAAAAGTTATCGAAAAATATTGTTGAGCACGTGTCTTAAGGACATTTTGTATGGCAGCTACCAGAAGGAGTAAAAGGATTTCGCTGATTAGTAAACTCGAACTTCGTTTTTACTCAAAACTAATTTGTAAAAAATTTCCAATTCATAGCTAAAAGATTACTTGAGTTATAGTAAGTTCCGTAAATTAAGTGAAGGCATTTTTACAGGATATTTGTATGGCAGCTACACGAAGGACTAATAGGATTTTCTTCATAATCATACATTTAGCTCCAACTATTGGAAAAATAACAAATACAAAATTTCAATGTCGTAGCTTAAACCCTTCTGAAGTTATCGACCAATATTCTTGAACACGTGTTTTAAGGACATTTTGTATGGCAGCTACCAGAAGGAGTAAAGGGATTTCACTGACTAGTAAAGCCGAGCTTTCCTTTCACTCAAAACTAATTTGTACAAAATTCCGAATTCATAGCTAAAAGATTACTTGAGTTATAGTGAGTTTCGTAAATTAAGTGAATACATTTTGACAGGATATTTGTATGGCAGCTACACGAAGGACTAATAGGATTTTCTGCATAATCATATATTTAGCTCCAACTATTGGAAAAATAACACGTACAAAATTTCAATGTCGTAGCTTAAGCCCTTCTGAAGTTATCGAACAATATTCTTGAACACGTGTTTTAAGGACATTTTGTATGGCAGCTACCCGAAGGAGTAGGACGATTTTGCCCGTTAACGAACTTAGCCTTACAAATTCAACCAAACATCCAGATTCAAAATTTCAAGATCCTAGGTGAAGGCGTTCTTGAGTTATCGTGTTCACGGACAGACGGACGGACGGACGTCAGGCGGATTTGAGGTTTTTGGGCACAAATAAACAAAAATAATATATAACTTTTTTCGTCCGAGGCTTGGTTCTATGCGTTACAAACTTTTGGGCTGGATTAAACTTATAATACTCTATATGATTTCATCTAGAGTATAAAAATATCCGTCCGTCGTACGAATATTTTTAGTCGTACGACGGATTCATTTTTCTTATTATCAATTAAAACTACAATTCTCTAGAGATTTTCTTTTATGATATTCTTGAAAATGTTATAATTAACGATTATAACTAAAGATTTCGCAATAAGCCGGAAAACGAAAAGTCGTATAGGAAAATACGTTCGGTCGTTTGCAATGTGTACAGCACCTAATAATCCGGTATATGGGGTCCACCCAGATAACCTAGGGGAACTCTTAACATATCGGGATAGCAACATTCATTTATGATGACTGACTAATAGGAAGTTTTTGGGCACTCTTCTAAAATTTTCTAAAAGTACTTACTAGGTTTTGAAATAGAACATTCGATCTATATAGGGAAACTTTTTTTCCATTTTTCTATTTAGTTGCGATTTTTCTCCAATAGTTATCTTCAATTTTCACTCGTTTGGACTTGTTCTCATGTTGCCGTGAATAAAGAAAATAATTCCCATTTTTAAATCTTTTCCATTAACTGACAATATCTTAGGCGTGACTGCTGTAGAGAATGTGATTAAATGAAATAAAAAAAAATGTCGTACAGTAGAAATGATAGTGTGTCACTGTCGTATTGTATTGTAAGTAAACATTTTATCAAAATTTAAATTCACCTTACGACTGAGAGTGAAGAAACATCCACAGTCACATTCATAAGATATTATATTCGGAACTGGGATATGGGAACTGGATCGTTTATAAAATAATAACATCAGTGGCGTTATTAGTAGGATATATATAGTGTCCTTCTTAAGAAATGAGCATGAGAAATATTCTTTCTGTGCGCAAAGTTCGCGTAATGCTATGTTCAGACTACGAGATTGACGCGTTTAAATCGAGTTAAATGCGCTGAAAACACTTCCCGGACGCGTTTACGAAAACACGTAGCTACTACGTGTTTAACCGAAAACATGTACTGCGACCCTCGCGGAAATCGAAGTAAACTTTGGAAGAAACTATTTAATGCTGCAGAAACTCAATTTTGTGCTTGTGCAACGACTGCATTAGCTAATAAATTCCGTTTTCATTACTGCTATACAAACTAATTTGTTTCAAACAATTTAGAAAGCATAAATGAAAACAGCTGAAACACAGCTGAATATCTACTTGTCAAAAGAAATCACTTCAAGCTATCATGTATCAAAATAAAACGAGTTGCCTAATCTGAACACTACTTTTTTAACATGTTAAATTTACCTACTTAAATGCGTTTAAAACGCATAGTCTGTACAGGGTATAAGTCCCTTCACAACATTTTGGATGCCTACTATCTAGGATATAAACGGATACTAGAATATTCAAATCGATTTATAAATTACCATCATATGACACCAGCGGCATGTTCGACCTGTGATACCGTGATAGGCCTTAATTCGTTTCCGGCATTTCGAGCAACGGCCGTAGCAATTTCCTTCCACCCAATGATGCAATAATGGATCCCCACCTTTAGCCTTCTTGGACTTAACATAAGTCGCTATACAACTTGCGGGGGCATGTTGGACACATCGTTCATGTACGGTATATTTACACACTACAGTGCAGGTTCAACGAAATGTACAACACAGATGATGTATGTATGGAAATAGAGATAAAAAATATTGCATCATATAATTAGCTCGCTTCAAAGGTACACATGTATACTTACGGACACAGCAGAGTCCTTTTTTGCCAAGCCCGACAAGCATGTTTAGGCAAAGATTACAGTATGCTGGCCTGCTGAAATGTTTCAATCTCCAAACATGGATACCATCATCCTTGATAGTGTTGTCGACACCTATTTTTTATGTTTTATGTGAATGTCTTTTTTTATGACGCAATTTAATTAGCACAATATTGTATTTTATGATTTACCTAGAAGTACGAGAAGCGGTATCGTTGTCAGACCGCCACGCTGCCACTCCTCAAGTGAAACGGTTCCATCGGCATCGAAGTCTATCTCGACCATCATGTCTTGGAGAATCTAAAAATTAAGTTATGTGTCTTTATAGACTACTTCACATACATGTTAGTGTTAATCAGTATATGCTATAATTGGATATACTAGGTCCGATTGATCGAAAGCTTGAAAAATAATTTTTGTCTTACCGGTCTCAGCTCAGAAACATCCCATCCAAGATATTCCGCTACAGACATCATTTGGCTAACAATTGCATCCATTTCAGCCGTATCTAAAACTCCATTACCGTCAGTATCATAAAGGCGGAACATAACTATAAAAAAGCAATAAAATCATAACAGTTAATTAACAAATTTTCTATGCTTTTCTCAAGAAATTGATCATATCGCCGTGTCGGAAGAACAGTGACGCAACTGCAAAAAATTCTAATTTTTTTCGAAGAAACAATATCATTTTTGACAATTGCCGACAAGCCATACGAGCTTAGTAATAGTTACTATAGACAGCTTAGATCAAGAGCACGTTCGTTTAAAACAACGGGGAACGATTTTATGCAAGAATAGCAAAACCAAAAAATATTGAAATGTGGAAACAAAAAATTTTCAAAATTGCAGTTGCGTCACTGTTCTTTCGACACGGTGATATACGAGTATGTCAGCAGTTTTGCACAATTTTTCACAAATATGCGTATACTCTACTTACATTCCAATTTGTCTTCTGGACGTTCGGCTTCCAATAGTGATAAGTAGCATACAACATCCTTAAGTGGTACTTTCAGTGTGAGCGGATCCAAATATGAAAGTTTCCTTGGAATAAGTTTAATATCTAGAAAAAAAACGAAAATAAAATTATTTCTTAATACAAAACAGCACAGTACGAAAAATCTTGTGCCGAAAAAGTCAATTGCTCCCGAAGAAGTTAGCGATGATTTGTAATGTTGATCGACTGTATGAATGATTGGAATTCTTCAGAGACTTTATTAATTAATGTGAAGATTTTCGAGATATACGGATATTCGTTAATTAACAATGTTCTTGGATCCGATCAGTGTTATTCATCAATAATGTTGACAAACTATTCGAATAGGTAACATAGGCTGCCACTACAATACACAGGGCACTATGAAACGGAACTTTTGGTATTGAACGAACAACTGTTTTAATCATTACGTTCTAATGAAGAAAATGTTAATGATACTCATAGGCATCAGGTTGCAATATTGAAAGGTTCTTATACTCCTGACATAATGGTCGGCAATATAAGAATCTTACCATAATAATTGTTATTATGAAAATATGCATAACGGTGTTCCAGTTATTAGTAATTTGACTATTAGTTTAAGCAAATCTTACTTAATTACTTTTCAATACCTAATAAAGTATTGTAATCAACCTGAAATTTCAACAAAATTTGCTACCCTGAAATTTTGTATTTTCACGTTTTATGACTAGTAAGCCCAAAAAAAATTAAAAAAAAATCCGTCTGTCCGCCGTAGACGCCGTCCGCAAAACGCAAAACCGTTTGAAGGCTCGTAGCACACAAACCACTTGAGATATTAAGTTGAAATCTTTAGCGTTTTAGACGAGAAATGTTGGTGTCTAGATCTCAGGAACCACTTAAGCTAGGAGGCTGAAACTTGGAACTTATGTAGAACTATAATAGTGGACCCATTTGAAATGGCGGATATAGGTTGAGGGAGGGGGGGGGGGGGGGCGGACAATACATGCGTTTAAAAACGCTTCGAAACTGGGATTGATATATTCTAAAATCCATATCTCCTGAACGATTGATGTCGGACGGTTGAAACTTTGTGTTTGTCTTAAGAGATACTAAGAGGATTATAAAAGGGCTACAATTTTTAAGGAGATGATGAGAAAAAAATATTCAGGTTGCGGGTGTAAGAGGTGATGGTGGAAGGGGTAGAAATGAAAAAATTCTGATTTTTTTTTCTCGAAAGCCGCAATGGATAGAAAGCTAAAAATTGACAACTGTATTGGGCTACTATAGTGACATCTCAGAAAAATGATATTTTTGATAGCGGTAGTAAGGTACGGGGGTGGTTTTTCAAATCTCAGAAACGGCTTATGCTAGAAAGTTGAAACTTAGTAACTATAAGCAAAAAAAGTTCAGATTTTCATTTACGTACAAAGGTGCAGTAAAAAAATGTCCGTGAAAAGAGGTTTTCCCATAATTTCACGAATTCTGTTAAATCTTGTCGGATTTAACTTACGAATGAAGTACACCAAAGCCTAGAATAGACAAGAACAACCTGTCATATAGTTCAAAAACAAAATGGAAATGCACCTTACGCCTCACATGAAATATGAAGAAGCTAGATTATGGCAATTATTAGCTTTTAGATACCTCCCTAGGATTAGACAGGTCCAGTTCCTTATCATATTTTCTATTCTGCTATTTTAATATCCTCAACACCCTGATACTATATCATTAAATTCTCTCTCAAAAGCCATCATTTTTAATTAATTTTAAGATCCGGACGTAGAAAGCCGGAAATGTGAAACTTATAATTTTCCACTTGAAGACGTCCAGTCCTTCCAATTTATTTTCTATATTACATAAAGTTATTTTTCGGTAAATTTATCTGGGATACATTCAACGGACTAAAGTCGGGTAGGTAGTGTAGCGTAATTCTGAATTTACTCACCTTCGATTCTACAATTAACCGAATTGTTGCTCTTCTTCGAAGAATTCCTGGACATCTGAGAATGGCTATGACTATGCGAATGTGATGGACTAGAATCAGCGGATCGACGTGAAGTTGTTTGTAGGACACTGGGACCGCCCAAAGGACTTGGCGTTACCGTAACCATTGGATGAATGGCTCCTATAGAAAAAATTTAATTTATCGTTATCGAGAATACAGTTCAGTAATCATCCTTTTATCCTTGGTTGAGACCTGGACTAGTGATTGCAAAGGGTGAATCCTACCTGTTTTAGTTTTCGCTTCATTGGACGAATCATATCCTAGCCCATGCCCGAATGACTGTAGTTTGTCCGTAATACCATGAATTTTCTCCACAAAACTTTGCCTTGGTTCCGAGGGGACATTCTGTGGCACCTCAACAAGATTATTGATGTTCGGCATTGATCCTAAAATTGACATCAAAACTTATAGGCGTCATTCGAAAAGCAAAATGTCAATTATCCCGGATAGACTTACTATATCAAAGGAAAAAGATCAAAAGGAACTTAATATTGCCGATAGGTTCATAAAATCTTCCATCAGTTCTATCATTTAGTTTGTTGCATAAGAATTGTTCTCTTGGGGGAATGGGATTAAATTGGATTTTTGCAGGGATTGCGTATAGATTGCAAATTCTTGGATATATGAAATAGACTAAATAATATAGCACCAACCTTTAGTGTGTGATGTGACGGGAGCACATGCCGCCGTACTGCTAATTGCAGCCATTTGGTTAAGTGCCTTTCCTTGCTGTTGAGATTGAGCGATACTGGGTTTAAGAAATGATACGAATAAGTGCTTGCATATTTCTTCGGGTGCTTCACAGTCAAGGAAGGCATCCAAGAAGCGACGAAATCCATCATAATCGATCTCCTGTAAGAAAATAAGAAAAAAAATCAAGTTTTTGTGCAGTATGAGATGGTTAGCTAAGATAAGAACGGAATATAATAATTGAAATTCTTTTATTTTTTTAATTCATTAAAAGAAGAGAGAGACCTATTGTGAAATGAGTTTACGAACAAATTATCAATCTTGACTTGACTAAGAATTTTGGACAAGCTCATTTGTAAGCTATCGAAATTTCAAACGCTTTGACCCTGATATTTTGTTTTCAATTTACAGTTTTACAGTCGCATTGCACATACCTATTCAAGAATATTTTGAAACAAATTTCTCTTTATGGTTATTAAAGTAGATATTTGAAACCCTTTTGTCTGTGATGTCTATGTGAATCCTCTCGCCTTTAATCCAAAAATAAAATTGGACGGAGATCTTCGGAGATATTGTCGCTGAATGCGATTGTCCAGGTCACTTGTGAATCGTCACTTGGGTGCCTTGCGTCAATATCTGATTGAAGAGACCCACCCCTGTTTGTGGATTCCCTGATCATATCGTAAACAATCCTCGTATCCAAGGGCCAATACACTTCGAAATTGGCACATTAAGGAAGATAGAGTAATCAAGGTTTCTGTCTGTATCTGGAAAATAGAATGTGAACTGGGTGGATCATATCTGGCGAGTTGAGCACGGAAGAAGTTCCTATCAACGGAATGTTCAGTATCCAAGTAAAGCAAGCGAAGTATTGTTTCGACTAGTTCGAGTTATTAGGCTCATTTCACACTGCACGGTTTTCACCATACGGCGAGAAACCGTACGTCATAACTCAAAATGGGCAGTCGTTCATACTGTACGGTTTACATACGGTTTTGTTCCCATCACAAGCTTCTTACGTTCAGTACAGTGCTGTCGTTTTGTAATTTTCGACAGTAGTGTATTTAAGTGTAGTACATGAAGTACAATAGTAGTACAAACGACAGCACTGGTTCAGTATCTAGTTCAAATTTGTGACCGTCACGGCGCGACGTAACACCGTCCAATGTGGAAGCATACATTTGGTCACGTGGGTAATTATCCCACCCTTTCGTACTCCACCTCCCCTCTCGAAATTTCTACATTCAGTAGACTCCACTTGTGATTTCATATATGGAAACCAAATTTTACCTTCCTGGTACAATTGGTTCGGTAGATATCGTAATCTAAATTTTTCGTCTAAAATGCACCCCCCCTCCTCCTCCCTCACAGCACCACCCCCCAAAGATAACAATCGTAGGGGTTCACCCAACGTACTCACCATAAAAATTTCAACTTAATATCTCAACGGCTTTGTGAGCTATGCGCCTTGAAACGGTTTTGCGTACGGCGGGTAGACGGACATTTTTTTTTTTACTTTTTTGGGGTTTACTAGTCTTAAAACGTGAAAATACAAAATTTCAGGGTAGCAAATTTTTTCAAATAATAAAGTAAAATTAAATAATTTCATATCAACAGAAGAAAAATTTTGCACTACAATAAATGTTTTTTCTAACAAAATTGAATCATATGTTTTTTTTTTATAAAAATTTCATATGTCATTTTATAAAAATAAATAAATTGTCGTGGGAAATTTTGATGGTGCTGGTGAATAGGGTGACGGTGGGAGGGGGTGGAATGAAAAGAATTCTGATTTTTATCTCTCGAAAACCGCTAAGCATAGAAAGCTAATAATTGACGACCAGAAGTATCCTAGAAAAATAAAATTTTTGATAGGGGTAGCAAGGTACGGGGATGGGGGTGCTTTTTCATATCTCGGAAACAGCGTATGCTAGAAAGTTGAAACTTAGTATGTATATGTAGAAGGACTACATGAGTAATTAAAGCAATAAAAAGTTCAAAATTGTATTGATGTACAGAGCTGGAGTAAAAAAAATGTCGTTGAAAAGGGTTTTTCCAACATTTTCATGAATTTCGTTATATCTTTTAGACATGTCGAGTTATAAAATTAATTTTACATCTTTGGGCTCTTTATATAAACCCTTAGAAACATTTTTTCAACTTTTTCGATATCCAACCCCTAAGGGGGTGTAATGTGGTTGTGTAAATATTCACGAATTTCGATATACTTCTGAAGTCTCATTAGACGATATATCGAATATCGAATTCACTTTCACTCGTAAAGGCTTTAATTAAAAAGACGAAAACCCGATTTCTTCGATATTAAACTAACTGGGGGTGTAAGGTATTGTTACGTGTAAGCCTGGCCACCGCGCAAGTCGATCGATTACGAACAGGGAAACATCAACAACCGAATACCTAAGCTGCAAAGTAACCCAATCAAATGCCTAGTTGAGTAAATAAGGAGAGCGGATCAACACGATTATACCCCCACTCTAATCGAATGCTCTCCAATGTACTAGAACCCTATACATACACCACCGAACGAAGATCGAAATGGAAAGCTCTAAAGCTTGCGAGAAGATTCCACACACATCACTGAACGAAATTTCAAGTACATCCTAGACTGCAACCGGATAGTATAAAAGCAGGTGAAGCTTTCAGCGAAGAGACATAGTAATTTTTATTACGTCGACTGTGACAGCCAGCGTGTATACGCGACCGTATTGGTAGAGAGCGAAAGTGATCGAGTCAAGCGATATAAATAAGCGGGCAGTGCTGCCATACAGTGCGAATTATTGTGCGAATAGAATCAATAGTGCGATTGAATAAATTATCACTTATTTTTATTTTAACCGAATTGTGTTTCACTTGAAATCCGGTGAACCCCTAGCTCGCAACAGTATTTTGCACGTTTTCACGAATTCCGAAAGTCTTTTACGTTTAATGAGATCGAATTCGCTTTTACTTCTATTGAATCTTCTATTGGAAAAAATACGTAAATAAATGAAAAAACAACTTTATTATTTTTTGTGTAGAAGTCCGAAATGTGTTTAATACTGAGATAACCTAAAGAATAACCAGGAGGCTATTTGAAACAATATTTTTTAGGTTGTCAGTCGCATAGTAACCTACACCGCATTTCAGTATTAAACACGTTTCGGACTTCTACCCAAAAAATAATAAAGTTGCGCCCATACTGTTGGCAGATTTAAAATTGGGAAGCAAAAATAATTGTTTCGAAAAAGACAGAAGACAGAAGACAATAAAGTTTAATTCAAGTGGTTAAAGTCATAAACTGAATTTCGTATAGATACTGTAACCTAAAATAGTTGCAAAATGATCCGAATTTTTTTACTGCGTATAGTGGTATGGACAAACGTAAGCCTTCAGTTTTCTATCTTCAGCGGTTCTCGAGATATAAAAATCGGAATTTTTGCCTTGCTAATGTGAGGTGCTGTCCAAAACGACATAATAATGCCGATATAATGGCATCGCATTACGTAGTCCTTTTAACTTTGATTTGTGTAGTGCCAGTGGTTTTTTTAACACTGTTTAGCTATGTACAACAAAACTGTCTTCCCTAATTCTCATTCTCGGAATTGACGTCATCCGATTTCTATATAGCAGGATATCGTTGTTGAAGTCACTCGACACCATAAATCCGAAGGACGCCAAACGATAGGAACAAAAGTCTAATGTTTGGTTGAGCATTTTCTGAAGCGTAATACACTACATTGGAGCACCGTCCGTCGTCGTTGGGACACCATAAGCTCGCAGTAACGCCATCACGTTCCGGCTACAATTAATTTAGCTGTAATAATATCATCAAGTCCCGTAAGCGTCTTCTTAACAGCTCATATTACATAATTTCATCGCACAATACTCCTCCATTAATAATTAGCTGTAAGGTGGTGGCGGCGAAGTGGCAGAATGACGAGAACTCTCATTTCGTCCTGTTTGTAGTGAAGAAGACAGAATGCGAGTAAAAGAATGCCGCACAAAACCACCGAGCAATTTCCAAACTACCAGCTAAGTATAATTCGAATAAAAGTACTTTTAGCTAAAAATAGGCGCCTCCTTATCATCAACCTGTATTCTGTATGGGCCTTTTTTTGTATACCTACGGGGTTATTTTTCTGGCACTCAACAACACGCCAACCCTTAGTCGCTGTCCTTGCTTGCTAACCATGTTCATGTTCAATTAGAGGATGCAAAGAGATATGTAAGTAGATGATGTAATTGATAGTATTCTACGGGTATTTACCTGGTCTATGCTATGCTGTGCTGGGTTGATCCAAGGGGCTTGTCCAGAGGAGCGTTACGCTTACGAGGCCATCCGATAAGGATATGTTGCCTCCTCTCCTTTGAACTCTTTGCGGTAGTATAAATACATAAAAAAAATACCGTAGAAAATTCTTTCCGAGCTTCAAGGTGAACTCGATCTCAAGTTGTATTCATTTTCGGTGAAACGTACAAATGCAATTCGAATTTAATTTCAAGGGAATTTGAACACGGTGTAATGGAAACTGTAACGAACGTTTTCTCTGCTTCAACTCAGAAGTATGAGGTCATTCCAAGGGCTAGATCTATTTCGAAGCCAAGGTGGAATGAGATGCTCCCGGTGTGTCTTACACATTTACTTTATTCTCGTTTAATATGGATCTAGTTTTCAGTTCCGTTAAGAATCCAACAGTTCCATTTAGAATGAAATCGGTGTAGGAGGTAGGATGTACCGATCCCAGGCAGGAAATAGATATACCTTCATGTCGTGTATTTAATGATTTCGAGAAAGTGCTGGTGGAATCTTGGGATTGATGTTGAATTTGAGAGGAAAGTAAATTAGATTCATCGATCAGGAGAATTCTCTGAAAGGTCTCAAATAACATTTAATTACATCATGGAAAATCAAAAATAAGAAATGAAAAAAAACTGCAAAATTTTGGGTTTTTCGTGATTGAGTTTTTACCGGGATCGGTACAAAATTCAAACATCCTTTTTCAAAACATCGAATTTCAAATAAAAACGATTTTTCTTGGATTAACTGCTACAATGTTGCGAAACACTGCTCGGGTATGCGGAATGAAGAGGATTTATTTTTGACAGTTACTCATAGTTTTGCTGTTCGCTGTTCGGACTGTCTCTCTCACACCAATGTACACACGATTGTATGTTAAAGTCTCTATCTCTCTCCATTTGGATTTTCTAGCCGCTTTAAAGCCGCAAAAATAGTCAGTGTCATAACAGCATTATGTATAAATTATGGAAAGTGTCATGTTATGTAATGCTGTTATGACACTGGCTATCCAAACTTGATACAACCGCAAGAAAATCCAAATGTGCGACAAGGCGAACAACATTAAAAGAAAGAGATTACCGATAAAAATTCCCTTTCCGGCGCTAGCGGCATCTAGTAATCGAAATTAACAACTGATTTTTTACGAAAAATACTGGTTTTAGCGCGTTATATTATAATAATAATATTTCTGTTTCACGTTTGTTTGAAAAATTTTCGTTTTTGTACTAAAACTAAAAACCAATACTGTCACTAAAAAACTATAGTCATGGCAAGAAAAAGTGAATAAATTTTTTCAGTGATCTTGAATGGTGAAAATAGTCGAGCAACATTTGATTACAATATTATACATACGAGTACATACAATTTTTTTGATTGGTGGAAACGAAGGGGAGAAGCAAGAAGGTTCCTCTTGGCATCCTCTAAGGGCGCCATAGTTGACGTCCGTTTAACAGCGAATAGCTTGCCCTATGAATCCTACATCACCGATATTGAGCTACTCGTATAGACAATTTTAAATCTGAGAAAGGTAAAATACTGAATTCGATAGCATCACGCCGATGTTATGGTTCATTATGCTTTGCTGTTTGATTTTTTCATTCCATTCTTTTACAGATCAAACCCACAGAGTATACAAGTTCTTATCATCAAATGCTGATATTCCCAGAGAAGGAAAACCTTTAATCTTTCCCAAAGGATCTTTATGCGGAACTACCATAGCTACCACAGCACCAAAAGGTCAGATTACGCTGATTGCTTCTTGGTATTTTATTCATTGCGTACCTTCTTTCTACCTTATTTTATGACTCCTGCTTCTCGTTAAAAGGCTCATTTTTTGCTCGCAAGAGGACTAATCTAGCTAAAGTACATAACAGGGCAATAAAAAACTCGTTTATCTTGTAGGCGAATTATTGTACCTTCTTAACTGCGAAGTTTTGGATAAACGAGTATCTAATTCACCTCGTTACCATTGGATTTTTTTATTTCCAGAACAAAAATAAGATAGAAATGAGAAGAAAATTTCAAAAACATTAGTTTTTTTAAGTTTCTCTTCATAGCTCCTAAACGATTCGAAATCGATAGTAATTTAGCGGTAATGCTTTACATACTCCGAATTGCAATCAAAACAAAACCATAAACTTTGACCATCGGTAAACTAGTGAAATATGTGTAAGTGGATTGATCCGAAAATAAATATCCTGGACACCTTCGTTTTGTACAACTTCAACTTTAGATAATAACACTTCTATGGCTTAACGTTTTCCAATTTCCTGCCATTTCACGTCCAACTTTTCCATCATTTTCGGTGGGCGGCATATATCAAGCGAGTGGTGAAAGTTTCAGAAAATGTGTTTGCCATTTTCAAACGACAACACTAACAATTCACAAAATTCGGCACAGAATATTGCAGAAAGAACCATTGAAATTCATGAAAGCATTGGTGAAAGTGCGAACAGCCTTGTTCCTTCCATATACCACACGCTAGCTCGGTATAACTACAAAGGCATCTGTACTATTCCTTCAGTTCAAAGGAGGAGGCTGCTACAATGGATTTTATGTTCGTTCCATCAGAACTATATTACGACCGCAAAGTCAATAAATAGAAGTTTCGCTACGTTAGAACAGTGACGTCACCAAGTTTAAATTTAGGATGAAAACGTGACTTTTACTGGACTTATCGCTGGATCTTCAGATGGGTCCACTAAATTAATTTTGACATTCTTGATTCCATTCTGGGTTAGGGCGTTCAACTTTGGTAAAAACAGTTGTCCGAAAGAGCGATAGATTCGGAATATATATCACTGGCAGTCCTTCCAATTCATCGCTCTAAATCGGTCATATCAGACAATTTAATCGAGGACATGTGAAACTCGAAAGCTTGTCTGACTGCCTCCATTGATGCCTGAACCTCGCTCTAGAATTTTTGGGTACGCCATACTTCGAGGAGTTGATGTAATTCAATTCTGCTCTGAAAAAAGCCTGAGTAAGGCGAAATGTGTGAGTATGTGCACGGTTACCTGTGTGTTTCTCCAGGAGAAAGTTATGAGAAATTCCAGGAGCTATCTGTCGTCTAGAATAACATTCAAAATAATGGTTTTCTTGTCTTGACAATAAACTAAGTGGAAAGTGGAAGCAACCAGTACGGCAATAAACTTTTATTTCGAGTAATTGACAGGAAAGTAAGTACCACGTAATATATAGAGATACTCTTACCTATGCTATTCGTGCTTCTTACGAACGCGAGCTTTTTTCATTATAATAAGCGTGTCGGTGTGTGTCTAATTGAGAGTATAATAAAGGTAGGTTCGAGTAAACGATGCGGTTCATTAGACGACTACAGATACTTCCAATTCATCTGACCTTGTGGAGTAAAATGTTCCAGAAATATAGGGAGTGTACGAGTTTAAGGCGTAATTAGTAACTTTTAAGTATATCTATTAACTTTGAACAAGACAAAACAGCTATTCCCGACTTTCAGGAAGTTTTGTAGATTTCACGAACTGAAGCTTAGAGAATCCTTTAATAAAATAAATTTTAATTACGCAGCGTTGAAATTTTCCTTTCTAGTTTATCGAAAATTCTAATTTTCGATAAACTAGAAAGGAAAATTTCAACGCTGCTTATCTATAAGTCTTTCAGATTCTGATGGGTCCGAGGAACGAGGTCAAGGATGTACAGTTGGAAGAATGCAACATTATGTAGGTGGAAGAAATATAGCACGTTCGGCTCTGTTAAAATCTTCGTTCAGTGATTTACATTATATTTTTTAAATACGTACTCTAATAATAGTGGATTGATTGGTTGGCTGGTTGTTTGTTTGAATGGAGAAAATACGTGGACCCTGGTGCGCGCACCGTAATGCGGGTCTTTAGTGTTGCCCGACCAGAACATATACCCTTCAAAGATAGCCCTTATCGTAAATCATTTGTTTGCAAGTTCACGAGTCTATCAGTATGGTTCCAACTTTTTAAATGTGAGTCTAACTGATGAACACCTAAGGATTACTGGGAACTTTAATACCACAGCCACTCGAGCTTTCCAGAGCTAAGATATGCCGCATATAATCCTAAATGGCTAAATGCGCTCTGCGTTTAAGTAGTGTAGGCCACAATAACATCTTGTCAGATTCCCTGTGCCCCAGTATTCTGGAACGAACGGTCGCTATCTTACAGTTTTTGACAATTTTATCCTGTATGTATTCCCAATTGAGAAGATCCGGATCTGAGATCATCACTCCTCCTATTGCCATCTAGTTACATAAGCGATCGTTTGGAAAATA
Source organism: Beris morrisii (assembly GCA_951812415.1). NCBI lineage: Eukaryota > Metazoa > Arthropoda > Insecta > Diptera > Stratiomyidae > Beris > Beris morrisii. Next base: position 163,255,753 of record OX638311.1, on the reverse strand, counting down.
GAGGGACGCAGAAGAGCTTCCTTGCGACCCCTTTACTTTAGGGTTATTCCCTTGACAAAGACGCTATCTATCGAAGACTTAGTTTGTGAGCATCTTTTCAAAGTTTACTATCCATCATCAGTTACTACTCGCAAGTATCTTTCAAATTTTACACCGTGAATGCTCTCTGTACTGGTGAATTGTATTAAGAGAATAATTAAGAAGAGGTTTAAGAGACTGCCATGCGGTAAATCAGATAGCAGAGATATTGCATGTATGAGATGGACACTGATATCAAATATACTTGAAATACTTTTCTACTATATATTAAATTAACTTACTCCATCAGGTACAAATCTTGGCGATGACTGGGGTGCACAAAACTCCAGTAAGACATCTTGAAGTTTTCTGGTTGAATCTGAAAATGAAATAATGTTAAATAAATATTTAGATGTAATGTACAATATTAAACAAAACAATAATAAAAGGTAGTTTGAAGTTAGCTATAAAATTAGTTTCCAAAGCTCAACCGTTTTCTGTTCGTGAGATACACAATATTTAAAAACAGTTTTTTACTCGCCACCCGCGCTCTCATGAAAATTAATTTGAAATGCTAGCCTAGTATATCTAAAATTATACACAAAGTTCAATTTGCCAGTATATGTCGTTTAAAAGATATCCCGTACCCCTTTGCCCTTTTTGAAGAGCGCTCCAGATGGTCAACAAAAAAAAGTCTATTGAACAAAATGTCGACTTTTTCGAAATAAAAATCGACATTTCAAATTATTCAGATAAGGAAAATAGTCGACTGCAAAACATCGACTCCCAAAATGTCGACTTATTTCGCGTTCACGAATTACTTTCCTTATTAACAAATGTGTTTATTTTAGGGAGAAACACTTATATTGTTTGAATATTGCAAGCCTACGCAAAATAGTAATATTTCTGTGCTTACTGGTTTGTGGTGTTACTACAGTTACGTTAAATGTTAATAGGCTATTATTATTTTAAAATAAAAAAATAAATTTTAGGAATTAACATTTTGGAAGTCGGCTTTTTGGCAAACAGACAATTTAGTAGTCAACATTTTGAAGTCGACCAGTTGGTAATCTATTTTATTTCGGTTTTATGATTTTTTTGTTTATTTCTTCAATCCATGATCTGAGATCTGACCCATATATCGACGGCATTATCCTTAAAACGCGGAAACTCATTATTCTTACGCCGTTCGCAGTAAGCTGAATCCAACCACATTAGTTGGACGATCTATAAGAACCGGCCATACCAGACGATGATATAGATTGAAGAGGGAGACTTGGAATGCAAAACAGAAATACGATCAGTTCTGCTATCAAAAGAGGAGTAATTCATTTAAATACCCCCTAGGACATCAAAGTTAAAAAAAGAAATGAAGTACGAATAGTTGGTAATGTGGGAAGGAGGGGAGGACTAGAACGACTGGAACGCTATTTTTTAGGTTGTCAGTCGCACAGTATATACACCGCATATCAGAATTGAACGCGTTAATAAAGTTGCGCCCAGACTGTTGGCAGATTTTTTTTCGTTCACAATAATTTATTTTAGAATTATAAAGTAAACCGTAATCTTTCTTTAAATCAAGTATGTACATAGGTAGGTATAATATATAATATTATTTATAAACCTAATTGATAATGTAAGGAAAAGAGTTAAGAAAATGTTAATTTCGTCATATTTTTATTATGTGTAAAAAACTCCACTTACAAGATGCCAGCTCCTGCAGATGTTGAAATTCGTCTGGAGTCAGTTTGTCCCACTTGGGTACATTCGCCATATTACAGTCCTGTAAATAACCAAAACAAACATTGTAAATCGCAGTACTAATCTGGTAATTATTTATATTAAATAATATTCAATAAGCTGAAAATAAAGTTCGGTTATTTTTACAGTGTCATGCAATTTCGGTGTAATTTGTGCAGATTTTCTGGCTATTGCGAACAGGCCCGGTGCGCGATGTAGCTGGTGCTTCTTTGAACACGATTGTGGCCTCCATTTTCACACGCTTCGCACTTTTGGAATTACGAATATCGTATCTATTTTCGGAAGTTTTTCCGAAGCTATCTAAATTTATCTGTATCTTGTGCTATTTCTACAAACGCGCTCGTCGTTTTTGGAACATGTGTGCCGAACTGTTTTGGGGTCCAGTAGCCACAGAGGCTGCCAAGTCCAGCCAGCGCAGAATCGATTTCGATGCGAATGCACGAGCCTTTTTGCGATTATGAAAGGCAACAAATCAAAGAAATTGAGCACAGCTCGGAACGTTTAACAGGTCTGTGAGCTATTTTTATGGTTTCTAGCCTTCGACTTTTTTATAATCGAATTTAAAAGTCGAAAATTACTTAATTACTTGATTCCATGCTAAAGTCAAAGACGGCAATCTTTCGTCGGTCGACTGAGGTGCCAAAGATTTACGATAGCTTGTCGTGGTCGTAAAATTGAACAGACTTTCGTCGTTTTTTTTTATTTAAATATTTTGTTTACTCACGTCTGACGTCTGACGTGATACATACATTGAGTGGTCTGAATATAAAGACTTATAATTAAAAAACAATAAAGTAAAACATAATGCAGTCACGATCGCATGCAAGCCAATCGTATGATACTCTAGATGAAAACTGAACTCCGATTTGTATTGTAGTTGGGGATAAAGTAGAATTAGGTGTGTGCATGTAGTATGTCCTTTATTAAAGAGCCCCATTTAGTTGTTACTTGAAACTAAAAGACAATATCGTCAGTGTTTAATTTAATTTCTTAATTGGGTGAGTCACCGAAAACAATTTTCCCTTTTTGAAGGACTTTCACATGGAGGTACAGGAAGGACTCACTCAATCTCTTGCATATTTATCCTTTTCCTTGGAACCATTTAAAAATTAATGTGCACAAAATTTCAAATTCCTAGGTTGAAGCGTTCAAAAGTTATCGGAAAATATTGTTGAACACGCAATCATTACCGAAAACATTCCATTGTCTTCAAAGAAAGGGAGCTGTTATCCTCATTGGTTTAATGCCAAAATCATACACTTACTATACGAAAAAAATCGTGCTAGGCACCGTTATCTAAGAGAACGCAACCATAACAATGTATCGAATTATGGTAACCTCAGGAAGCAGCTAAAGATGGAAATAAAGATAAGTTTTCGTCTTTATGTGGACAACCTTAATTCTTCGCTTCTCATTGGTAATGATAAACCCTTCTGGAAATATATCAATGCTTCTCTTGCTACACGGACAACTCCTTTAAGCATAACATACTCGGGGGCTACTGCATCCACTCTTAGTGACATTGTGGAGCTATTCTCTCAATATTTCCAATCTGTTTATACGTCTTCGTTAACTCCTAGCCTTCCTAACAGAATAGCACATCAGAACAATGTGATGCCAGTATTCAGCGTGCAGGATGTCATCATTGCCATCAATTCTTTAGACAGTAATGGCAGCGCTGGTCCGGATAATATTCCCAATATCTTTGTGAAAAAGTTGGGCCATGTTCTTGCCGAACCATTGTCAAATCTTTACACGTCTTCCATTCGTGAGGGCATTTTTCCCAGTGTTTGGAAAAATTCGCATGTCATTCCCATTCTATCGACCAATATTTATTATTAACTGTTTTTCAAAAGTTTTTGAGATACTTATTCATGAACATGTCTTTTCTCAAGTTCATGACTGTGTATCAATTAACCAGCATGGATTTTTGAAAGGCCGTTCTACTGAAACAAATTTGGTGTCTTTCACCAACTCTGTAGCTCATTGTCTAGAGAACCATTATGATGTTCACACGATTTATACAGATTTCTGAAAGGCATTTGATGATCACTCCATTCTTCTACGGAAACTGAATTCTTTTGGCCTAAGTACTGGGCTGCTTATCTGGTTCCAATTATATTTAAATGACCGTAAGCAAATGGTCATCTACCTGGCTCCATCTGGTGTTCCGGAATGAATCCGGATTCAATCCTCTAAAATCGCATGTAGACGCAGATCGGATTGAAATGAGATCGACTCGATCCGATCCAACTTCTAGACCCGGATCGAATCGAAACCGGTTATGTCGTTCGTCATTTCTTCGATTTGCTCATGTTTCGATCTTTCGATCCGGTGTTGTCATAAACGCGATCCAAATTTCGATCTTTCGGTCTTTCGATCTTTGGATTCTCCATGTAAACGTAGAATTGCCTCCTCCTACAAAATGACCTCAAGAAACTTTTATCCTGGTGTACTATGAATAAATTGTCATTAAATACGCAGAAATGCTTTATGATAATCTAACACCAATAAAATAAAATTCAGTTTGACTATTACATCGACAATTCTCTTCTATTGGAAGTCCCCAACATCAAAGATTTAGGTGTAATTTTCGACGCTAAATTAAAATTCGATTTGCACATAACTAAAGTTTGTAAACGGGCATACAGGCTATGTGGTTTTATATTACGTTCTGCGCACCCTTTTTGTAATGCAACTCTATATTTAAATCTCTTCAATAGTCTGGTCCGATGTTATCTTGAATATTGTTCAGTAGTATGGAATTCCTATATTAACATATCTCGTGACTGCCTTGGAAACAGTTCAACATCGTTTCACTAAATCACTTTTTCGTAAACTTGGCTTTCATGACATATCTTATGAAACTCGTCTCGAATTACTTGGCATATCTTGCATGAAGGACAGAAGATTATACTTGGATATGTTATTTTTGTATAAAGTTGTTTTTGCTTTCAGTACGAATCTCAAGGATACGCTCAGATACGCTTGACTACAATACTATATGTCACGACTTTTTTACAGTACCTGAAGCCAATATTAATTGCTTCTATTACTCTCTTCTAATTCGATTACCTTAGTTTTCATAGCCCTACCTTAAACTCATTCAAAGTGTACTTAAAGGTCACTCTTTTTCACATTCAAATGTCGCGCGCTTTTTATCACTGACATCTAGTATCGAACGATAGGATTTATTTCACTCTACTTCGAAGGTACCTTTTCGTTCGATTTCGTTTCGCCAGAACACAGTACCAAAAATTGTAGGTAGAAAAAAATCTATATACAGGGTGTAACTAGTACTGAGGTTCAAACAAAAATGGGAGATAGAGGAACTTGTCCTGAGTAGAAAATCGTTTTACACATACTCCCGTTTTTGCACCGTTAAGGAAATAGCGCGATTTTAAGGACGAAGGATTTTCATCGTACCTGTGATCACTGTTTGATCTCTAACTTCTGCTGTACTTAGCGTAACGTAATAATTCTGGGCTCGTTGGAAAGGACACAAATTCTTCTTTCTAATTGCTATCAACTGTGTCAATCAGTGTTATACTTTTTGAGAAAAATTCATTTAAATGACACAAAAATAATAAAAAATTAAAAAAAAATACAAAAAAGTCCTGTTTTCTCCAAGAAGGACCTGATTAACCACCAAATTTTATTACATTTTCGGAAAGCCCATAAAATTTCACTATACGTTTGATAACAGAATTTCTTCATATTTGCAACAACAAGTGAGTTCCCTGCACATGTTGGAAATACTGCTAAACATAGAATTTACCGCAAAACAGATGCAGTAATGAGCAACCATGTTAACAACACACGTATTGCTCTTATAAATTTTTACCAAAAATGGTGTAATTTTTATGCTGAATGCTTTAAACGTGGTTGGTGTAAGTTTCTAGTTTTATTCATATTTTATATAAATTTAATAAGGGAATTGAATTAGACAGTTCTATCTATTAAAATTTTATAGAACTTATACCAAAAATGGCATAAATCTATCTATCTATCTATCTATCTATCTACATATATTTATAAAAGAGGATGTATGTATGTATGTTCCCTACACAGAAAGAAATATTCAATGTAAAATCATCTAAGTCGCCTTAGGCGTTAATATTTGTATGAAATTTTAAAGTTACTTAAATTTTACAGTAGGAATTAGCTAAATTGCATTCACCTAAGGGTACTGCATTTAGTATCACATGCCTTAAAAAAAATTGTTGATTTAACATCGAGCGGGTTATGCAGTTCACATAAGACATTAGGCGTTTTACAATAGGAGTTTTATATGTTTAATTTGTATAAATCGACTTGCCTAAGATCTTCGGTAATTTACCAAAAAAAATGTTTTAAAATTCCAACATTTTTTTTTGGTTCCACATTCCTTAGGACTTAGGCAATTTAGCATAGATATACAGATATACAAACAGTTAAACAAATGAAATGTGAATGAAATTATTCTCATAATGTGTAGATTGCCTTCGGAATTAGGCATTTCAACAAACATGTATGTAATTTGCAAATGCAACTTCTACCACGTGTGCATGCTTAGTGTGTTTCTTATTCAGTGGTTCTTGTGATTAAGATTGTGCGTGTCTAGTGAGAATTCAAAAACATAACATAAATATTGGAAGTAATAAGTTATAGAATATAATTGGAATCCAAGTAAGTACCTATCTCTTATTAAATTAATATATTCTGTAAGTACATCATTATTTATTTCGTTTTTTTCGATATGTACAGCATTTCATAATTGTACAATATGTACTAGCTGATAATGTTGTGATGTTAATGTCGGTAATGGTAATGTGATGCTAAATTTAATGATGTTCAAAATACCTAGAGGGAGTCTTTCATTTAAGTCCTGATCCACCTTCAGCACTTCCCGTTCCGGACTATGTATGTAACATTAACTCCCCTGCCGCAGCTATTAATGTAAGTTAAACAAGAATATAAGTTTAATTCGCACTATAGGAATCAGCACATTTCTTTTATTTACTCATAGGCAACTGTTACTGCAATTTTAGAAAAAACCGAGCAAGGGAAAGTCTGTTAAGATTTTACGAAGCAGAAAAGAAGTTAACGCCAAAGGAACGAACTGATCTTTTTCATAAAATGGTGCAGCATTTTATTGAACATGATAAAAGTCTCTCAGCCCAAAACATAAAAAAATTGGCAGAACAAATTATTTTTCTTTTTCCGAATGAAACCTTGGTAATAATCCTTTTTCTTTTGATAATATTGAATTCCTTTTATGACACTAATTTTTATAGGACACATATTTCACACCCGGAAAAAATAAAAATCCGCTTAAAGGGAAACTATGGGATCGGTACCAAGGACGAAAAAGATCTCTGAAAAAGCTGAAAGCATACCAAACACCAAAACTGCTTTTAAAAGGCGGATCAAAATGACAATATCGGTGATGACGCAATGCAAGATCTTGCAAATGATCTGAAGTATGAAAGGAATTGGGATGTGGTAGTCTCAAAATGGAGACAAACAGCTTCCTTCCGACGAAAGAAAGTAACTTGTAGTATGGATGCAAATCTAGAACGGATTATAAAAGATTGGCTACTTTATAAATATTCAAAAGCACCAGAACTGGTAATTCCTGATACTTTACATATAATATGTATTGTAAAAATAGCATAACTTTTTTTATTAGTTTGAAATGGATTACAACTACTTAAAGCCAAACAAAATTTTTAATTTGAATAATAAAAACTCTGTACGAAAATGGCTTGAAAGACTCAGCATCGAAAATATTATTTGTTAAATTCAGCAGTGAAATTCCGAATCTTGACATAGGTAAAATTTATTGTCCTTGCAGGTTTTAACACTCACAATGAAAATATATTTAACAGATAATATTAACATCTATAATTTGAGACTACTACATGCCATTATTGTGCCAACTACAAAAGTAGTCCGAGGTCAACAGTTATTTTTATTATTATTTATTTTATTATTATTTTTTCAGTTATTATGTAAAAAAATTAAAAATTGCAAATTAAATAGTAAAAATTAAAAATTAAAAATTAAAATTAAAAATTAAAAATTAAAAAATTAAATAAAAATAAAAATTCGAAACAATACTAATTTTTTATTAAAATTGATAACAAAATTAGTAATTATTTATTGGTGCCCAAGACCACATTTTTGACTTATACTTGACTTTTGCGTAATTTGCCCTATTTTTTATGATTATTTATGTAAATTGTATTTCAATACTTATGTGATATGCACAAGTTGTAGTTTGATTCAGCTTAGGTAAATTTGTAAATTTATTATACGAATTACGTAAAATTCCTAATAGGTGTTAGGTGAAATGAACCTATGACCTTTTTAGGTCTAAGTGTGTCCGTGTTCTCACGGGCAGCCACGCGTACCTACCTACCTAGGTGAAATACCTAAGTGGTATATAGTAAAATACGTTATTGATATTAGGTAAGTAACCTAATTGAAATTAGGTTAAATACAAAATTAGTAATTACGTAAAAATCCTATTGGTGTTAGGTGAAATACCTAATTTGTATAAGGTAAAATACGTTATTGATATAAGGTAAGTAACCTAATTCGAATTAGGTAAAATACAAAATTAGTATTAGATAAAATACCTTATTGGTTTCGGTAATTTATTGTATACCAATTAGGTAAAATACCTAAAAATTGTTCAAATGTACATGGTTCGAAAAATGTAATATTAACTAATTTATTTTAGGTATATTACCTAAAGCCTTAGTTGACTGTTTAATGCCGAAGCACTTAGGCAAATCAATACCCGATCTAAGGCATTTTTACCTATGAATTTCTTTCTGTGTATAGACTCCTAAACCGTTCAACCGATTTTTATCAGGGAACATGTAGAATAGTCCCGTGATGGTTCCTGTAAAGTTTGGTACCGATCGAATCAAAAACAATTGTTTTTCGGCATTTTTAAAATTTTTATGCGATTTCAGTACCCTTGTGATCTAATTGTTTGAATTTTACGTATCAGTTTTCTCCAACCCCCTTCCGTTAAGGGGCGAACGACGACGAGCCGACTAACCCGTGGAGACTCAACATATGCCAGATCTGGTTCGAGCATGTTTCGCGAACGTCGAGAAATTGGAGGATTAAATGCTTCCACCGACACACGGGTAGCTTCCAATTCTCGTCCAAGGCGTACTAACTCGAAAATTGACTTCACCTTCCGCAGACCGAGGTGCATTTGATAGAACGGCGTGATATGACGGCGCAGCAGTTTTAATTGCGCCGCTTCAGGCCACCGTGACGTCAATCGTCGGAAGAGACCCTGCATCAACGCTACATACAGCCCGATGGACTCATCCGCGCCCCGCGTTCTCCACCGGATCTCCTCCTCTAATCGTTCGTCGTAGTCTGGCGGTAAAAACTCCTGCCTAAGCTCCACTACCAACTCGTCCCACGTCTTCAGTTCTGACCTCACTGCACGTAACCATATCAGTGCTTTCCCCTCAAAAAGGTCCACCGCCGAACGAAAAAGTTGCGATTTTGTTACGCCCCGTGCTTCCCTCAATTCCTCAACTCTTTCTAGGAACGCGCTTATCGACTGATTCCCGTCACCCACAAATTTCAAGTTCCACTTCGCTACCGCTAACGATGGCCTGGAAATTAAAATTCCTGTCGCCATGGGGGTTGTACGATCGGCTAAATCCTCCTCATCGCTCGTTTGATCCAGCCCGCCTGTGGCGATGTCTACCCTCTCGCTAAACCTTCTTATTTCCGGCGCAACTGCTGCTGGAGTCGCCACATCCCCCCGTTTATCGTTATTCCTAGCCCTATCTTCTTTCAACCCGTCTGGTTTCGTCCCGGTCGATTCGTGAATCGGGCCAGTTTCGTCGTCCGAACTGGAATCAGCCTCCTCGGCAGCCTTTCCCAACAAGTCGCTCATTACAAAAACGAACTGTCCTCGCATTGCCGATACGGATGACTTATCCTCGACCGTAGTTACCGGAACCCGCTCTGTTCGACGCATACCCCAGTCTAATTTCGCCAGTACTTTATGGTACTCCGAACACCGATCATTTCCCGAGAACTGAGAAAGCTTCAACTTCAACTAGTTTGGCCGTCAATGCCGTAATATCTTCCTCTATGGTAAATGGGTACTCTTCGATCACTAAACTATGACCAGACCCTTCCCGGTTCAAAGCTACTCTCAACGCTTTTCTCATAGCATCCACCTTATCTACCGGAAGACCCCGAATTGCCATTTCGTAGTTTAATTCTTCCTGATTTAACCGGTCAACGGCAAAGGGAGGAGTAATACGGCTAGCCGTTTTCCACTCAATATATCACAGAACCCACAAGTATGCAGAAAGTTATACTCAATAAAAAAAATAAAAAAAACATACTGCAGTACCGATCGGCTGCAAGCCAATCGTATAATACTCTAGATGAATACTGAACTCCGATTTATATTTGTAGTTGGGGATAAAGTAGAATTACGTGTGTGCATGTTGTATGTGATTTATTAAGGACTGCCATTAGATTGCTCCTCAAAACTAAAAGACAATATTCATTGTTTAATTTCATATCTTGAACTGGGTAATCATCGAAAAAAATGTCCTTTTTGAAGGACTTTCACATGGGAGGTGCAGGAAGGACTCACTTGATTTCTTACATATATATCCTTTTCCTTGGAACCATTTAAAATTGAACGTGTACAAAATTTCAAATTCGTAGCTTGAAGCGTTCAAAAGTTATCGAAAAATATTGTTCAACACGAGTCTTAAGGACAGTTTGTATGGCAGCTACCACAAGGAGTAAAAGGATTTCGCTGATTAGTAAACTCGAACTTCGTTTTCAAAACTAATTTGTACAAAATTCCCAATTCATAGCTAAAAGATTACTTGAGTTATAGTAAGTTCCGTAAATTAAGTGAAGACGTTTTGACAGGATATTTGTATGGCAGCTACACGAAGGACTAATAGGATTTTCTTCATAATCATACATTTAGCTCGAACCATTGGCAAAATAACACATACAAAAGACGTAGCTTAAACCCTTCTGAAGTTATCGGCCAATATTCTTAAACACGTGTTTTAGGGACATTTTGTATGGCAGCTACCAGAAGGAGTAAAAGGATTTCGCTGACTAGTAAAGTTGAACTTTCTTTTCACTCAAAACTAATTTGTAAAAAATTTCGAATTCGTAGCTAAAAGATTATTTGAGTTATAGTGAGTTTCGTAAATTAAGTGAATACATTATTTGTATGGCAGCTACACGAAGCACTAACAGGATTTTTTTCATAATCATACATTTAGCTCCAACTATTGAAAAAGTAACACATACAAATTTTCAAAGTTGTAGCTTAAACCCTTCCGAAGTTATCGGCTAATATTCTTGAACACGTATTTTAAGGACATTTTGTATGGCAGCTACCCGAAGGAGTAGGACGATTTTGCCCGTTAACGAACTTAGCCTTACAAATTCAACCAAACATCCAGATTCAAAATTTCAAGATCCTAGGTGAAGGCGTTCTTGAGTTATCGTGTTCACGGACAGACGGACGGACGGACGGACGTCAAGCGGATTTGAGGTTTTTGGCCACAAATAAACAAAAAATAATATATTACTTTTTTTCGTCCGAGGCTTGGTTCTATGCGTTACAAACTTTTGGGCTGGATTAAACTTATAATACTCTATATGATTTCATCTAGAGTATAAAAATTCTTCCTTACGATACCGTCACAAATTCGAATTTCCTACAAATAGCCAGTTTTAAATTTCCGTAATTTCCATTCATCCGATTGCGATGAAACTTGGTTGATACCCAGCAGCGAAATGAGCCAGGAATTACCGATATAAGTCATTCTCTAACTAGTTACCGAGCAATCATATACATAGATAACAACATGAAATATATAACATATATGTTGGATTCCGCACCAGTTAATGAATCAGAAAAACCACAAATGAGTATGCATTACCAATCTATTTCCAAATTGGAAAAATGTAATGCAATCGGTAATGTTTTAATCGTTCAATGGTGTCGATAAACAGAGACAGAAGTTGTATTTTACATTCAATTGTTTCTTTTCTGATTTTCAGTCATCTGTGGATTTAAAGCGTGTTGGTTCGTTTAGCAAAAGAGAAAAGTGAAGTTTTCGTGAAAATATTAAAATTAAAAAATTTATGTTTAATTTTATGAAAAAGCTTTATTTTTTATTTTATAAATAGAAATATGATTTTTTTTTGTTACTTAGAAATTAAGAAAAGAAAAAGAAGTCTCATTAAAAATATAATTTGTTTATTATTTAAAATTTATGCTTTTTATTTTTCTGTTGAGTGTATCCTTCTTAGTAAGTAATCATTGCAATGTCGTGCCGAATTTGTACCATTAATTTGTTCCGGAACAAATAACTTACTTTGAAGTGGTTCCGGAACAGATTAGTGGCAGAAATTCCTTCAGAAATATATGCATAGTAAATGCTGACACAATGAATTACATCTACCCATTCCGTAATAACTTCATTGTAACTAGTTCTATATCGTATTTCAGTAATTTAATCTATAACAACTTCTAAGGAATGTGTTCTAGAATTATTTATTTGTAATGCAGAAGGTAATCATTCGCCTACTGCCTATGACATCGCTGTGTAAATGTAAGGCATTCTTAACATGGGGTGTAAGCTTGATTGTAAGCAATTCCCATTACCGAGAAGTAATTACATTATTGATTCTGTAATGCCTTTTTTCGCTGCTGGGTATGTTAAGCGCACGCCAGCGAAGCTTTCTGTATTAGTAAAACTAATCTACAATAGGTGGCGAGCGACACAAGCAAATGACTGTGTTTCATATAGTTTAGCGACATTTCGCGTGTTTTCGGTGACCAAATCATGCTTGATTTTAGAATTCCACCAAAATTAGTTCGACTAACGAGACTCACAATGACGAACACTGAATCCCAAGTAAGGCGCTGTACACATTGCACACGACCGAACGAATGTTCCGATACGATTTTTCGTTTTTCGACCTTTTGTGAAATCTTTATTTATTGAAAAATTGGTTATAATCGTAAATTATAACATTTTCAAGAATATCATGAAGGAAAATCTCTAAGGATTTGTAGTTTTAATTGATAATAAAAAGAAAAATTAATGCGTCGTACGACTAAAAATATTCGTACCGACAGACGGACTTTTTTTTAATATTATCAATCAAAATCCAAATTCCTAGAAATTTTCTCATGTGATATTTTTGAAAATGTTATAACTAACGATTTCTACAAATTTTCTAATAACTAAAGATTTGACAATAAGCAGAAAAACGAGAATTCGTATCGAAAAATTTGTTCGGTCGTGTGCAATGGTGTCCTCGTACAGCGCCTAAGAATACAAACCGATTCCACAACCAGCTTTCGAACGGAATGTGGTTTAAAGCAGGGAGGTCTAGCCTCCATTCTTTTCAACCTGGCACTAGAGTAGGGTAGAATGGGTAGCCCTGCACCACTCACCATTGGCGCTCGCCCGTAAGTAAAATCTGCAAAGCAGAAGTAGTATTCTCTTTCTCTTTCTTATCCATACGATCGCGTTCAGGAATCGTTAAAATAACGAGTAATGCCGAACAGTTATTCGGAGAAAAAGAAAAAGGCAAAGGAAACTAACTTTTATTATATATGCAACATTTTTGTTTAAGGACAAATTATCGATCGTGAACCTTTCTAGGTAGGCACATATATAGCGTGTAGTCTAAGGTGTGTTTTAGTAAAGTACTAGTTTATTATTATTATTATTTATAAGAAAAAATAAAAAATATCCATCTGGTCGGAATCGGTAGAATTGCACCACGAGCATATAGGGAGATATGCACCAGATTGTTATGCCTCCTTTGCCTGAATTCATGGCCACAAATCTTAATGGTATTCAAATTTTTTTACTGCAACCAGAATGGATTCATACTACAAGGAGACAGCAGTAACATATTAAATATGCAATCGATTTTTTAAATTTTAATATCCGTTGACTTATCACAACTTATATAAAACCATTGAATTATTATTATTCTGTATTTTCTATTATTTTTTATTTGTATAATGTTATATTTACTGTTTAGTTCGTTATTGTTTGTTACTTTTGTAAATATATTTTATGCTTTTTGTTTCAACTAATTTGGTTTGGGTTAGCTATATATATAAAATGTGGTGCATTTCTCCCGTATGATGGAAGAAATGCACCATTTGGACTGACTGCGTTCTTTTTCATTAGGCTCAAGATCTGTTTATATTTTGCTCTTTGTTATGAATAAAATATTTGCGCAAGGTGTTTGATCAAATAAAGAAAGAAAAATTAATCAAGTTCCACTATTTTCTACGGAGATATGGAGTAATTAATGAAAAATGGTGCATTTCTACCTAGTCTCCCCTATGTCATCCGAAAAACCCCAGTCGACACCAATGGGACACTACTATTCAAGTCCACACAACTAGTAGCATACACTGACGAAATAAACATCCTCGCAAGATCCTTCCCTACTGCTAAGGAGGTATTTGTCATTCTTGACTCTGCCGCAAAAGAAGTCGGGTTACGCATAAACGAAAGTAAAACGAAAATAATGACGCAAGCAAGAAAGAGAACGCCAATCAGACAGAATGTAACAATTGCGGAGTATAATTTGGAGAGTGTGGACAACTTCATATATCTTGGGGCTAATCTAGCAAAAGACGGCAACGAAATCAAACGACGGATCATGCTAGCAAATAAAACGTATTATTTGGTACTTGCAATAATGAAATCCAAGGACGTGCACAGGAACAATAAGCTGCGAATATATAAAACTATAATATTATACGACCTGTGCTCTGTTATGATAGCCAAACGTGGACATTAACGCGAACTTCCGAAAAAGAGGTTCTCCGAAAAATTTTTGGACCCGTAAAGGAAGGAACGGACTGGCGAATAAGATACAACAATGAGCTGTATAAACTCTTCAAGGAGCCAGAAGCCTCAACGTTCATCAAACTACGTAAACTGCAGTGTGCTGGCCATGGAAGAGCGGATGGACTACTATTTCATATAGTTTAGCGGCGGTTCGTTCATTTTCGGTGTATTAATTATGCGTTCTCATTACTAAATGGTAAAGTTGGACGATGGATGTTGGATAGGGGATAGAAGATAGTGGATGGAGGATGGAGGATGGAAGATGGAGGATGGTGAATGGGGGATGGTGGATGGTGGATGATGGATGATGGATAGAATATAGAGAATGGAGGATGGTGGATAGAGGATGGAGAATAGAGGATGGAGTAACGGAAGCAAAAAATCAAAAATCTGACCAATGAGTGTCCTCTTCATCGATTTGGTAAGAATTAAAATTTTATAATTCAATTTTATTACTTCAGAAAATTCAGTAGAACTTTAGAAACGAAATGAGCATTTTTTGATTATTTTGAAAACTGTACTAACAAAACTGTTAATAATTTTATTTTTGGTAAGAGTCTTCAAAATCAAAGCCTTAGGTGCCTTCCAAGGCATGATATTTTTCAAATTTCCAAAGAGATGATAGATATGTTTGATGATGCCATTTCCAATAAGTTTATAACGATATTCCACTATTTTAAACGAAATTTAGTGTTGATATCATCGCAAGGGCGATAGCAGTTGAAACGATTCCTTAGTGAATCAAATTTTCGGTAAAACTGTTAAAAGAAATTAACTTACAAAAAAATCGTCCTCTCCTTAACTACGATAAAGTTAAACCCTTTCTTTCACTCCATTAACTTAAACTATACAGTCAAGTCCTATAGAACAAGAAGCTGGGGAAAAATGTGTGTTTTATCGAAATAACATTGTCAAGCAATTCCAATCGAGAATAGTGACCTTCAATAATTCAGATAACGCAAAAAGGATATCCTGCGATGGCACATTTTATTTCAAAATTTGGTATTGTAGGCAAATCGAATTGAAGATTTAGGTCAATAGTCAACTTAATGGCTGCCAAAAGGCAATAAACAGGATCAAGAAAGACGAAAGACATAATGGGAAATTTAATTTTAATTCGAATGAGTCGAAAGCTTACGAGTATTTTGTGAGGATGTTAAGAAGAGTATTGTGCGATATTGGGGTTAAGTATCTTACCCCGAAACAGTTTGTTTCGCTTCAGTTTTCATATCTAAATTAATATCTGTGTAGAAATATTTATTTAACATTACTGACTTACAAAATTCTTTGCTTCTTCTTTTTTTCTTTTTCACGTCTCCAACGTTTAATTAATATTAATTCATATATGTATGGATATGTATGTGCATATATTACATAATGTATACCTAGAGAGAACAGGATTTCTCCTACTACATTTTGCGCGGGCACCAGGTAAAGTACGTGGCGTACACTGCAGTAGTTACGGCACTGATAACGCTACTCGTAGTTTAAACAATAACTTAACAACAAATTCCCAGAAAATCAACAATATTGCGAAACTTCGATAGGAAAACTCAGATCTAATGAAAGGACTTTATAACAAAAAAAACATTTGAAGGAAAGACTAAGATTCGATATCGACTTTAGCGCCATTGCAGAACATTAAGTAATTTTTAACTTAAAGATATTTTCAAAAAAAAAATATTTTTATGATGTGTACTAGAGCTGTGTCATTGCCGCTATTTCTCGAAAGCGCGTTATAAAAAAAAAGCGTTGTTCCAAACCCGCCTTTTCTCTCGTTGCCGCTTTTCTCTCGGTGCCATTTTTTTTTCTCGTTGTTGCTTTTCTTCTTGTTATTGCTTTCTTTCTCTTTGCCCCTTTTTGATTTGCTTTCTGCTTTTCGATCTTTTCATTTTGTCAGCTGGCTATGCTGTTGACGCTGAGCATTAGAAAAACAACCAACAAAAAAGTGCCGAAAAGCAGCAACGAGAAAAAAAGCGGAAACGAAATAAAAGCGGAAAGGAGAAAAAAAAGCGGTAACGAGAAAAAAGCGCTTAGGAGAAATCGGAAAGCGCTTCGTTTTCGTTGTGTAAGAAAAGCAGCTATTTTAAAGCGCTTTCCGCCTTTTCACTCAACTCTAAGGTGAACTTTCCTAATGACTCTCGTAAAATTCGAAAAAGCTAAAATTATCCTCACCGCCCAGCCAGGTTTCTGAAAATAGAGCGCAATTATTATGCTTGCGATGCGATCAAAAGGTTATAAAATGCAAGACACCTAGCGGTAGCTAGAAAGAATTTTTTTCCCTGTTATTTTCGTGCTGTAAAAATCACTTGTGTGTATATACGCAAGGAAACATACTCATAAATTCCTGTTTTACGACTGCACTTGACGTACAAATTTTTTATTTCAATATGATGCAATGTCTTTTCTTAGATATTTTATAAACGTATTTCAAGAAAGGGAAAGATTGGTAAAAATAATTCCAGAATGAACGATGAGGCAAATGTTCGAAATGCCTTCTTTTGTAGTGAAAAATAAACTAATAATAAATCAGATTTAATTTACTTCTTGCGTTTAGTAGTAACTTTGTGCTGTGTACCTCTTAGACTCTTCACTTACATTCGTCCCTCATGTCACTAGTATTAGTAACGCTGCAAGAAGAATGCTCGGTTTTATTACTCGCAATACAAGGGATTTTAATAACATATTCATATATACACTTAAATGTTTATATTGCAGCTTGGTTAGACCCATTCTTGAATATTGTTCTCCAGTGTGGAATCCTTACTACCAGATTCATATTAATCGAATCGAGACAATACAACACAAAATTTTTGAGACTTGTCGCCAATAAGTTACACATTCCAACTGAGTGGATAAATTATGATTCCCTTATGGGTCAATTGCACCTACGATCTTTAAGCGATCGTCGGGAGCAACCTGAACTAATTTTTTTTTAAATTATAATATATAGTAGATTGTCCGTGTCTTCTTGAATTGAAAATTTTCGTGTTTCTAATGTTCGAACTCGGTGTCAATCTTCATTCTCTCTGCCAACGCACCAAAACCTGTATGGTCAAAACAGTCCACTGTCAAGACTGATAAGAACTGGCAATAAGTATTGTCATTGTATTGATTCATTTAATATTAATCTCATTACTTTAAGGTCACTCTTCCAAGTTACATAGCTTTATTAGTCGCTCAAATTTTTATTCTTTGTTTTTTGTAATAACATTATTTATATCGTTTTTTATTATATCATATTATTGTAAGGATTCATTCCGTAGACTAAATCAAAATAAATAAAGTAAAAACCTTAAAGAATTTCGAAAAATTTCTCTTTACTAAAATACATTAGACTTTGTGCACAGCGTTTAATAGTACCCTAAAAAAATTACAACAATACTTTATTGTTAAAATAATAGAATAATATTTTATTATTAAAATAGTAAAGTAATAAGTAATAATAATAAGTCTTTCAAGGCAGATTTACAGAAAATCCCAAAATACAACTCGAAACGAATTATTGTATATTTTATATATGTTTTATTAATTTATTACACCGCTTAGTTTTGATCGATTGTATGATGCTTTCCAAATATTTGACAATTTTTGCTGGAAAATGCAATCAGAGATTATAATTTTTTTTTACGACAAACATTTACTTTATTATTAAAATAATAAATATTATTTATTAATTTATTTATTATTTATTATTAAAATAATAAATATTATCTATTCATTTATTTATTATTTTATTTATTTATTATTTATATTTATTATTTATATTATTTTAATAATAAAGTATTGTTATCGACCAAACAAACTTATCAATGAAAATGGAATGCATATATTTTCACGATTTTCGTCATATCTTTTAGGTCTTCCCAAATATTGAATTCATTTTTATTCTACGGATTCTTCACATAAATACCTAGAAAGTTTTTTCAGGATTTTTTAAATTCGACCCCAAGGTGGTGTAAAGGGGTTGTATACATTTTCACGAATTCAGCCGTATCCCACAAGTCTGATTAGATATCGAATACCTTTTTACTTCCACGGGCTTGTTTAATAATAACCTAAAACTCCTTTTCAAGTTTTTTGTTTTTTCAACCCCTAAGACGGTATAAACGGGTTGAACACGTTTTCACAACTTCCGTCATATCTCTTAGTAGTGATAAGACATCGGATTGGTTTTCACTTCCTCGGGCTTTCTTTATATATGTATATCTAAAAACCCATTTCAGGATTTTTGGATATTCAACCCCAAAGCGGGTGCAAGGAGGTTGCATATGTTTTCACAAATTCCTACATATTTCTTAGTTCTAATGAGGTATCGAACTCATTTTTACTTCCTAAGGCTCCCTACATAATCGTCAAAAAGTTGATTTCAGTATTTTTAGATATTGAACTCCAATAGGACGTAAGGCTTTCGCCATATTTCTTACGATTGATGAGATATCAGATTGGTTTTCACTTCCACTGACTTTTAATATAATCGCCTACAAAAGCATTTCCGATTTCATGTAAAGGCCCAAAACCAAATCACGAAAAACCTCCTAATCACGTAACAACTGATATTATAAATACTACGTCTTAGACGTCGTCCCGAAGTATGACCCAATTATGTAATTCATATGTTATATGTGGCAGCGGCGTAAGTATTCTATCGCGACCCCATTCTAACCGCTTCCCGAACTTTTTTTTAGGTTTTCAGTCACATAGTAACCTACACCGCATCTCGGAATTAAACGCATTCCGGACTTCTACCCAAAAATAATAAAGTTGCTCCCAGACTGTTGGCAGATTTTTTTTACATTATTTTTACTTTATTATTATTATATTACAATAATAAGCATATAAATATACAGTATTATTTCTTAAACACTATTGTTATCAACTTGAAATTAAAAAAATTGCTACTATTTTCACGGATTAGTTGATTCCAAAAAGAAAAAAAAGTGTAAAAAGCCCGAAAGGTGGAATTGAGATATTCTAGAATTCATATCTTCTGAATGGTTCGTACTAGAAAGATTTGCGTTTCGATTACGATATCTACCGAACTAGATCCGCCACAAAGATTTTTGTTGTATATAGGTGTGCTGCAGGGACGTCATTTCAGTTTTTTCTAGGGGGGGGGGGGGGGGCAAGTTGTTATGTCTGTATATATTTTTATATATAAATATACGTATGTTATATATAATCTATAAAAATACATAATTCAGGGGTGGGCAAATGCCCTCCTGCCAACCTGCCCCCCCCCCCCCACAAATGACGTCCCTGGTGTGCTGAATGCAAAATACATGCTGGGAGCTGTGGTGCAAGGAAGTCTCACGAATTATTTCAGATACGATTTTGGAATTCATACAGCAGTTAAATACAATAGATCTCCACAAGAGCAAACATTTTGGGAGTGTAGGTGTAAGGAGTAAGTAAGGGTAAGGGAAAGTGGAAAACATAGAATTTTATACCTGGAGAACCGTTAAGGATAGAAAGCTAAAGGTAGACGCCTATATAGAGCCACTGTAGGGCCATGGCCTAAGGGGTCTTTTCTCAATATTTAGAACGGCTTAAAAAGTATATTTTTCCAATTTTCATTATATCGCTAAGATATCGAATTAATTTTACTTCTGAGGGCTCTTTTTATAAGCGCCTAGGAATCGTTTCCGAATTTTTCATAATTCGACCTCTATGGTGATATAAAGTAGTTGTGTCCCTTTTAATGAATGCCGACAAATATTTTGAACTCAACACCCATTTCAGGATATTTTAGGACAGCAAGTTAAGTTGGCCCATTACGTAAAATATCTAGGTATTCAGTATTCACCTTGATCCTAAAGATACATTCCAAATACTCGTGGAATCTGCCACCTTAGAAGCTTTGAAATCGATTGGAATTATGTGTCCATATGTAAATAGGCAATCGAGATTGTACCAGGAAAACAAATATCTCTAGCTATTACGTATGGTGCCCTTGGAACTCCTGTGCAAGGATCCACAAGAATTAACCGCAGGTCGCCCAAAATATATGGTTAAAAATTATATTAGACTAACCTTGGCACTTTTCTACTCACAGTCTCCACGAAAGTGCTAAAGTAATGCATATCTACATTATTTCAAATGAACTAGATAACAAATTTAAGGTTCGATAACCACTTAATTTGTGTAATTCAATTAGCACATAAATAAAAAATCTGCCAATAGTCTGGACGCAACTTTATTATTTTATGGGTAGAAGTCCGAAACGCGTTTAATGCTGAGATGCGGTGAAGGTTGCTATGCGACCTAAAAAAATAACGTTACAAATAGTCGCCTGGTTATTCCTCTATACAGTTGTCAATTTTTTACCTTTCTTTCCTTTGCGGTTTTCAAAAAATAAAAATTAGAATTTTTTCAGTTCCACCCCCTTCTACCATCACTCCCTAGACCCACACCTTCAACATTTTTTTCCGCTAGAGGTCTGCTGGTCCTAATTCCTGTAAACTTTTCTAGATCATATCTGATACGGTTCTTGAGATAAAAATGTAATTTTTTTAGAAATGGCTGTCACCCCACTTCCGAGCTTCACCTCACCCTCAAAGATATAACATTTACTAGCTACTCTTAAATCTATATACAGAATCCAAATTAAATCTTCCTGATACAATTGGTTCGAATGATATTGTAATTCAAAATTTTTCGGGTATTGAATATGAAAAAATTCTGAAATTGGTTCACCTTGGGGGTTGAATATTCACAAATATTGAAAAGGATCTATAGACGGTTATAATAATAATAATAATTCGTTTATTTCCCAAATTTTTCTATAATTTTAAGCTTAAGCTAGATATGAAAGAATTGAGTGTTCTGACAGAGTTTATCTTTACAGCTACAGTATAGTAAACATTTTTTAATATGCATGGAGAATAGACGGTTATATTAAAGTCTGTGAAAGTAAAAACCAATTTGATATCTCATCAGAACTAAGAGACATGGCAAAAATTGTTAAAACGTATGCAACCTCCATATACCCACTGCGGGTTGAATATTCAAAAAATTTTTAATTAATTTTTAAGTGATTAAATAGAAATCTTGTCGAAATAAAAACCAATTCGATATTATCAGTTTAACCTATCCTAACACATTGTTTCCCCACACCCCTTCAATCTATCAACTATTTTAAATACGAATTTAATATGGATCATTTTTGCAAAAGCCAAATTCCAAGTTTCAGCCTCTGAGATATAGAAAACAAAATTTTTCGACTAAAACGGCGGAAAGATTGACTGTTTTAAGGTCTACTTTTTATAACACGTATAAGAAAAACCATTTTTCAGGGTAGCAAATTTTGTTTTTAAAGACGATCGTAATATTATTTTATTGATAAAGTTGAAGATTATTGAATTCGAGGGGTAGTTCTTTCAAGAACACCAGAGTATCTTCTTTTTCTGTGGTTATTTAAGTATAGTTTCCTTGTACTGTAAACGAATCAATTTCACTTTGTTTGGTAATTCCTTTGAATTCCTCCATTACGCTTTGTAATTATTAGTAAGACGCTTAAGTGGGTTCGTAAAGTTCGTATAATATTATGCTCTCAAATTAAAATTAATAACGCACTTCTTAATAATTTTCGCAACCTTGATGTTTGGCGCGCGAGGTTCAAACCATTCAACCATGAACCAAAATAATCATACCATGATTAGCTGTCGCTAATATTGTGATGGAAAACATCATGTTTATTTAAAAAAAAAAAAAGTGTTTAAGCCTTTGATCATTTTGATGCTATAAAATACTTATGGTGGCGCCTAGTTAGTAATGTGAAATAAGCTGGAGGGGTATTTACAATTACATACTATGTGCGCTATATACGAGTAATAAATATTTTATTTTACTAAAATTCTATACTATAGTTTAATAAAGTAAAAATATGTTGATTGACTATTGCCGCGCGGGAGAAAAGAAACAAAAAAAAATATCTCGAGAAATCATTGGCTTAAAGATTTTATTTGCCATAGGATGTAAAGCAAATTTTCTAGAAAAAAATATATTGCAACTATTCGCGGGTTAATCCCCATACCATTATCGAACAAATATGTGTGTAAAATATGATATATGTAGAAAATAGGACAGCTACAATAGTTTACCTTTGCCTTCTTAAATCTTATATAACTTTGAATTTTTAAAAGAATCAATTATAAAGTTTCGAGTTTCAGTGGTAGTGCCGTGCACAAACGCGTTTGAAGGATCGTAACTCTCTTCGAAATATTAAGCTAAATTTTTTTAGTATGAACATTGGAAGGAACCTTTTAAACGGGTGCGAGTGTGAATAAGGAGGTGTGACTTATGCTAGGAAGTTGAAACTAGAAATTTATATAGAGCTATTAAAGGCATTTACTTTAAAACAGTCAAAATGTATGGATCCGCAAACCTCGAACGTTTTAATCGAGACATTCTAAAATCCATATTCCCTGAACAAAGTTTAAATTCAGTGGTTGTGCGTATATTGGAAACAAAATCTTGAAGATGTGAAAAACTTTGGCCTACGATATCTTCCAAACAAATTACGTCATAAAGATAAAATTTGGTTAGTAACATTAAAAAGTTTCAAGGAGAGCACCGAAGTTTTAAAAGATACAAGATCTCAAGAACCATTTCAAATATGATCTTGACATGCAGAAGTTAGGACCAGTAGACCCTAGCAGAGCAAATTTTGGGTGTGTGGTATAGGTAGGAACGAGGGGAAAGAAAAAATTAAATTTGACTTTTTGAGAACTGCCAACAATAGAAAGTTACACGTCTTTGAAGACCCTTTATAGGGGCACTAATAACATTTTGATTAGTAGATCTTAAGGATTAGCACGTGGTTAGGAATGTTTTTAGTATTTTAGGAACCGCTTAAGCTAGAAAGTTCAAACTTAGTATGTATATGTTGATGCACTAGAAAAGTAATTTACGGCATGTAGAAAATTCAGATTTACTTAACCGTATGGAGTTTAGCCAAAAACATTGTCAATGAAAAGAGTATGTGTACATTTTCACGGATTTCGTCATATCGCTTAGGTCTGTCGAGATATCAAATTAATTTTACTTCTGCATGTTCTTCATCTATGCGTTTGTATGATGTTCATATAAAATAGTTTTAACAGAAGAAATAGAATAATTTCAATTTTATATTAAGTTATTTTTATTTGCTTACCTTTGCTTTTTCAAAGTCATTCAACATTGTAAAGGAGGAGAGTTAGTATATTGTTTTGTTAATATCGTGTTCGCCAATAAACCTCTAATAAATTCGCAGGTTTTTCTGTTATTTTTCGAAATCTCAACAATTTCCTGTTCCGAATTTATTTAATGGGCACAAACGTTAGCACCTTCTTGATAAATTTGTTCAGAAGAAAACTTTTCTTTGTGTATCTTTTTTTCGAACTTTACGCGCTTTGGGTGGTCTACAAGAGCGGCGCTAATGTTTTATGGTCAGCATCGTCCAGCAGTAACACCGAAAACTGTGTAAACATGGAAGTCAAACAAATGGATGTGTACCTATATATGTTTATATATCGTTCAGCCTCAACGGACCCAGCTTTGCGTTACTTTTTTCTCCTTTCCTTTTGTTGACAGGCGAATTTGTTCTATTCTTGAAATTAAAAAGCCAGGGCGGAATATTTTCCGCCCTGGCTTTTTAATTTCAAGAATAGAACAAATTCGCCTGTCAACAAAGGGAATTATTTTTTTAAGAGTTAATACTAGAACAACTAGGTATACTAAATAAAGCAGGTACGACACTGTAAAGTGTGTTTTACCTCCGCTTCCCCATAGAAGAAGAAGTACAGCCAACCGATAATTTCGATGGTTGTAAATACCACGACGACGAAGTTCCGGGGGTTTCGATATGCCCATCGATTTCGGACTATGTTTATTTCCTTTGGCCTCCGTCTATTTAACTCCTGGTGGCGTCATTGCTTGATAATCTATAGCAAATATAATCGGCAATAACAATTATCTGGGAGTATTGATTTGCCCGCCTCATCTCTCCAATGATAACAGCAGTTTGGCCAGGGCTTTTGTATTATTTCAACAAGGATTTGTCCTTCATACGGATTTTCAAGTTTAAGAAAATTAAAATGTATTATCGCAGATAATGCCTTTTATATAAAAGTTGGACTGGTGTCAATTATAGAGATGAGACGAATATATTAGTATTCGCTATGATATTACTAATATTTGGATATATTAGATATTAGGAATATGCCGATATCAAATATTCGAATATCATGATATTCATTTCCCATCGACCCCTTCTCATTAGAGATGGGAAATTCGGATCTTTTCAATGAACCGGTTCACCGGATTTCGCTCTTTTCATTGAACCGGCTCTTTGAAAAAAAAATTATGAATAAATTATGAGCTTTAATAAAAATACTCAAAGTTGATTATTTTAAGGCAATGCTGGGGGTATTGCGGGAAATAATAGGAATCTCGTTTTAAAAAATAATGGCTCTAGTCCTGGATTTGACGGCATAACAATTGAATGTCTAAAAATATTAAAAATTTTATCCCGAAGCCTCTTACACACTTAATTATTTTTAACCTTTCGAAGAGTGTATTCCCTAAAATTTAGTAAACACTCAACAATTATTGACTTATTTCCTTAATATATATCGTTGGAAAAATAATTGAAAAGGTTGCAAAGTAGAAATTAATGAGTTTCTTTAAAAGACATAAAATATTAAACGAAAGTGAAAATATTTCTACGGCAAGAGCGAAGCGCACGTCAGTCAAACATGAACGCGAAAAGAGTTTTAATCCTTTTAGCCACGCAGGGCTGCGCAAAAGGCAGTTGGAGCGTGGCGCGCGTCAGCCAAACATAAACACGAAAAGGGAGTTTTAGTCCCTATAGCCCTGCAAATTTTGAGCTAGCGATATCTTTTAATTTCAAGTC
This sequence comes from Beris morrisii, assembly GCA_951812415.1. Classification (NCBI taxonomy): domain Eukaryota; kingdom Metazoa; phylum Arthropoda; class Insecta; order Diptera; family Stratiomyidae; genus Beris; species Beris morrisii. The sequence goes on along the minus strand of OX638311.1, from coordinate 163,230,175 downwards.
GAGCGGGGAGTGAAACAAATTGAAATTGACTTAAAAGTGGAAATACCATAAACGAAAAATGTAAATTTTCATTTTGGCGTTTAGGTGTCCAGTAATACTTTTTCCTAAATCTGTATTCCATCTCCTCTTTTCAATTTATAATCTTTAATATTCCATCTTTAATCTTCAATTTTCAATCTTAAAGCTTAAAACTTCAATTTCCAATCTTCAATTTTCAATCTTCAATCTTCAATTTTCAATCATCAAACTTCAATCATCAAACTTCAATCTTCAATTTTCAATTTTCAATTTTCAATTTTCAATTTTCAATCTTCAATCTTGAATCTTCAATCTTCAATCTTCAATATTCAATCTTCAATCTTCAATCTTCAATCTTCAATCTTCATTCTTCAATCTTCAATCTTCAATCTTTAATCTTTAATCTTTGATCTTTGATCTTTGATCATTAATCTTTAATCTTTAATCTAAACCCACTATCCTCCACCTTTCATCCTCCATCATCCATTCTCCGTCATACATAGTCCATCATCCATCCTCCATCTTCTATCCTCTATCTTCTATCCTCTATCCTCTGTCCTCTATCCTCCATCCTCCATCCTCCATCCTCCATCCTCCATCCTCCATCCTCCATCCTCCATCCTCCATCCTCCATCCTCCATCCTCCATCCTCCATCCTCCATCCTCCATCCTCCATCCTCCATCCTCCATCCTCCATCCTCCATCCTACATCGTCCATCCTCCATCCTCCATCATCCATCCTACATCGTCCATCCTTCATCCTCCATCCTCCATCATCCATCCTCCAACCTCCATCCTCCATCCTCCATCCTCCATTCTCCATCCTCCATCCTCCATCCTCCATCCTCCATCCTCCATCCTCCATCCTCCATCCTCCATCCTCCATCCTACATCGTCCATCCTCCACCCTCCATCCTCCATCTTCTATCCTCTATCTTCTATCCTCTATCCTCTATCCTCTATCCTCTATCCTCTATCCTCTATCCTCTATCCTCTATCCTCTATCCTCTATCCTCTATCCTCTATCCTCTATCCTCCATCCTCCATCCTCCATCCTCCATCCTCCATCCTCCATCCTCCATCCTCCATCCTCCATCCTCCATCCTACATCGTCCATCCTTCATCCTCCATCCTCCATCATCCATCCTCCAACCTCCATCCTTCATCCTTCATCCTCCCTCGTCCATCATCCATCCTCCATCCTCCATCCACCATCATCCATCCTCCATCATCCATCATCCATCCTCCATCCACCATCATTCATCCTCCATCCTCCATCGTCCATCGTCCATCGTCCATCGTCCATCGTCCATCGTCCATCGTCCATCGTCCATCGTCCATCGTCCATCGTCCATCGTCCATCGTCCATCGTCCATCGTCCATCGTCCATCGTCCATCGTCCATCCTCCATCGACCATCGTCCATCGTCCATCGTCCATCGTCCATCGTCCATCGTCCATCGTCCATCATCCATCGTCCATCGTCCATCCTTCATCCTCCATCCTCCATCCTCCATCCTCCATCCTCCATCATAAATCCTCCATCCTCCATCCTCAATCCTCCATCCTCCATCCTCCATCGTCCATCATCCATCCTCCATCCTCCATCCACCATCATCCATCCTCCATCCATCACATATTCCTATGGATTCGCTGATATCAAATATTCACGAATATTTTATATTCACTAATATTTTATATTCACTAATATTTTCTATTCACTAATATTTTCTATTCACTAATATTTTCTATTCACTAATATTTTATATTCACTAATATTTTATATTCACTAATATTTTATATTCACTAATATTTTCTATTCACTAATATTTTATATTCACTAATATTTTATATTCACTAATATTTTATATTCACTAATATTTGATATCAGCGAATCCATAGGAATATGTGATATCAGTGAATACATACGAATATGGATATCTGACCTAATATATGGTAGGGAATATTCCAATATCATATCATGGGACCGATGGATGGTGACGGCGTGTCTTTTGGGGAGGGGGATGTGTAAGAGGGAGGAGGGGGAGCGTTTTAGATGAAAAATGTTGGTTCCTAGATCTCAGGAACCGCTTATGCTAGGGGGCTGAAATTTAAAACTTATGTAGAACTATGATCGTGAACCCAATTGCTTAAAAAATTGTAGCTATAGGTTGAAGGGTGTGGGAGTGGGGGGAAAAATAATGTGTCCGAAACGCTTGAAAGCTAGGATTGAAACATTCTAAAATCCATATCTCCTGAACGGTTGATGTCAGAAGGTTGAAACTTTGTGGTTATCTTAAGGGATAATGGAAGATTAGATAAGGTCTAAAAAATTTATGGGGGGTGGTGGGTGTCGAGGTGGGGGTAAAAAACTTTGGACATCAATATCTTCCGAACCAATTACAGCAGGAAGATAAAATTTGGTTTCTGTATATAGGATTATAAGTAAAGTCTACTGAACATGAACTTTTTGAGGAGGGTGGTGAAGCACAAAAGTGAGGGGCTATTCCCTTCAAAAAATTAGATTTTTATATCTCAAGAACAGTAGCAGATATGATCTTAGAAATTTTACAGGAGTTAGGCCCAGTAGACTTCTAGCAGGGAAAACAATTTTGAAGGTGCGATTGTAGGGGGCGATGTCGGGAGAAGGTGAAAAGGAAAAAAATATTATTCAATATTTTTCGAGAACCGCAAAGGATAGAAAACTAAAAATATATGACTGTATTGAGCGTATTCTAGAGAAAGAAGGCAGGCACTTTAAGAAGGAAAGGGTCTGGGAAAGTACACCTATGCAATTTCGCACCTACCACCTACACATTAAATAAGGAAAGTGTAAATGAGTAATGGAAGATTATGGTAGATTTATAAAACGAATTCAACATTTATCGGATGGGAAAGGACTGTCGGCTTCGAAGATATGAATGACAATGTATGAAATTTATTGTGTGAGGAAAAGAAGAGTAGATTGGTAAATTAGTGCAATGTGGATCCTAGTAAGTAAAGGAAAAATTGATTGCTAAATCTATGCGTTATATAAGGAGGAAAGGGTGGGTGTTTTTATATTTGGAAATAACAATTGAATTAAATATAACTTACATATATTGGACAATGAAAAGGATAGTAGAGTAAATCCGAGTGATTTCGCACCTCGTAAGTTTGGGCAAGGGTAAATGGGGTAAGTTCGTAATGTTTAACATCTTTGTTAGTTTTGATTTTCATGTATTTTCGGTTTTGTGTTCATAGGTCTATACCGAGTTAAAAATTTTTTCAGCAATTAGATGTTTTGCAATAAGCTGCTAATAATAGTGTATTTTCGCGATCATATTGACTTTTAAAATTTAAATACCGTAATGTTTTCTTTAGCTTAACTTCACCAAATATAGTTATAAATCTCTATTCGATGATCATTTCATGAAGATTGTTTTCCAACAAGCACCAGCTCGATATGATACAGTAGATATTAGTAATATTCAAATATTAGTTTAGATATTATAATACCGCGTAATGAATATATTCGTATTAGGTGATATCACCATATATCGGTATGGACCCATCACTAGTCAATTATGTACATACTTCAATGCATTAGGTCGAAAATTGCGTTTCACACATCAATTGGTGTAGCGCATATAAAATTCCAATATTCTTCTATTTTTGTTCGAACAAGGTTTTCGGTAGCGTCTGTGTTGGGCAGAAAATGGAAATACATTTTTTTTGTAAATAGCTCATGTAATTAATGTTATTTGAGAATAACAAGAGAAAAAAAGTTACTTTAGCCAATCCAGCACTTTTATCCACGGTGGTGGCAAAGTTTACGTTTTTTCAAATTAAGGGGGGAGAAAATGTCCCTCTGCTCCCGTAAATGAAACGTTCGACTAAAGAGCCATACAGAATGAACGCAATCGCAGTCGGATTGGAATGTCAAAATGTCGCAACGAGATGCAATGAAACGCTGTAAGCCGCAAGTAAACGATGCATGAACACCATGACCGGATCATTGGCGGATACAGGGGGGGCGGAGGGGGCGGCCGCCCCCCCCCCCAAGAGCTACTCCGAATTTCCTAAACATACATACCTACTTCAACCGTTCTCCGATTTTTTTTACTCCACTGCAATGTAGTTCTGCGGTGCAATGCAAAGCACAGAACAGAACCATGATGGTGGATTTACCATACACTCAACGTTTAAGGCGCGCCTCTATCCCCACCATAAAATCAAACAATCAGATGGCTCGTGCAGTCGCAAGAGTCTAACATTCTTCAACTTTTTCTCCGACGCACGCTTCCATATGTGTTCACACATACAATGAACTGTGGTACCACACAATTCGCAGCTCATCGTATTTCTGTCGTTTCGCACTTATAGGCAAGTTGCGCCGCAAAAGCATGTTGAGTGTAAATTGCTTTCAACACAGCAAAGAGCACAGCCGACGAAAACCGGTTTGCAATGGCCTGATGGGGGTAGTGGCTCGCCTCGAGGCGAGCCTCAAGGGTGAGTGTAAACGTACCATGATAAAAAGACTACAAGACAACATATTACGTAGGTAATAGAGTCATTCCATCAAGAACCGCCAAGAATGACGAAATTTGTGACCTTACCATCTCCGATTCTTTTAAAAATGTTTGTACTTTAAGAACTAGTGAAAAAAATAATTGAAATTCAATTTTCTGTTTCTATCTCATTTTTTTTGTTAGTTATAGTATGTTCAAGTTTTCGCAAAAATGGTGTCCGAGTCCTCTTTGAAAATTAATATCTCTGGTAATTTTTATCATAGAATAATAAAATATGGCTATTTTAAAGGGGAAGGTTGTCGCAATAAAAATTAACCTTTAAAATTTTTTTCAAGGTTTTTTTTTATTTTTTTATATTTTTTAGGCTATACTGCTTTTAAAACATAAAAACTTGGGATCTCAATGGCATCGGGGTAAAAAAATTGAAGAACATTATAGTGGTTCTCAATTATTTTATAGAAAAATTGTCATATAATCAAGAATCGCCAAAAGTGTTCATCGCCGATTCTTTTGAAAATTTGTGTACTCGAAGAATTAGTGAAAACAAAATCAAGTTTTTGTTTCTATCTCATTTTTTTTTGTTAGTTATAGTATGTTAAAGATTTCCCAAAAAAGATGTCCGAGTCCTCTTTGAAAATTCATATCTCTGGTAATTTTTAATCCTTGAATAATAAAGTAGGGCTTATTTTAAAGATTGTTATAGTTTTTGTTAGTTAAAAAATGAGATAGAAACAAAAACTTGAATTTCAATTCATTTTTTCACTAGTTCTTCAAGTACAAACATTTTCAAAAGAATCGGAAATGGTAAGGTCACAACTTTGGCGATTCATGATGGAATGACCCATAATAAGATGAAAACAATATGATCCCGTTTTTGCTAAGTGCAGTCTATGTAGCTAAATTCACACAGAACTTGATCAAACAAAATAGCCAAATCAAAAAAATTTCCGCCCCCCCCCCAACAGCAAAGTCTGGATCCGCCCCTGGACCGGATTGAGTTCGCAGTTGTATCAGTGTCAATAATTAAAGCGAAATTGATATGGACGCGAAAATCATGAATTATTTTTAATGCTCATCGAAATCTCTTTCATTTTCCATTTTATTATTTTCTTCTTTAAATAATATAGTGCGTTTTAGGTTATGATATTGTCATAGTTGACATTTCGATGAGTTCACTTGCTATCATTTTAAATATTACGAACTTATTTGCGACTATCTGCGACCCATAGCGTTCATTCTGTTTAGCTCTACGAATAAGAATATAAGGAAATGAAATGGGCCAAGAGAAATGAAGCAGAAACGAAACTGCTTTTGACAGAGTGGGTTTGCTGTTTGTTTACATAAAAAACACAAATTCGGTTAAAATTGAGCATGTGTGGAGATGGTCTATGGTCTAACCAGAAATATTTCAATGTGTTCGTGTTTTTTCAATAATTGCAAGGTCAAAGCGGGAGCAAGACGATAGCTGAAGGGTTCTTATCGGTTTAGTTCTCTCTCGAAATATGATGTTTATGTGGTAAAATAACTTCACTAAGTTTCTGTGCAGATATATGGTAATTACATCCGCCTGGTTTAGCTACATACAATCACATGCATTTGAAACTCGTTTTTTCCCCTCCGTTATTTTGACACTGCAATCCGACTGCGATTGTGTTCATTCTGTACGGCTCTTTAGGCCGCGGTCCGATTACGCTTTCTGCGCTTTTAGCACGCATACAACCGGTCCGAATTGCGCTCACGATGCATATAATTTGCATGGAGGGGTAATATTGTGGCGCTTACACTGCTCACGGTTTCGAGGATAGGCACTGTGAGTACACTGTGTGCGCACGATCGGTCCGAATTATATGCGTCGTAAGCGTGCAAACAATTCGGACAGACTGTAAGCATTGTTGGTAATGTAAGCACCGTGAGCGTAATTCGGACCGCGGCCTAAAATGGGTCTACATAGAAAAAATTACTCATTTTACTTTATTATTTTCTAATAATACAATATTGTGATCGATTTTTAAAAAAAAAAAATGTTCTATCCTCAAAATTTTTTTTTTCACGTTTCATGACTCGTAGACACGAAAAAGGCAAAAAAAAAATTTCAGTCCGTCTGTACGCCGTACGCAAAATCGTTTAAAGGCTCGTAGCTTCCACACCGTTTGAGATATTAAATTGCATTTTTTTTATGAATAGACTGTGTAGGACCCTTGAAGTGGCCAAATTCTGAGGGGTGGGGTGTGAGGGGGGAGGAGGGGGAAGAGTTTTAGACGAACAATTTTGGTTTTTAGATCTCAGCAACCGCTTATGATAGGAGGCTGAAACTTGGAATTTATATAGAGCTTTGATAGTGAACCCATTTGCATAAAAATTGTCAATATGGGTGAAGGCGTGTGGGAGTGGAGGGAAAAATATTGCGTCCGAAACGCAAAAAAGCCGAAATCGACACATTCTAAAATCTATATCTCCTAAACGTTTAACGTCAAAAAATTGAAACTTAATGAATATCTGTAGGTACTCGTATACTAGGACAATAGATCGGAATCAAATTTTTGAGTTGGGTCAGTGGCGTACGGGGGTGGGGGGGTGAAACTTTAGATTACGATAACTCACGAACCAATTGCACTAGACAAATAAAATTTGGTTTGTGTATAAAGGTTGACAAACGAAGTTTGCTGAAAGTAAAATTTTTTAAGGGGTCGGTGGAGCATGAAAGTGGAGGGGATACGAATTTTTCAAAAAAATCACGTCCTCTATCTCAAGAACCGTGTACGATAGATGTTTAAAATTTTTACCAGAAGTAGGCATAATAGACTCCTAGAAGATGGTGAGGGAGTAGAGGGTGAGGGTGGGGGAGGGTGAAAAGGAAAAGATTCCGATTTTTATATCTCGAGAACCTATAATGATATAAAGCTGAAACTTGGTATTTAGATAGAGCTATAGTAGTAGCATGTTGGAAAAATATAATTTTTTATAGTGGTAGTATGGTAGGGGGGTGGGGGGTGTTTTTCCTATCTATAGAACGGCTTATGCTACAAAGTTGAAACTCGATATGTGTATGTCATGAGCATGAGAAAACATTTTCAAATATCCATTGGCGTTCGGAAGGGAGGCAAAAAACATGATCAGTGAAAATGAAATGCATATATTTTCACGGTTTTCGTCATATCTATTAGGTCTTTTCAAATATTAAATTAATTTTTATTCCACGGATTCTACATATAAATACCTAGAAAGCATTTGCAGGATTTTTTGAAATTCGACCCCTAAGGAGGTGCAAAGGGGACTGTATACTTTTTCACGAATTCTGCCATATCCCTCAGGCCTGATCAGCTATCGAATATCTTTTCACTTTCATGGGCTTGCGTAATAATCACCTAAAACTTGTTTTTAAGCTTTTTCCTTTTCAGCTCCTAAGAGGGTTGAACAAGTTTTCACGAATTCCGTCATATCTTTTAGAAGTGATAAGAAATTGAATTGGTTTTTACTTTCTCGTGTTGTCTTCATATTTATCTATTAACTCCTTTCAGGATTTTTGGATATTCAACCCCTAAGTGGGTGTAAGGAGGTTGCATATCGAAGTCATTTTTACTTCTTAAGGTTTCCTATAAGCGCCAAAAAGTCAATTTCAGTATTTTTAGATATTCAATCCCAAGAGGTGTAAGGAGGTTGTATGCTTTTCAAAGCTTCGACATATTTCTTAGGTTTGATGAGGTATTAGATCGCTTTTCACTTTCACAGACTTTTTATGTAATCGCCTACAAACGCATTTCTCAATTTTTGGATATTCAACCCCCAAGGGTTTGCATATGTTTTCACAATTTTGGCCATCCCTTAGTTCTGATGAGATATAAAATTGGTTATTACGGCATTTGATGTAATGACCTAAAAACCTATTTCACGATTTTTCGAATTTCAAGAACCAAGGGAGTGTAAAGGGTTTGCTAACGTTTTCACAAATTTTTCAAAATCCATCGTGTTTCATGAGATATCAAGTTTGATTCTTATGAAATCGTCTAAAAATCTGTTTCTCAATTTTTTCGAAATTCAAACCCCAAGTGGAAAATGGGTTTGTATATATTTTAACAATTCGTCATATCTCTTAATTCTGATAAAGCAGCAATTTCGATTTTACTTCTATGGGCTTTTAGTGTACATAATGTACCGAAATTCGAATAGTCTACACAGGCTTTTCCAATGTTTAATCGGCTAAAAATCTCGTCCGGGTGGCTGCTCGTCCGGGTGGCTGTCATACCAAACTGTCCAATACCCTTGTTCGCGAATATTGGCCTATAACTTCAGAATGCTTCAAGCTACGACTTTGAATATTTGAATACGTTAATTTTCCAATAGTTGCAGAAAAAGGGACGATATGAAAAACATATCCTGAGTACTTCGTGTATCTCATCATCATCAATGGCGCGACAGCCCAAATCGGGCCAGGTCCTGCAGGATACATTGTCTGAAGTCATCTCGGTTCAGCGCCCGCGTCCTCCAATTTGTGCATCTAAGAAGCGATCTGCAATCTGCGTCAACTGAGTCCTCGTATCTTCTCCGCGGTTTTCCCACCGGTCGTTTGCCATGAGCTCTACCTTTCAGTGTGCGTTTGGGAATTCTTCCGTCGTCCATTCGCTCCACATGGCCTGCCCATTGTAGCTTACGAAATTTTATAAGAGTCGATGCGGATGGGTCGTCATAGATGTTATACAACTCGTTGTTGTACCGGATACGCCATTCAGTACCTTCTCTTATTGGTCTCAAAATTCTTCGAAGAATTCGTCGTTCAAAAGCGTCTATTGATTTTTCAGACGCTTGGGTGATAGTCCACGTTTCGCTTGCATATAGTAGCATAGGTCTTATTATGGTTTTATATAGGTATGCGAAGTTTCCTCAGCCTGTGCACTTTTTTCGATTTTAAGATCGGGAGAACCGTGAAATACGCCTTATTTGCTAGTGTGATCCGCTGTTTTACTTCGTCTCGTTCATTGCCGTATATTACAAGGTGTGATCCCAAGTATGAGAAATGATCCACATTCTCCAGGTTGTAGTCCCCCACGGTCATATTTTGTCTAGTTGGCGTGTTTCTTCTTGTTTGGGTCATAAACTTGGTCTTATTCTCATTGACCCATAACCCGACATACTTTGCCGCTGAGTCTAGACAGTGGAAAACTTCGTGTATCTACCACACTAAAATCCTATAAAAATGTTTTCGTGGAAAATGGAACGCACTATAACGCAAGAAATCGTTTAGCCACAAAATTAAAAGTTTAAACAAATTAGTTTTGAGTAAAAATGAAGTTCATGTCAGTGAAATTCCTCTTCTCCTTCGAGCAGCTCCCATGAAAAAAAACATTAAAACACGTGTTCGCCGATATTGATTGATTACTACAGAACGCTTCAAGCTATGAATTTGACATTTTGTTCAATTCAGTAATCTTCAATGGTTGCATGTAGTTGCCACACACAGTTCTTTGAAAAAAATGTGAATTCACTATAAGTCATCATCGAGCTAAGAATTCAAAATCTTAAAAAGTTAGCTTTGAGTTTAAAGTAACTTCAAGTTCATTGAGGAAAATCCTTTCATTTTTCCTTGTAGCTTTCATACAAAGGTCTTTAAAAATCGTGTCTACGAATTTTGGCCTATAGCTTAAGAACAATTCAAGCAAGGAATTTGAAAGTTTCTGCGCATTAAATTTGAATGTTTCCAGATAAAGAGATTAATATGCAGAAAATCGAATGAGTCCATGGAAAAGTCCTTAAAAAAAGAACATTTTTCGTCCGGTGATTTACCTAAAGTTCCAGATACGGAATTGAAAGCAGAAAAATTGTCCTTCTCTTCCAAATTTTAATCGGAGTTCAGTACTTTATAAGATTGGCTTCTATCGTGCCTACGATATGTTACGCAAATAACAGTAAAACAAAAACTTCTGTAATGATCTAACATGTTCGAATGAAATTTTAAATAAATTACATTTATTGTAATAAATTAACGGATTTATGTCGATCATCTGCGAAATATTAATTCATTTCATTCCATCAAGAATCGCCAAAAATGACGAAATTTGTGACCTTACCATCTCCGAATCTTTTGAAAATTTTTGTACTTGAAGAACTAGTGAAAAAAATAGATTCGAAATTCAATTTCGATTTTGTCCTTTATCCTTGAACATCTCAAAACGATTTTTTTTTATTTTTTTTACTTTTTTATATTTTGTAGGTTATTCTATTTTACAAAACATACCAAAAAATTAAGTTGGGATCTCAATGCGATCGGGGTCAAAAAATTCGAAGAACATTAGTAGCTCTCAATAATTTTATAGAAAAAGGGTCACTTCATCAAGAATCGCCAAAAGCGTATATTTAATTTTTTTTTTATTTTTTTATATTTTGTATATTATACTGTTTTTCAAAACATATCAAAAAATTAAATTGGGATCTCAAGGGGATCGGAGTCAAAAAAATCTAATTAAATTATTAGAGAACTAAACTAGCCTTAATTGAGAGCCACTGATGTTCTTCGATTTTTTCGACCCCGATCCCATTGACATCCGAAGTTCATTTTTTGACATGTTTTGTAAAACAGTAACCTATAAAATATAAAAAAAATAAAAAAAAAACACATTTTGAGATATTCAAGGATAAAGGATAAAATCGTAATCCTTGAAAAAAAATTTCAGGGATAATTTTTATTCGGATTTATATTGCAACAACCTTCCCTTTTAAAATAAGCCCTATTCTATTATTCTAGGATAAAAATTACCAGAGATATGAATTTTCAAAGAGGACTCAGACACCATTTTTGAGAAAACTTTAACATACTATAACTAACAAAAAAATGAGATAGAAACAAAAAATTTAATTTCAATTATTTTATTCACTAGTTCTTCAAGTACAAAAATTTTCAAAAGAATCGGAGATAGTAAGGTAACAACTTTGGCGATTCTTGATGGAATGACCCTTTTGGAAAATTGATTACTCTTCAAAGTTTACGTAAAATAAGGTTTAGTAAATACACAAACCAGACTTATACAATAAATAAATTAACATCTCTCATCGTGTTGGTTATCGCACTGTTTGCTTATCTGACTTTTTTGGCTTTTATTATCAGCAATTAAAGGAAACTTATTGTTGAAAGTTTTGTATTTAATTGATATTAATGAGCGGTTCGAGTATACTCGTAGTGAAAACGAAAAAATAGAAATACCGAAAGTATGGAAGGAATTGTTATCGCAATAATTTCGTAGAGCGTTTTCCGTAAATTTTGTTGTTTTCTATATACGAGTAGGTAGGCAGTATGACATTTGGATTTTATTGATTTTCTGCCAGAATAGGATATACCTACTAGGTACTCGTACTATAACATTGGATAATTTGTACGAATCATTTAGTTCCTTATACTTTACAAAAACCAGAATCGTAATTACAATCAGAAACAGAATACCGAAAAATAATCTTGAGGCTTGAAAATTTGATGGAGTGACATGTATGGAAGAGTTAGTTAAATTTTCAAAGGGTTCGGTGCATATATCAAAAATACATAATACAGTAGGCATCGATAGTGGAATTCATGTTTAAGTGAAAGATAACATGCTTGCGAGTTAAAGAGTCACTGAAAGAAGGTTCAATTTAGATGTAAGTTCTTTGGACGTTTTTATACTCTAGATGAAATCTTGACTAGAAATCTATTGGAATCTTACGAGTAGGTTGAAGAAAAATTAGTAGTGTAATGTTTCATCGATATTCATACTCGGCTCACAAAACTGTAAATATGCATAAATCTAAGGTTCTCTGTACTATGTTTGGAATAGATCTAAACCGGCTGAACGACCGCAGGAGTGTTTCGTTACTTATATCTTGAATGAAATGTATTAATATAAATACTCCGTTGAAATTTAAATTTTCTTAAACCAATTTTTTTTTAATATATTACAAAACATTGATGTCTTTAACCAATTAGTAGCTCAATTAAATTATTAGAGAACTAAACTAGCTTAAATTTATGATTTTAAGAGCTCCCCATATATCTAGCATCATAAAACTAAATTCTAATTAAAATAATTGTAATTGTTCTATAAAATATTGCGAACAACTTTTATTCGTCGATTTTTTTTGACCCCGATCCCTTTGAGATCCCAAGTTGATGTTTTGGTATGTTTTGAAAACCAGTATAACATGCAAAATATAAGAAAATAAAAAATTGAAGATATGCTTTTTGAGATATTCAAAAATAAAGGACAAAATCGTTATCCTTGAAAAAAAATTTCAAGGATAATTTTTTTTATATTGCGACAACCTTCCCCTTTAAAATAAGCCCCATTTTATTGTTCTATGATAAAAATTAACAGAGCTATGAATTTTCAAAGAGGACTCGGACACAATTTTTGCAAAATCTTTAACATACTATTACAACAAAAAAAGAGATAGAAACAAAAAAATGAAATTATATTTTTTTTCACGCATTCTTGAAGTACACAAATTTTCAAAAGTATCGGCGATGGTAAAGTCACAAATTTCGTCATTTTTGACAATTCTTGATGGAATGACCCATAGCCATAGCCAGCAGCTACTCAAGTAAACAGTCGGCAAACTAAAATTTTATAGCTTGTGAGTGCTCTGAAGGGTATTAAAAAGAACTGAAATATTGAGAGATAATCAGTTGCATGCACAGTACAGTGTGAATATGAAAGGATTTTATTCCAAATTCAATATGTTTTATTATAAATATTTACCGAGAATTTTAGCATTATAGTTGTACTCAGTAGCTACCAATACCATATAGCGGTGAAATACTTGCTGGAAATGCATTATACTATCATAATAAAGTCCAAATATTTAGGTAAAAGCCATATCATTTTTGCGAGGAAAAAAACAATATTGCTCAATACAAAAAAGGAATTCCATGGAACCTTCCGTAATTACTCATAAAGTCATGCGCTTTTGCAAAATTTCTGCAAAATTTGGTGTTCAATTTCGGCATTATTTTTGGTAGTGTATTTTTGTGGCTTACTTAAATCGATTTTAACCAAGGTAACGTTCATCCTAAACTTCTAAACGGACCGCTTTCTTACAAAATTAAACTCACACCATTTCGGCAACCTGAAGTATGCCAGTGTTCTGGTTTCTGGTTCTGGCTCATCTTTTAACTCTCGCGGAAAGACGGTCTCCGGCAACTGAGGAAATTTATTGCGTCGATTACGTGAGCATATGACGTCAATCGGTTCTTCCGATATAAAAGTAGAAACACCTTCTAAACATTTCCATTTTTTTTAAATTCTTTGTGTATTTTCATATACACACGGTACTAGAACGGATAAAGTTGGAGAAGAAAAAACTTTAATATTTACTTTAGAAAGCCTTGCTTAAGATTTCGATATGAGAATTCAAAAAAATCGCTTCACGTATTTTGTTTGCTTATAAAAGCGCGCGACTTGTCAAGTGCCTTCTGTTTTTTGTATCGAGCAATTTTTCATCAATTTTCTACGAGAAAAATTCTTTGATGAGGCAAATAATCACCGGCGAAAGGAATAAGATAACATTTTCCCCAGAACACAGTGTTCAAGGCTCATATAGGTATGAGTTTTCAATCAATAGTTTGTCGGTCCGACGATTGCGATGATGATCAGAGCAAAAACATTTTTTTTCTTGGAAAAAAGCTTCTACTGCTTATCGAACAGATTTAGAAGGAGGTGATTAAATTTTCATCTAAGCCGCATATAGGTAGTAATATATTTGGTCGGAATTCGTTTGAAGCGAAAGGAAAGAATGCAAAAGTAATCGCTAGTTGTTGGGGAAAGGTACTAGGTACTACCTGTGCTCATCGCGTCATCCTTTGTTATTTAACAAGAATTTTCTTATGCTTTAGTGGCCAAACTTAGTAGCTAGACATGTATAACAATAAAATCATCTATTTTATTCAAATATCAGCTATGTATTTTTTTTAAGTGTCCTCGGTAGCCTCTAGTGAGAGTGTGCTCTGCTGGTCTATCATACCTTGTGAGTTCCAACAAAATCGTGCGTTTTTCCTTGTTGTAATTTTTTTCCAAACTGTGGCAATGAAATTAAAAAATCTGCCAACAGTCTGGGCGCAACTTTATTATTTTATGTGTAGAAGTCCGAAACGTGTTTAATGATGAGATACGGTGTTGGGTACTATGCGACTGACAACCTAAAAAATAACGTTCTAAATAGCCTCCTGGTTATTTTTTGGTTGTCAGTCGCATAATACCCAACACCGTATCTCATCATTAAACACGTTTCGGACTTCTACACATAAAATAATAAAGTTGCGCCCAGACTGTTGGCAGATTTTTTTTATTTATTTACGTATTTTTTTTATCAATAGAATAATTCATAGTAGTAAAAGCGAATTCGATCACATTAAGCCTAAGAGATTTTCGGAATCAGTGAAATCTTGAACAATACCCCCAGGGGGTTTAATAGAGAAAAATACTTAAATCGGGGTTTTCCCCGACTACGTTTAAAGCTTATAGAAGTAAACGTGAATTCCAAGTCTCAATATACCTTAGGAATATATCAGAATTCGTGAATATGTAAACAACCACTTTACACCTCTTTAGGGGTTGAATATCGAAAAATTTTGAAAACCGTTAGTAGGCGCTTATATAAATAGGCCGCAGAAGTAAAATTGATTTGATAGCTCGACATGTCTAAAAGTTTTAACGAAATTTACGAAAATGTGGATTCACGGACATTTTTTTTAATCAACCTCTGAACGCCAATAAAAATATGAACTTTTTTTTGCTTTAATTACTCTAATAGTACATCTACATATACGTACTAAGTTTCAACTTTCTAGCATAAGCCGTTTCTGAGATATAAAAAACCACCCCTCTCCCCCGTACCTTGATACCCCTATCAAAAATTGTATTTTTCTAGGATGTCTCCATAGTGGCTCTATATAATCCTAAATTTTTAGCTTTCTATTCATTATGGTTTTCGAGAAATAAAAATCAGAATGTTTTCCTTTCTACCCCCTTTCACCATCACCCCCAACATCAACATTACCAAAATTTTTTTCCCTATTAGAAGTTTATCGACCCCAACTCCTGTAAAATTTTCAAGATCATATCTGATACGGTTTCTGAGATATAAAAATTACATTTTTTGAGAAATTGCTATCCCCCCACTTTCGTTCTCCACCTCCCCCCTCAAAAAATTTAGTTTCGGTAGACTCCTCTTGTGATCCCATATACAGAAACTAAATTTTATCTTCCTGGTGTAATTGGTTCGAAAGATATTGTAATCCAAAGTTTTTCACCCCCCACCCCCACACCCTACCTCCCCTCTTACAAATGTTAGCCCTTGTCTAATCTTGAAGTATCCCCAAGGACAACAACAAAGTTTCAATCTTCTGACATCAATGGTTCAGGAGATATCGAATTTAGAATGTTTCAATCCCGGCTTTCATGCGTCAAAGACTCATTGTTTTCCCCCCCACTTCCACACCCCTTAACCAATATCGACAATTTTTTTGCAATTGAGTCCATTATCATAGTACTACATAAGTTCCAAGTTTCAGCTTCCTAGCATAAGTGGTTCCTGAGATCTAGAAACCAAAATTTTTCGTCTAAAACGCTCCCCTCTCCTCTCCCCTTGTACCCCCACCCCACAAAAACATACCAGTCGTAGGGGTTCACCCAATCTACCCACCGTAAAAATTTCAATTTAATATCTCAACGGGTTTGGGAGCTACGCGCTTTCAAACGATTTTGCGTACGGCGTACGGCGTACGGCGGACGGCGTACGGCGTACGGCGTACGGCGTCTACGGCGGACAGACGGACATTTTTTTTTTTTTTGCTTTTTTGGGGTTTACTAGTCCTAAAACGTGTAAATACAAAATTTCAGGGTAGCAAACTTTTTTGAAATTTCAGGTCGATCACAATACTTTATTATTAAAAAATAATAAAGTAAAATTGTAGTCGCAGATTTTGGACTCATGACATACCATACATATATGTAAAAATCTATTTCCCGACTTGCTTGCAGATATCGAAAAGTTTTTAAAATATCTTAGAATGTCTGCTGGTAAGTTTTACGATCTTAAAAAGATATTACCTCTTAAAAGAAAAGATACGAATTTCCTTAAAGTGATTTCACCTGAAGATCGGCTGGCTTAAGTAAGTAAATTTTATTATGTAATAAATAAATAAAATATTTGTTCAAATGTATCTACAATTTTGTTTTGGGATTATAAATAACATCTGCGGCGATTCGATATTGATGTTATTATCAATAATTATTGATGTAATTGATTTTTACTTATAATACAAATTTTTTTTCTCGTTTTCTACTGCTTTTGATTATTTCAGGTTAAAAAAAACCATTGGGATAACCTCTGAATATTGGTTGGTGTCTTCGTTGACATTTCACTAACAAGAAGTTATCAGATTGTTTTTATCAACGCCGACTGTATTTCGATAAACTAAGCTGAAATTCGTTACTGTGCGTGGGAATGCACAGATCACGAATGTGTGTTTAAATTAAAATTTATTAATACCAGTTTAAACTAAATTTTATTCAACATCAACCTCTATATGTCGAAATTTCAATGAATAACAGATTAACTTAGAAGATCTCGATATTTTATCTGAATTATAGCTTTCATACATTTAGTCATAATCAAGAGCCTGATCCTGTGAAAAAGCCCCGACCTATCAAATTTTATTAATTTTATTTTTACATTACCTAGCCATGTATAGAAACATAACTATAGTTGTAATAATCAAATTGCAGATATTTTCATGATTAATGTAATCACACTATGTTGTACAACCATAACGTCAGTTGCCAGAACTATCTTACATATTGTAACGTGGTTGACACAACTATAAATTCAACCTAAGTAAGGTTCTTTAAAAGTATGATCCACATATTTTTTCTTTGAGTGCACGCATTTGTACTGGAGACGACAAAACGCCATGTTTTCTATAGACTCATTGAAGCCAGGTGGAAGTAAGATAAAACATTGCCCTAGTGCAAATTGCTGTTGTTTTGCGGGTGAGTGAATGCGAGTCGTCCGGCTTTAACTCATTTGCTTCCTGTCATTTCCAGCATATATATCTCTATGAGTGTACGTATCCCCAAATCAACTTCTCGCAAAATATAATTAAAAGTACATTATATAGTATGAGGACGTAGGTACATAACATCAAACATTTTCCGGTTATGTTCAAACTGATGAACGAACATGGAGACGTGAAAACAGTTTTTCTTCTCCATTTATTTGTAATTTTTCATTTGACTTTGGTAAACAGAACAGCGTGTAGCTATAAATTTCGAATAAAAAAATCGGAAAAATTTAGAAAAAGTGGGTTGGAATGAAATCTTATATTTAAAAATGATAATGGTTTGCTGATTCGCCTAGTTTGTTAGTTGTAGTTGGGATGATTCTTTCATCATTCTTTCTTCATTGCGAAACAATACTTCGCCAATTTTAGCCAGCAAAAATTGGATTTGGACCTACTCAAAGTTTATTTATTACCTGACGGATTCAGCTGGAAACTTTAACACTTTTATACCTTGGCTTTCTCATGTTGTTGATTATTTATTTTAATACGGTGCTTGTGATGACCTAGAGAACAGTGTTAAATCGTTTTTAGCTCATCACTTTTAAGATAATTAAATTACCAGACGTTTGATGTATAGTAGAGAAGAGATGTTTCTTTTTCGTTGCTGGTTTTTTTTCCTTTAAGATCTCTAAGACGTTGAAACAGGACTCAATACATTGAACACAAAAATTTTTTTGTTTTTTTCATCGAAAATAAATGCGTAAATAAGTAGAATTTTTTTAAGAACAATTTAGTTTTTTTTTATCCAGAGTTGCCATTTTTAAGATTAAGGCCGCGGTCCGAATTACGCTCATGGTGCTTACATTACTAACAGTGTAGTGTCATCTGTGGGAATTGGTGTGGACCAATTAATGCAGTTGGCATTACTGTGGTCCACACCAATTCCAGACAAAAAAATGAGCTCAGTGGCGAGAAGGTTTTTTCTGACAGCTAGAGTCATGGAAGTGTATGGAATAGCTGAGAACGAGAATTTTCGTAATGAAATCTGATTGTGTTAGTTCATGAAAGTATGAATATTAGTAAGCTTTAGCCAATCAGCAACATGAAATTTGACATTCTAACCCCAACATGGAAGTTGCATCATGCTTGCATCTCACTTCCACTACAAACTGTTGTTCTTCAGTCTCTTTCTTTTGACACTGGAGACCCCAGAGTACATCTCACTTCCACTCCAATCCAATTTCAATCTTTCTCTTTCTCATGAAAAATTACGCTCATGTACACGGATTTTACGCGTATCACCACCGCTTGGCTAGAGTAGGTGAGGTGAAGTTTTTGGCGCGCACGGAGGAAAATTAAGATTAAAGAAAATAAAGTTAAGTTTTTTTTGGCGCGCACAGGCGAAACAGATAAAGAGAAGCAAATAAAAATTAAGTTAAGTTTTGGCGCGGACCGAAAAAAATGAAAAATGATTAGTTAAGTTAGAAAAAGAATAAGAAAAGAAAGTGGAGTTTAAGTTTTTTTTTTGGCGCGCACGGAAAAAAGAGGAAGTTTTGGCGCGCACGGAAAAATTAGAAGTTTAAGTTTTTTTTTTGGCGCGGACAAGACGTTTTGCGAGCCTTTAAAGTCAAATGTGGCGAAAAACATAACATATAACATATAGTATAAAAAAAAAATAGTTCGAATAGTAACGCGGTTTTCATAGTCTAGTTACGCGTTTTTTGAATGATGTGCGGCGCGAGTTCAAATAGTTATTAGCAAGCAAAGCAAAAGAGCTGAAAATTTTCGCATGCCTATGTGTTGGAAATTTCCGAGTGAAGCGAGCGGAGAGAAAAGTGGAAGCAGACAAACCAAAGTCCGTAAGAAAACTTGTCGCAACAGTGGCTCGCATAAGTTTTCGGCCACCGTATAAAAAAAAAAAAAAATGAAAAAGCAAAACAAATAAATAAATAAAATTAAATAATTTAAATACAAAACAAAACATAAAAATAAACAAATAAATAAATAAGCAACACCAATAAATAAAATAAATTATAATTAAAATAAATTAAATTAAAAATGAAATAAATTAAATTAAAAATAAAAAAATATGACAAGACGGTAAAAGGACAGAAACTGACTCGGACTGAATCTAACTAAACAAATAATTTAAATAACATCAAACAATGAAAAAGGATAAAAAAAGGTAATTTTTTTTATTATTACATAGTATGTTTTTTTTTCTCTTTCCTTTTTTTTTGTTTTTTGTTTGTATATAGCTTTTTCTTTGAAATAATGGCTAAATAAGAAAGCTTATAGGATGGATCTTCTCGTTTGAAGACCTTCCGCCCCCTCATTCCTCTCTTTAGGGGGCCATACATATACAATTCTTTCAACAGTGCTTACGTTCGGTCCGAATTGTTGGTACGCTTATGTCGGTTTCAATTCGGACCGATTGTGTGTGCATAGTGCCTATCCTCGAAACCGTGAGCAGTGTAAGTGCCAGAAAATTACCCCTCCATGCGAATTGTATGCGTTTTGAGAGCAATTCGGACCGAGTGCAGGTGCGCTAAAAGCGCAGAAAGCGTAATTCCCCAGTCGGAACAGTAATGTCTACGGAAGCCAATCCGTACAATATACCTGCAGCTCGTACGCATTGCTCTTTCGATGACAGAACTAATTACTTTAACCCACATAGGCCCTAGGGCGTAATCGCTCACAAAGCACACGACAAGAAATACCTTATTTCGTTGAAGAGTAGTAAATAGTTACAAAGCATATTACATGTAAGGCCTTTGTTTCATTAGAGAGTGATAGCAACATACAAATTACTTGAAAAGTAAGGCATTATATCAATAGTGAGTGGTAAATACTTTAAATGTATGAAAAGTAAGGTCTTGTAATAGTCAGATCAGTCATGTGCACGGAATTGATTCCGTACTAGAAACTCGTACCCATTACTCTTTCGATAACAGATGTAATTACTTTAACCCGCATAGGCCCTACGGTGTAAACGCTTAAAAGCACAGGACAAGAATAGACTTATATCGTTGTAAATACTTATAAAGTATTGTTTTCGTCACCAATTTAAAATATCTTTTACTTTGTTGAGTTGCAAACAACAACAATATGAAAAATCGAAATTGCTTTAACAATAAAAAAAGCATTTATTCAATATAAAATAAATTAAAACACGTAAACAATACATCAGAATTTATTCAATAAACAAAATAAAAAAATCTGCCAACAGTCTGGACGCAACTTTATTATTTTTTCGGTAGAAGTTCGGAACCAGTTTAATTCTGAGATGCGGTGTAGGTTACTATGTGACTGAAAACCTAAAAAAAAGTTCGGGAGCGGTTAGAATGAGGTCGCGCTAGAATACTTACGCCGCTGCCACATATAACATATGAATTACATAATTGGTTCATACTCCAGGACGAGGTCTAGTCCTAGTATAATATCAGTTGTTACGCCATTAGAAGGTTTTTCGTGATTTGGATTTGGGCCATTACATGAAATCGGAAATGCGTTTGTAGGCGATTATATAAAAAGTCTGTGGAAGTGCAAATCAATCTAATATCTCATCAATCCTGAGAAATATGTCGAAAGTCTTACATCCTATTGGAGTAGAATAACAAAATCCTGAAATCAACTTTTGACGATTATGTAAGAAGCCTAAATGTGGTAAAAATTAATTCGATATCTCATTAGAACTAAGAAATATGTAAGAATTTGTGAAAACATATGCAACCCCCTTGCACCCACTTTGGGGTTGAATATTAAAAAATCCTAAAATGAGTTTGTAGATATATATAAAGAAAGCCAGAGGAAGTAAAAACCAATCCGATGTCTTATCACTTCTAAGAGATATGACGGAATTCGTGAAAACGTGTTCAACCCGTTTTTACCCTCTTAGGAAAAAGGAAAAAACTTGAAAACGAGTTTTAGGTGATTATTAAATAAGCCCGTGGAAGTGAAAAGTTATACGATATCTAATCAGACCTGAGGGATACGGTTGAATTTGTGAAAATGTATACATCCCCTTTACACCACCTTGGGGGTCGAATTTCAAAAAATCCTGAAAACACTTTCCAGCTATTTATATGAAAAACCCGTACAAAAAAAATGAATTCAATATTTGGGAAGACCTAATAGATATGACGAAAATCGTAAAAATATATGCATTCCATTTTAACTGATCATTTTTTTTGCCCCACTTCAAAACTCCAATAGATATTTGAATTTTTTTTAACAGAATTACTTTTCTAGATGATTTACATATACATACCGAGTTTCAACTTTCTAGCATAAGCCGTTCTACAGTTAGGAAAAACACCCCCCACCCCCGTACCATACTACCCCTATACAAAATTATATTTTTCCAATATGCTACTACCATAGCTCTATCTAAATACTAAGTTTCAGCTTTATATCGTTGTAGGTTCTCGAGATATAAAAATCGAAACTTTTTACTTTTCACCCTCCCCCACCCTCACCCTCTACATCCTCATCCCTGAACATTTTTTTTCTGCTGGGGGTCTATTAGGCCTACTTTTGGTAAAAATTTTAAGCATCTATCTTGCATCGTTCTTGAGATATAAGACGTGATTTTTTAAAAAAATTCTTACCCCCTCCACTTCCATGCACCACCACCACTTAAAAAAATTTTACTTTCAGCAAACTTTATTTGTTAATCTTTATTCAAAAACCGAATTTTATTTCTCTAGTGCAATACGTTCGTGAGATATCGTAATCTAAAGTTTTTCAACCCCCACCCCCGTACGCTACTGCCCCCACTCAAAAATTTGTTTCTGATCTATTCTCCTAGTATACCTACAGATGATTATAAAGTTTTAATTACGTGACATTAACCGTTTAGAAGATAAGGATTTTAGAATGTCTCGATATCGCCTTTCGAACGTTTCGGACGCATTATTATTCCCCCCACTCCCACACCCTTTCACCCATATCAACAATATTTGCAAATGGGTCCACTATCGAAGCTCTATATAGATTCCAAGTTTCAGCCAGATCTAGAAACCAAAATTTTTCGCCTAAAACGCTTCCCCCACCTCCCCCCTCATACTCCCACCCCCAAAAAATTCGTCACTTCAAATTATAAGCCCTCAAACGTTTTGCGTACGGCGGACGGCGGACGGCGCACAGACGGACTGAAAATTTTTTTTGCTTTTTTGGTGCTTATTAGTCATAAAACGTATAAAAAAAAATTTTCAGGGCAAATTTTTTTTTTAAAAAAATCGATAACAATACTTTATTATTAAAATAATAAAGTAAAATTAACAAAAATAAAATTCATAGAGATAAGAAAATACTCTATCTAAAATAATTGTTTACTTCGTTTTATAAATAATTTATTACAAATGAACAGCACTTTGCAACATTTGAAACACTCGGAACGAACTGAATTTAATTATGGGCCCTTTGTTATATAATTAAAACGGAACGTTAATGATTGCATCATCCCTTTACTTATCTGCTTCTAAGACATTACTTTCGTAAATTGTTACTAAAGCCAAGAGCATTTGGCAAAACTGTAAGGTTTCGGATTGTACCATCTCATAACTTACTCGCTTCTAAACTATTACTTTCGTAAGTAGATACTAAAGCCTATACCGTTGGACAAAACTGTAACATCTCGGATTTCTTCCTCTTATTACTTACTAGCTTCTAAACCATTACTTCCGTAAATAGTAACTGAAGCCAACAACGTTGGCCATAATTGTACAGAAAGAGCATTCGAGAATATTTTACAGCAATTACACTCTGTATTACTTTGGCAAGGCCTTACAAACTCATCCCTTATTCATTGATTACAAATTCATCTCTTACGAAAAGTCCGACTGGGTCGGACCGCGGCCTAAAGCCAGAAATACATGTGCATATTTTTGCATGCAGCGCGGCAAAACGGATTTAGAACGCTTGAGTTTAAATGCGACGAAACACACGCTTATTCTGCATGTAGCGCAGCGCTGCAAGATGTCTCTACTTCTACTTTTGCTGTGCAGCGGCAGTGGTGCTACCACAGATAGAAATTAGAATCAGTTTTTCTATAATCACTTTTCCTTCATTTTTGCACCGTGGAGAAAATTGATGGAAAACCATACCAAGGAATCAAAACTGTTTTCGAGGAGGAGTTAAAATATACGAGTTCCAAACACTAATTAAAAAACTGATTTTTCACTGATTTTTAACATGCATAAGTTTTGATTGGCCAACTTTATGTCCAATGAAACTTCAGTTCTTCAAATCAATTTCGAATTAGTTTTAAAGTAGATCTATTGACAACATTTTTATTTTTTCAAAATGATTCCAATTCTATGATTCCAAAAACTGATAACGAACTGAAGTCTATATTCCAACATAGAGTTTCTAAGAATTGCGGTTATAGGGATTCACCTAACGCTTTGGATTCCATGAAATATTTCAGAAGGCATGATTTCGTAGTAAGTGGAAGATGATGGTAAACTAATTTTTCTTTGATTGTGACGTTAAAATCATTTGTTTTTCGTCTTCAATGCAGTACAGTTTAATAAAGTCGTGGCGTCTGTTTTGTTCTGTGTGGTTATAATCATGAAACGTGAAGGCAGTACAGTGATAAATCAGGTGAGTTTACCATTTTATAGCTCAATGTTTTATTATAATAAGTACGTAGAATCGCTTGTAGTATGAATTGTGTGTGTTAAGAATGTCCAAAATTAATAAGAAATCGCAAAGAAAAGCGGGTGTGAGCAAGCGTCATTTTAGAAGACTTGTCCAAAAGGAAATTTAAGATTAATAAAAAACGAACATAGAGTTAAGGATAAAAGCATTTCTGTGCGATCAGTATTTTGGAAGTTTAAAAATTTATGTTATACCAGTGTTTGAACCAGAATGAACTCTCAAGCACATTTATTTCTGTGCCAGTATATTCCAATATTTTGTTGTATCTCTAGCAATTTATACTGTGGAAAAGCCACAATAATACAGAGGATTCAATAATTCTTAATAATACTGTTACGTGCAAGCCTGGCAACCGCGCAACTCGATCGATTACGAATAAGGGAAATAGCAACAACCGAATACCTAAGCTGCAAAGTAACCCAATCAAAAGTCTAGTTGAGTATATAAGGGACAGAACAAATACGAAGGGGAACACCTTCTAATCGTGTGCACTAAAAAATCGAAAGATCTCAAGCTCACTAGAACCGTCTACACACACCACCGAACGAAGATTCAAGAACAGTCTCGACTACAGACAAGTAGTATAAAAGCAGGTGAAGCTTTCAGCGAGCGATATAGTAATTTTTATTACGTCGACTGTGACAGCCAGCGTCTATACGCAACCGTGTTGGTAGAAAGCGAAAGTGATCGAGTCAAGCGATATAGATAAGCAGGCGGTACTGCCATATAGTGCGAACAGAATTAAAGTGCGAGTTAATAAATTGTTACTTATTTTGATTTTAAACGAATTGTGTTTTACTTGAAATCCCGGCGAACCCCTAGCTCGCAACAATACTGTAGTAGAAGCTGCTCTATTCATTCACCGAGTAGCGTTCCTCTTAATCAGATAATGAATACTGAAAAGTCTAATCACTGTTACTGCTGCCAAAAAAGTAAAATGAAGATATTTTATAAAATTTTATTTATCATTTGTTGATGAGTTAATTTTGTTGTTGTAATGGAAAAACTGGAGAAAATTTTGGCTCAGCAAAGCGTTACAATCAAAAGGTTTTCGAGCTATCTACTTCCAGAAGAAAAGGATTCAATAAGTCTGCTTTTCAACTACCGATTGCTGATCAAGAGTTCCCGGACAATGTAGAACAGCTCTTGATAGTAGCAGAAAATATACGCAAGTTTGTGAGTTTCGGATAACTTGAAACTCGTGTGTTATACTCACAATTCTTATGTTTTTTTACAGAACCAGTGGTTGCTGAGTGAGTATGAAAGGAAATCAGAACATTAAAAAGTTTTTTCCACATTTTATGAATGAGTCGATTGGAAAGGATTATAACTTTTCAAGAAAAAGCTGAAAAAAATCCTTCGCATGTTACACGAACATCAACCAATGTATCTTTGGTAAGTATTTGGATAATTTAAGCTAACATCGGAATATTCCTTATTGTAGATATTAAAACTTCACTCAATTCATAGATTGTTTCAAAAAAAGTGGCTTTAGATGGAAGGAGTATCAATCCACAGTAGAAAGTGCCTTAAAAGCGTCCAAGGCAAAAATAAATAAACAAAATTGGAATGCAATTATCTTATTTATGTTGTCATTAATATCTTATTTAATTTTTTAATATTTCTTTTATTTATGTACGTTATCGTGGTTTCCTTAATTTTGAAAATTTTTATTTTATAATAAAGTTTATGTGAATTAAAATGATGGGAAAATTGTTTTTGTTGACATTTTAACGACTTCTGCGTTTCAAATGAGGGTTATATACATACATGTGTAAATTGTTCTTATTGTTTAATGGTGAGAAAAAGTCCTTAGGAAAATTTCATATATGTAGGTAATTAGTAAAAACTGATTATTGGAATATAAAGATGGAGAAAGGAAGTCTGTTTGAAACCGATATCTTTTTCAATAAAAAAAATCAATTGAGAACCAATTTCATTGTAATTTTTTATATAGTTCATAAAATCGATTATTAACTGATTTCTGTAATCTATTATAAATTGATTATTAGCACTTGAAGATTGGATACGAAAATATGTTTTAAACCGATTATATACTAATTCCAGTCATCAATGTCAAAATCTACTAAGATTGATTTCACATTGATTTACTCTGATATCAAATCAAAGGAAACAATGAATATCTGATTTTACTTTGATTTTTACATTTCGCTTTTCATTGGTTATTAGCGCAACCAATCACCATCCTCAAAAAAGCGGACATTCTCCATACAAAAACATCATTTTTTCTTCAAAAAAAAATTGATTTCTTGATACCTCAGCATTAATTTCGAATTAGTTAAACATTAGTTTTTTTCTATCTGGGACGATTTGAAGTTGAAATTTACCAACACAGAAAAATAAAAAAGTGGTGTGAGTTAATTTTCTAGTTGTGATTTTGTACTTGTGGAGTGGAGTAGCAATGGAGAAGCGTTTCATCGAACTTATAAAAAATAAGCAATTTTTATTCGATAAAACCAGTCGAAATTATAAAAATATATTTTTGCGGGATCAAAACTAAGATCATTTTTTGTCAATTAAAATAAACTGAAACTCAAACCGACTATCAGAAAATGCGGCGATTTATGACAAACACAATCAAGAGATTTGTCAAAAACTCTGCACGTCTGTTTCACATCCAGAGATGCGTGCAGTGCTGCGTGCATATATTCTGCACATGTATTTCTGGCTTAAAAGACAAACGACTATCATAAAAAACGTCTTCGCCAAGTAAATAAAGTCTACCATTTCTCGCTCTATTCATTTACTGCCAATACTCGGTTCATTCCAAATGAAATTGTATGTATAATAAATAAAAAAAATTTGCATTTATTGTTGGTTGATAGTGCAAAGATTTCAACGACCCTTAAAGACTGCAGACACTGTATTGTGTCTTTGTATGCTCTGTTCTTGAATGGC
Organism: Beris morrisii; assembly: GCA_951812415.1. Taxonomy (NCBI): domain Eukaryota; kingdom Metazoa; phylum Arthropoda; class Insecta; order Diptera; family Stratiomyidae; genus Beris; species Beris morrisii. The sequence goes on along the minus strand of OX638311.1, from coordinate 163,203,047 downwards.
ATGTATGTTATTCATAATATCGAAGACGTCAAACGCTTTGACTCGATAGATTAATATATTAACAGAAAGTAATATTAGTTTATTAATTAATTATTCAATCTTCTAGTGATTGCTAAAACCATATTTAGTTTTATTTCTTTAATTCTTATTTAGGAACATTTTTCATGGGTGTGATAAATATTGTAAAAATGTAATTTATTTTAATGTGTAGGGTTTAATCCCTTTTCGAGTAAAGAAGGTTGTTTCTGACTATTAAGTGTGGAAATGGGCCATTGACTTATCACTCAGCCTATGTACAACAAGTTATTTGAAGCAATAACAGTGCCCAGAGTGCTATTAATGTCCTAAACCTCCGAGCTGAAAAAGGTATGTCAATAAGCACTAGACAGTCATTCACTGCAACAATTATTTTACACCTGCAATACGATTCTAGTGTTGGAAAATCAATTTTATTTTTTATTTCACTTGAATTTGTTTAATTTAGCCAGTGTGGCATTTAGAGTATCGTAATGCTAAAAACCTACTGACCAGACAATGGAGAGGTTCGAATCCCGAAGGTCAGTACGTTCGAAAAGTTAAGAAAAGAAAAAACAGCAACAGTAGCTCAGCTACAATGTTGCCATTATGACCCAGACGGATTAATTTAGGAACAGAAAGATATGCGCATTTATCAAATATTTGGATCAACTGATCTTTACTTAGAGCTTATATTTACTTGGCGAAAAAGCAATAGATCCATCTGATTGTTTGCTCATTCCACACTTAAGCCTAAATATAGAATAGAATAATCTGTTTAAAGTGGGGTCTATAAATTTGAATTCCATTTTTAACTTTTCTTCTTTACCAGCAGACTTATGATTAAATAAAATACTATTAATATTCTCTCTAAGAGAAGGTTAGAAGTTAGATGTTATTAATTTCTTATCATGAAAAATGCAGATAAATTTTTTCTCCCATAACACAAAACAAAAAAATAGCTACGTTTTGATCAAACATACCTAATCTCAACGAACTGGAATTTAATTCATACCGATGTCGGTAGTTATAGTTTGGACCAACATGGAAACCGCATTCAAGCAGCACGTTACTAATTATAACAATTGTACGATAATGATAACGAGGTCTGATAAGGTGTTCTTGGCACAGGGGCCACTTACGTGCACATATATAAATTCTTATGAAAAATTAAAGTACACTACAATTTAATAGAGGAAAATTCATGCAACTCAAAAATTGAATTCGGAGGTAAAGCCAACGAAATAATCTAAATCAATCTAAAGTTTTTACTAACCAAATTAATCGTTCTGCCTTTTATTTCATAATAAATATTTTATTATTTTGTAATAAATAATAATAAAAAACGAAATAAAAATTGGTAATTCCATTGTAAATCTCGTAAATGCTTATTAAAAGAAATTAAAAATCCGTTTTATTGAGAATTAAGTTCTTAATCGATTACAAAATATGTTTGGACATGAACATGTAAAATTATTTTAGGTTTAATCGCTATTGCTTAAAAACACCGTAACGGATGTAAAACTGACTATTTCGTATTACTGGCTTGCTTACAATTGGCATTCTGTAATGTTTTTCTATGTAATAATATTTAGATTTATCTCAGGAAACTAGATAAATTACAGTACACATGCACATACTTTATTTAATTGGCAGCCTAATGTAGCGGGTGGGACATAGTGTAATTTGCAATACAGAAACTTTTCATTTAGATATAGTTATAACAATACATTTTCATTCTCGTTAACAATGTAATACTTATGTATGTATACATATGTATTACCGATTTACATATCCCAAATATGTAAAACTCAAATAATAACCGTTTTTAATTCAAATAACTTTTATTACTAAAATTTATTTATATACATATTTAAAGCAAAACGATTCAGCTTTAAGATTATAAAGCCACATGTATTTATTTTTATTCAACTTCTGTATCTGCATGGATCTCAAAATATTGTCATTTTTGCTTCCTTCTCAAAGGTTGTACGAATTATGAATATGATACGATTGAAAAAGATACATGAGGCATCGAAAAGAAAAATTGGTAAAGAAAATAACTTTTTTGAACTAATTATAAATCGAACCAAAAAAGAAGAAAAAAAACTACATCACAATAGGAAAACTATTCCTTTCCAAACATTACTGCCTTAACGTTAAAAACTGTTCTTATTATGGAAGCTAATGCGTAACAGATCTTTTTAATCAGTATATCACGAAGACGAAATGGAATCTGATACGAAACGGAAAAGGGTATTGAGGACAAATATAGAATCAAATAAAATAACATTACTTAACACTCTACCCGAGCGAAGGCCTACATTTATTTACGTACATACATATTTTTTGATTTTTACAGAGAGTGCTAATATTTTTCATTGGAGTGTGTGAGGTAACTATGTACATACTCATATGCTATAATATAGTGAAACGTATCTAGTAGAGCTATGGTAGAAACGGGGGATGCCGAATCTTGAGGCCGCAGACATCTTGATTCTAGAATCTAGACCCACCAGCATTAAAAATTGAAAGCTTTGCATACAAAACTAATATGTCAACAAATAAAAGAACGCGCCAGACGGCGTCTACGACACACGTCCTCAAGCTGTGATTTGTGTTTTCTTGAATTATAGCACCGCTGTCCCCACCTACACTCTGTTTCACCCTAACTACGTAATTATCTCGATTTCTATCCGATAGAGCGAATGTCGCAAATAAGAAGTCCACATCGTTCCCTTCATTATTTTACACATAAATCTTAAAAACTGTGGGGTTGGGTTCGGGTTCACGATTTAATGCGACCTCCAATCTCCACTATGTTGAGGCGTTTCTTTCGGATGGATAGTAGGTGCAAAAATTTATTAGACATTATTAAAAATTAAAGTTTGGTATCAGGACGCCCAGATAGGAATATTCATTTCCTCATAATCTTGCTTGGGAAGTTTAAGATTTTATGTAAGTAAGTAAGAAAAACATGAGAAAAGGGTGTTCTAAGAAGTTTTACGGTCCTCTATAACCTAACACCAAGAACGTTAGTATGCCCGTTCGATTCGCATATGAATCAGCCGAGGTATAAAAAAAAATATTTTAAATCTTTCGAATGTAATCAAATGAGAGCTTGTAAAATTTGAAGAGTTTCGGGGATATCTCTAGATTTCATCAAATCAAATATAAAAACCTGAGATTTGTGAAAAATAATTTGTAGTTCCTGTACGATCCCTTTTGGGCTATAGGGCATTAACAGCGCTCTTTTGAGGCACTTTTTATACTTCAAATATCTGTAATATTAATAAAATTAGCTTAAGGTTTTATTCTATAGACCAACAAGAGTATGACCACATTTTTTAACGTAACAGCTGGATTCAAAACTTCAACTTCAAAGCTAAACGCAATCTTGAGCTCCAACGTTTTGGACAAACGTATTAAAAAGAAAAAAACAAAAGCGGAAAAACCGCAATCTTAAAAATGAACATAAAATTCAATTTTCCCTACGACTGCTACATAGCAGGCGAAGTTGGCATGTCAGGACATCGGATTACTCCTCATAATGATTTCTAATGACAGGTCGATCCTTCTTCCTTGAAACCATGTGCTGTTGCGAACGATTCCAATGATTTCAGCATATTGGGGAAAAATGTAAAATTCCGACTACGGCGAAGTTAACGACATGCTGCTGAATTCAAGTTGGGAAAAAAAATTTCCAGGAAATTTATGCGACCTCCTATATCCCACTCCCACTAGTTCTATGCAATTTTCATCTATTATACACATCGGAATTAAGGCTAAAGTTGGACGTGTTTATGGGGCGGTAGTAAATGGCGGTAGAGTACCCTCGAGGTTGGTGGCGAAAAGAAAACATCGAACAAAACTTTTATTTGCAGTAAGAAATTCGATTTTCCTTCTTTTTTCACTGAAAAGCTTCGCAACCTTGTAATTATTTTTGAATTTATTACCCAGGCATTAGCATAAGGCTTGAGTAGCAGATTTTTACTGCCCATATGGCAGTCTCGAATCTTGGTCGGAAAATTCATAAATGGTTTTTTTTTTGCTGAACGGTGAAAGTAATGATTTGTTGTTGGAAACATGATCAATTTATACACACAATAAGGCCTAAAGAATGAAAAGAATTGGAGATAAATGACATACGATCGAGTCCGTACATAATTGGTACGTTCTTTTTAGGTATGTTGAAAAAATATCGATATATCGAAATTGCGATATTTTTTAAACGATATATCGGTCGATATTTTTTTAAGCGATATTAAAATCCGACTATCGGACCCGATATTTTTTGTTAAGTATAGCATATTTTAGAACTCGAACGGCATTTTTCATTTCTGCTTATTTTTGTGTATATGTACCGGCTCATGCTTTGGCCGCAAATTTAGCTTTTTCTAGTTGATATTTTACGTGGCAATCTAATAAGTTACTTATGCCGAAGCATTCGGAAAACAAACGTCTGAATATCTGAAATTAAGCCAACATCTGACCCGTAACCTAGTGGAAGCTCTGACTGGACATTGTCACATGAGGAAATATCTCCATAGGATTAGTCTCTCTGGGAGCAAAATATGCAGAATTTGCGATGATGAAGACGAAACACCGACGAAAGTGAGGGACTTGCTCATAAAAGACTTCATCACTTCGTTTAGGGTTTCATGAAACCATCGGAATGCCTGGTTATTCCTCTTCGAAAAACACTAAGTAAAAAAACTAAGATAGAAGGGATTTACAAGACCCGGAGGAAAGTAATATGTTTGTTTTAAAGAGTCACAGCTTACCATAACTATCCGTTGTTGCGTCACATCCTTTTTTCGTATATTTATACTCTAGATGAAATCATATAGAGTATTATAAGTTTAATCCAGCCCAAAAGTTTGTAACGCATAGAACCAAGCCTCGGACGAAAAAAAGTTATATATTATTTTTTGTTTATTTGTGGCCAAAAACCTCAAATCCGCTTGACGTCCGTTCGTCCGTCCGTCCGTCCGTCTGTCCGTTAGCACGATAACTCAAGAACGCCTTCACCTAGAATCTTAAAATTTTGAATCTGGATGTTTGGTTGAATTTGTAAGGCTAAGTTCGTTAACGGGCAAAATCGTCCTACTCCTTCGGGTAGCCGCCATACAAAATGGTCTTAAAACACGTGTTCAAGAATATTGGTCAATAACTTCAGAAGGGTTTAAGCTAGGACATTGAAATTTTGTATGTGCTACTTTTTCAATAGTTGAGTTTAAATATATGATTATGAAGAAAATTCTGTTAGTCCTTCGTGTAGCTGCCATACAAATATCCTGTCAAAATGTATTCACTTAATTTACGAAACTCACTATAACTCAAGTAATCTTTTAGCTACGAATTCGGAATTTTGTACAAATTGGTTTTGAGTGAAAAGGAAGTTCGAGTTTACTAGTGAGCGAAATCCTTTTACTCCTTCTGGTAGCTCCCATACAAAATATCCTTAAATCACGAGTTCATGAATATTGGTCGATAACTTCAGAAGGGTTTAAGCTATGTCTTTGAAATTTTGTATGTGTTATTTTTCCAATAGTTGGAGCTAAATGTATGATTATGAAGAAAATCCTATTAGTCCTTCGTGTAGCTGCCATACAAATATCCTGTCAAAACGTCTTCAATTAATTTACGGAACTTAATATAACTCAAGTAATCTTTTAGCTATGAATTGGAAATTTTGTACCAATTAGTTTTGAGTAAAAACAAAGTTCGAGTTTACTAATCAGCGAAATCCTTTTACTCCTTCTGGTAGCTGCCATACAAAATATCCTTAAGACACGTGTTCAACAATATTTTTCGATAACTTTTGAACGCTTCAAGCTACGAATTTGAAATTTTGTACACGTTCATTTTTAAATGATTCCAAGGAAAAGGATAAATATGTAAGAAATCGAGTGAGTCCTTCCTGCACCTTCCATGTGAAAGTCCTTCAAAAAGGACATTTTTTTCTGATTACTTACCCAGTTCAAGATATGAAATTAAACACTGAATATTGTCTTTTAGTTTTGAGTAGCAATCTAATGGGAGTCCTTAATAAAGGACATACAACATGCACACACGTAATTCTACTTTATCCCCAACTACAATATAAATCGGAGTTCAGTATTCATCTAGAGTATTATACGATTGGCTTGAAGCCGATCGTGACTGCAGTATGTTTATACTCTAGATGAAATCATATAGAGTATTATAAGTTTAATCCAGCCCAAAAGTTTGTAACGCATAGAACCAAGCCTCGGACGAAAAAAAGTTATATATTATTTTTTGTTTATTTGTGGCCAAAAACCTCAAATCCGCCTGACGTCTGTCCGTCCGTCCGTCCGTCCGTCCGTCCGTCCGTCTGTCCGTTAGCAGGATAACTCAAGAACGCCTTCACCTAGGATCTTGAAATTTTGAATTTGGATGTTTGGTTGAATTTGTAAGGCTAAGTTCGTTAACGGGCAAAATCGTCCTACTCCTTCGGATAGCTGCCATACAAAATGTCCTTAAAACACGTGTTCAAGAATATTGGCCGATAACTTCAGAAGGGTTTAAGCTAGGACTTTGAAATTTTGTATGTGTTATTTTCCCAATAGTTGGAGCTAAATGTTTGATTATGAAGAAAATCCTGTAAGTCCTTCGTGTAGCTGCCATACAAATATCCTGTCAAAATGTATTTACTTAATTTACGTAACTCACTATAACTAAAGTAATCTTTTAGGTACGAATTCGGAATTTTGTACAAATTAGTTTTTGGTGAAAAGGAAGTTCGAGTTTACTAATCAGCGAAATCCTTTTACTCCTTCTTGTAGCTCCCATACAAAATGTCCTTAAAACACGTTTTCAAGAATATTGGTCGATAACTTCAGAAGGGTTTAACCTACGTCTTTGAAATTTTGTATGTATTATTTTTTCAATAGTTAGAGCTAAATGTATGGTTATGAAGAAAATTCTATTATTCCTTCGTGTAGCTGCCATACAAATATCCTGTCAAAACGTCTTCACTTAATTTACAGAACTTACTATAACTCAAGTAATCTTTTAGCTATGAATTGGAAATTTTGTACAAATTAGTTTTGAGTAAAACCGAAGTTCAGGCTTACAAATCAGCGAAATCCTTTTACTCTCTCTGGTAGCTGCCATGTAAAATGTCCTTAAGACACGTGTTCAACAATATTTTTCGAAAATTTTTGAGCTCTCCAAGCTACGAATTTGAAATTTTGTACACGTTCATTTTTAAATGGTTCCAAGAAAAAGGATAAATATGTAAGAAATCGAGTGAGTCCTTCCTGCACCTCTCATGTGAAAGTCCTTCAAAAAGGACATTTTTTTCGATGACTTACCCAGTTCAAGGTATGAAATTAAACACTGAATATTGTCTTTTAGGTTTGAGTAGCAATCTAATGGCAGTCCTTAATAAAGGACATACAATATGCACACACGTAATTTTACTTTATCCCCAACTACAATATAAATCGGAGTTCAATATTCATCTAGAGTATTATACGATTGGCTTGCTGCCGATCGTGACTGCAGTATGTTTTTATTATCACTTCGAAAGTGTTTTTTGTTGTAAAAATTTAGTGTAGTGAAGACACCGGATCAGATCATTAAATACGTTTCGGACTTCTACCCAAAAAATAATAAAGTTGCGCCCCGACTGTTGGCAGATTTTTTTAAATACTTTCTGGAATCGGAATTTTATTTCTGAATGAAAACGTTTTCAAGGTTATAAAATTCATTGGAATTCATGATCGTGTTAATTGTGCTAGCCATACGAAGTTTCACTCTAGCACCTGAATTACGCACATAGGGATGTTTTGTTATGTAGTGTTTTCTTACATATATGTATGCTTTACACTACAAAGCATACAATGTAAAGTTTAGAACATACTGCAGTCACGATCGGCTGCAAGCCAATTGTATAATACTCTAGATGAATACTGAACTCCGATTTATATTGTAGTTGGGGATAAAGTAGAATTACGCGTGTGCATGTTGTATGTCCTTTATTAAGGACTCCCATTAGATTGCTACTCAAAACTAAAAGACAATATTCAGTGTTTAATTTCATATCTTGAACTGGGTAAGTCATCGAAAAAAATTTTCGTTTTTGAAGGACTTTCACATGGGAGGTGCAGGAAGGACTCACTCGATTTCTTACATATTTATCCTTTTCCTTGGAACCATTCAAAAATTAATGTGTACAAAATTTCAAATTCGTAGCTTGAAGCGTTCAAAAGTTATCGAAAAATATTGTTGAACACGTGTCTTAAGGACATTTTGTATGGCAGCTACCAGAAGGAGTAAACGGATTTCGCTGATTAGTAAACTCGAACTTCGTTTTTACTCAAAACTAATTTGTACAAAATTTCCAATTCATAGCTAAAAGATTAGTTGAGTTATAGTAAGTTCCGTAAATTAAGTGAAGACATTTTGACAGGGTATTTGTATGGCAGCTACACGAAGGACTAATAGGATTTTCTTCATAATCATATATTTAGCTCCAACTATTGCAAAAATAACACATACAAAATTTCAAAGACGTAGCTTAAACCCTTCTGAAGTTATCGGCCAATATTCTTAAACACGTGTTTTAAGGACATTTTGTATGGCAGCTACCAGAAGGAGTAAAAGGATTTCGCTGACTAGTAAAGACGAACTTTCTTTTCACTCAAAACTAATTTGTACAAAATTCCGAATTCATAGCTAAAAGATTACTTGAGTTATAGTGAGTTTCGTAAATTAAGTGAATACATTTTGACAGGATATTTGTATGGCAGCTACACGAAGGACTAACAGGATTTTCTTTATAATCATATATTTAGCTCCAACTATTGGAAAAATAACACATACAACATTTCAATGTCGTAGCTTAAACCCTTCTGAAGTTATCGACCAATATTCTTGAACACGTGTTTTAGGGACATTTTGTATGGCAGCTACCCGAAGGAGTAGGACGATTTTGCCCGTTAACGAACTTAGCCTTACAAATTCAACCAAACATCCAGATTCAAAATTTCAAGATCCTAGGTGAAGGCGTTCTTGAGTTATCGTGTTCACGGACAGACGGACGGAAGGACGGACGGACGGACGTCAGGCGGATTTGAGGTTTTTGGGCACAAATAAATAAAAAATAATATATAACTTTTTTTCGTCCGAGGCTTGGTTCTATGCGTTACAAACTTTTGGGCTGGATTAAACTTATAATACTCTATATGATTTCATCTAGAGTATTAATATGCAATTTTTAGAGGCAGTGGAGTACGGAAATGGAGGAATGTGTTTTTCTAAAAAATCACATTTAAATATCTCAATAACCATTCAAGCCATATGTACTCGTATGTACATAGCTTGGAATTTATAGTAAAAGTAGACCCAAAACAAAATGTGCTCTGGCATGAAAGGTGTTAGAGTGGGTGCTCGTAGTACTCAAACGCATTGAGATATTAAGTTAACAGATATTTTGACGATGGACCCTTTTAACCGGGAGGAGTTTTATTGAGTGGAGGTGTAAATGTGAGTACTTTAACCAGAAAAAAAAGTTCGTAAAGCGATTAGAATGGGGTCGCGATAGAATACTTACGCCGCTGCCAGATATAACATATGAATTACATAATTGGGTCATACTCCGTGACGAGGTCTAAGTCGTAGTATAATATCAGTTGTTACGTGATTAGGAGGTTTTTCGTGATTCGGTTTTGGGCCTTTACATGAAATCGGAAATGTATTTGTAGGCGATTATATAGAAAGTCTGTGGAAGTGAAAACCAATCTGATATCTTATCAATCGTAAGAAATATGTCGAAAGTCTTACGTCCTCTTGGTGTTGTATATCTAAAAATACTGAAATCAACTTTTGACGATTATATAGGAAGCCTTAGGAAGTAAAACTAAATTCGATATCTCATCAGAACTAAGAAATATATGGGAATCTGTGAAAACATATGCAACCCCCTTGCACACTCTTTGGGGTTGAATATACAAAAATCCTGAAATGGGTTTTTAGATATATATAAAGAAAGCCCGAGGAAGTGAAAACCAATCCGATGTCTTATCACTCGTCCGTTTTTCCACTCATAGGGGTTGACAAAGGAAAAAACTTGAAAATGAGTTTTAGGTGAATCCACAAGTCCGTGGAAGTGAAAAGTTGGTCGATATCTAATCAGACCTGAGGGATACGGCTGAATTCGTGACAATGTATACATCCACTTAACACCACCTTCGTGGTCGAATTTCAAAAAATCCTGAAAACACTTTCTAGGTATTTGTATGAAGAACCCGTAGAAAAAAAATTTATTCAATATTTGGAAAAACCCAATAGATATGACGAAAATTGTGAAAAAATATGCATTCCATTTTCACTGATAATTTTTTTTGCCTCACTTCCGAACGCCAATGGATATTTGATTTTTTTTAATCAGAATTACTTTTCTAGTTGACTTACATATACATACCGAATTTCAACTTTCTAGCATAAGCCGTTCTATAGTTAGGAAAAACACCCCACACCCCCGTACTATACTACCCCTATAAAAATTATATTTTTCCAACATCTATTCAAATACTACGTTTCAGCTTTATATCATTATAGGTTCTTGAGCTATAAAATCAGAACTTTTTAGTTCTCACCCTCCTTCACCCTCACTCTCTACACCCATATGCCTGAAATTTTTTCTCTGCTGGGGGTCTATTAGGCCTACTTCTGGTAAAAATTTTAAGTATCTATCTTACGCCGTTATTGAGGTATGAGACGTGATTTTCTAAAAAGATTCTTACCCCCTCCACTTCCATGCTCCACCACTCCCTTAAAAAAATTTACTTTCCGCAAACTTCATTTGTCAACTTTAATACAGAAACCGAATTTCCTTTTTCTAGAGCAATTCGTTCTTGAGATATCGTAATCTAAATCCCCCACCTCCGTACGCCACTGCCCCCACTCAAAAATTTGTTTCCAATCTATTCTCCTAGTATGCCCACAGATAGATTAGATAGATTTGGAAATAGGGGTTGGTGTGGTTAACCTCTGTCACTGCAGCCACAGTTGGGCTTATTTTGACGTCCCCCCGGTTTGATTATGATTCCTCTTCGATCCCTGCGCTTTCAATGAAGCCTAGTATCTTGCGAAGAGGAATGGTCAGGAATTCCGATGGGTCCATGAAACCCTGACCGAAGTGACGAAGCCTTTTGCGAGTTAAACCCTCACATTCACAGAGGATATGCTCTGGTGTTTCGTCTTCGTCATTGCATATTCTGCAAATTTTAGTCTCAGAGAGACCAATCCTATTGAGATGCTTCCTCATGTGACAATGTCTAGTCAGAGCTCCCACTAAGGTTCGGGTCTGATATCTGCTTAATTTTAGCATTGTATTTATATATTATAGTAGTATCACGAAGCTCGCTTCGACGTTTTAACCGGCTTACACTAGAGGCGCTGCATGTGCTTTGCCAATTCCCTCTTATCCTACGTGTTCGTTTCATCAGTTCATTCATTTGCTCATTCTACTATCCAAGAGGTTGATTGGTTCCGGTGCGGCGCGCGGGGAAATTGTGTAGTGGAACATTTCTCTGGCAGTCAGTCTCATATAGCTTAGGTGACGTCGAATTTCAATTTCTTGCTGTGCAGACTGGGCGGGGAGAGGAAAGTGGAGGTTCATGTCTCGCATTATATTTATACTCTAGATGAAATCATATAGAGTATTATAAGTTTAATCCAGCCGAAAAGTTTGTAACGCATAGAACCAAGCCTCGGACGAAAAAAAGTTATATATTATTTTTTGTTTATTTGTGGCCAAAAACCTCAAATCCGCTTGACGTCCGTCCGTCCGTCCATCCGTCCATCCGTCCGTCCGTCCGTCCGTCTGTCCGTTAGCACGATAACTCAAGAACGCCTTCACCTAGGATCTTGAAATTTTGAATCTGGATGTTTGGTTGAATTTGTAAGGCTAAGTTCGTTAACGGGCAAAATCGTCCTACTCCTTCGGGTAGCTGCCATACAAAATGTCCTTAAAACACGTGTTCAAGAATATTGGTCGATAACTTCAGAAGGGTTTAAGCTACGACATTCAAATTTTGTACGTGTTATTTTTCCAATAGTTGGAGCTAAATATATGATTATAAAGAAAATCCTGTTAGTCCTTCGTGTAGCTGCCATACAAATATCCTGTCAAAATGTATTCACTTAATTTACGAAACTCACTATAACTCAAGTAATCTTTTAGGTACGAATTCGAAATTTTGTACAAATTAGTTTTGAGTAAAAACAAACTTCGAGTTTACTAATCAGCGAAATCCGTTTACTCCTTCTGGTAGCTGCCATACAAAATGTCCTTAAGACACGTGTTCAACAATATTTTTCGATAACTTTTGAACGCTTCAAGCTACGAATTTGAAATTTTGTACACATTAATTTTTGAATGGTTCCAAGTAAAAGGATAAATATGTAAGAAATCGAGTGAGTCCTTCCTGCACCTCCCATGTGATAGTCCTTCAAAAAGGAAATTTTTTGTCGATGACTTACCCAGTTCAAAATATGACATTAAACACTGAATATTGTCTTTTAGTTTTGAGTAGCAATCTAATGGCAGTCCTTAATAAAGGACATTCAACATGCACACACGTAATTCTACTTTATCCCCAACTACAATATAAATCTGAGTTCAGTATTCATCTAGAGTATTATACGATTGGCTTGCAGCCGATCGTGACTGCAGTATGTTTTTTTTCATCGTTTGGACGAATATTTTTGCCAGACTATCATTTTCTCGGAAATTTTGGAACTTTAGGAATTTCGACATTTCGGTTTTTCAATCCTGCAAAATAATTTTTTTTGCAATGATATTATTTTTTGTATCGAAAATAATAATTCGACTGGTCCAATGAGAAATATTAACTCTGTTTGCAACAATTCGGTGTAAAATCATAGTGGTGGAGCGAGATCGGGTCAAAATCCTATTTTATAAAATACCGACTTACGAAACTAAGTTAGAGCAGCGTATCTTAACGGTTAGGTTGAAAATTTATCCCGTTTCCCAAAATCACTATTGCCAAAATCCCGTTATTATGGATAATATAAATCTCCGAGTCCGAACGCCCGAATTAATAAACATTAATTTACTTTATTATTTTTTAATAATAAAGTATTGTGATCGACCTGAATTTTCAAAAAAGTTTGCTACCATGAAATTTTGTATTTACACGTTTTAGGACTAGTAAACACCAAAACAGCAAAAAAAAAAAAATTTTCGTCTGTCCGTCGTACGCCGTACTCAAAACCGTTTGAAGGTGCGTAGCTCACAAACCCCTTGAGATATTAAGTTGAAATTTTTATGGTAGGTAGAGTGGATAAACGCCTACGATTGGTACCTTTTGGACGGGTGGGGGTGTATAGGGCGACGAGGGGCTAGCGTTTTAGATGAAAAATTTTGGTTTCTAGATCTCAGGAACCGCGTATGCTGGGAGGCTGAAAGTTGGATCTTATGAAGTACTATGATAGTGGACTTTGCAACGAAGTCGGGCTCTCAAGCAAGAACTTTTCAGGAAAATGATATTTGATCTTCCGGAAAGTTAAACTATGACATCCCCTTGTCAGCACTATATAATCAGTACATAAGTACATATCATTTTCCTGAAAAGTTCTTGCTTGAGAGCCCGACTTCGTTGCAAAGTCGGGAAAAATGTGTTTCGTGTAAGGTCGCCAGATTGGGCTATTTACCGCGATTTGGGCTATTTAAATATTCAATTCGCGGATACAAATTTCAAAAAGCTACTTCTGGCTTTTTGGGCTATTCGGCAAACGCAAATTGTGTTAGTTTGCTAGTTTACAACAGAGCCGATTTACGAGGAAAAAATAGAAAATTGAATTTTAGTCGTCTCTTGGCTTAAATCTGCTAGAGTTACCGGCACAAATACAACGTTGGCAAACTATGTCATATCACAAATCCTGTTGCCACAATGTGCTGTTCCCTCTAATGAAAAATAATAGTTCACACGATATCTATCTGGTGTTTGCAAACTAAAATTCATTTAGAATCGGTTCATTATTTGTTAGCTTTCTACAAATGAACCACTTTCTTTCAAGTTAAGGACACCCATCGAAATATAACATACAAAAGATAATAGATTTACCAATATTGATGACTGTCGTAGAGTTCCATTTTTTCATAATTTATTAAACATTATTTTTGCTTGATTGGTGGGTTACAGACATGTGTTGCAAAAATTAAAGTTATTGTTACAAAGTTATTGTTACAAAGTTATTGTTACATGTTTACTCTGGCAATGCGAACAACTCACTTATTATTGGTATTAAAGTTTCCAGAGAAAAACAACAACCTTGTAATATCGTAGATAGGTCCATGTACTTCCCGCATATTCTAGACATTTCTCGCATGTAATAGTTACTTCATGCGCATTCCACACAAACAACCGAATATGCTGGAAATCTCTCTGCTCATCACATGCAGTATATAAGCGCTGCAGAGCCCGGGGATATGTTTTTCTTCTGCGAGAATGAAACGACGATCAGTTCAAGGCGAAAGTGTATTTTTAAAGAGATTTTCGTCGATAACAGCGATCAAGTAGTAAATGAAATCGAACTGTGTTTTACTTGAAATCCCGGTGAACCTCAAGCTCGCAACATTGTATGACGCTAATCGGGAGGCGACTTGATCTTCTTTAGACTCAGGATCTGATCGCTTAGGCGAAGGTGATTATGAGATGCTTACATTATTATATATTGATGTGCATCTTGTAACATAAACTAATACTCGTTTATATTATTATTCATAAAAGCAAAAAGATATGCGCAGCACATCTTAAGGAATAGGTTGTGTATTTTGGTCGTAGATATGTGATCCAAATTTCATTGAATTATTTGGTCGAAATTTGCAAGCAATCATCCAGATTTTGACACTTGAGGTGTCATTCGAGTGATCGAGTCAAAATCACGTGTTCCAAAATATCACTCTTAAAAAAAACCGTTTCCCAAGATTCTATTTCGAAAATATTGTTTTCTTTTTAAAATTATATCCCTGTTTTTTATTCGACTAAAGATGTGTTTATTATTTATTTATTATTGTTTCACCAAAAATTTGTATGTTCATTCTTAGCTTGTACGCGACCTACCTACTTGCCTCAACTGTGTGTGTGAATAAAAAACATATTTGTGAAAAATTTAAAACAGTGGTGAAAATGAAAAAGAAATGTAATGTATAAAATTAATGTTTATAAATTCGGGCTTTCGGCCCCGGGCTCTAGCATTTATATTATCCATAAAAACGGGATTTTGGCAATAGTGATTTTGGGTAACGGGGAAAATGATCAACCTAACCGTTAAGATGCGCTGCTCTAACTTCGTTTCGCAAGTCGGTATTTTATAAAATGAGATTTTGACCCGATCTTGTTACACTTCATTACACTACGACTTCACTCCGTCGAGAAATTGCGTGACTTTGCAAGTCGAACTAAATGGTAGTCGTATAAAAAAATCTGCCAACAGTCTGGGCGCAACTATATTATTTTTAGGTAGTTTATTATGCGTAATTGAGAAAAAATTTCTAGCTTTTAGCATTCTGAATTTATCGGCCAATATTTTTGAACACGTGTTTTAAGGATTTTTTGTATGTTAGTTATCGGAAGAAGTAATGGGGTTTCGATAAGTAATAAACTTGAAATTAAATTTCACTTAAAACTAATTTGTATAAAATTTCGACTTCGTGGCTAAATGATATCATTTCCACAAATTGAGTGAAGTCGGTATTTAAAAAAACGGGATTTTGACCCGATCTTGCTCCACTTCACTACGATTTTACACCGAAGTGTAGCAAACAGAGTTAATATTTCTCATTGGACCAGTCGAATTATTATTTTCCATACAAAAAATAATATTATTGCAAAAAAAATTATTTTGCAGGATTGAAAAACCGAAATGTCGAAATTCCTAAAGTTCAAAAATTTCCGGGAAAATGATAGTCTGGCAAAAATATTCGTCCAAACGATGAAAAAAAATATAAAAGCGCGACATGAGCCCCCACTCTCCTCTCACCATCCAGTCTGCACAGCAAGAAATTGAAATTCGACTTCACCTAAGCTATATGAGACTGACTGCCAGATAAATATTCCACTACACAATTTCCCCGCGCGCCGCACCGGAACCAATCAACCTCTTGGATAGTAGAACGAGCAAATGAATGAACTGATGAAACGAACGCGTAGGATAAGAGGGAATTGGCAAAGCCCAAAGAACATTGAAAAGACAGACGAGATGAGAAAAGAATGGTGTGTGGCAAAGAACAGCAAAAAGCTCGAGAATCGGCACATGTTACGCCATCTTTTGAGCTGAGGTGAAGTTATTCGTAATACTACTATAATATATAAATACAATGATTTTAGATAATCAGATGCTCTTTTTTCCGAGTGTTTTGGCATAAAAAGCTTTGAGTGCCTGTTGCCCGGTGCCAACTCCCAGTGAATGGCACTTTGCGTTTTTGCCGCATTCGGATGTTCATTCTGGCTGTGCTTAATGGTATCCCACAGAATGGATATGGTCCCATGAAGTCAGCTTCTGAACCTTTCCTAGCCATTAAGTCGGCCATTTCATTACCTACATAGCCGCTGTGTCCCGGAATCCAAATGAGACTAACTCTGTTCTTATTTCCGAGTTCAATCAGGCATTGGAGGCAATTCCAAACAAGTTTGGAGTGGATTTGAACGGACTGAAGTGCCATTATTGCTGCCTTGCTGTCCGAGAGAATATATATTTGTTGGTTTTTGTAGCCCCGTCTGATATTTTCTCTAATGCATAGTTCAATAGCCCACAGATGCTCATTAAGTTTTAATTTCGTGACATTAACCGATAAGGAGATATGGATTGTAGAATGTCTCGATCTCGGCTTTCGAGCGTTTCGGACGCATTCTTATTCCCCCCACTCCCACACCCCCTTACCCATATCATAATTTTTTTTCCAAATAGGTCCACTATCGATGCTCTATATAAATTCAAAGTATCAACCTCCTAACCTAAGCGGTTACTGAGATCTAGAAACCAACATTTTCGGTCCTAGACGCTTCCCCCACCTTCCCCCTCACACACCCACCAATAAAAAGGTGGGCACTTGAAGGGGTCTGCTCAGTCTACCAACAGAAAAAAACTAATTTGTACAAAATTTCAACTGCGTGTCTAAACGGTTTTTCGAGTGTAGGAATCAACGTACTTTCGACTGGCTTTCAGTACAATTGCACGAAAGACAACTGATAGTATCCGGTGAACTAAATTAAATTACATAGTAGACTTTTTCTGAAATTTAAAAAGAATATGCCTACTCCAAAAATCTTTTTTTTTATTCAAATCTCAAAGCAAATCTAGAAACTAATTATCAGTCATACACTGAAACTTAATTCTATTATTTACTTATAAGGCAATTACATGATGTCCGGTACTTGAATGGCCATATTTTAAAGAGTGATTCCTTATTATATTTTGAGGAAAAAAATATTCTATAACCAATGTCCGCGGATATGCAGGGTGGTACAGAAAAGTCTTTCTGACATGTACCCTTCCTATTATTCTTGAGAAATTTTCTTCGAAATATATTACAATAAATTTTTGCTGCTGTGAACCTTGAAATTCTTTGATCAATGTGATTTTTCTCAGAAAAGCCTATTATTAAAATGTTATCTTAATTTCATTTTTGGATGTACCACATTGTTGCTTACATGTGGATGTCTTAGGTTTTACCAGTTAAAAAAAAATTAAATATTAAAATACTCTAATTTTATGCAAAAGGGAAAAAAAACACTTGTTTATCAACACTCTTTGCTTGAATTGATAGAATATTGTTATGATTTTTTGATTCATTTAAAAAAAAATTAATTATAGTAAATGTTTAAAATGGCCGCCTTGCATTGTTAATGCACGCTGAAGGGCATCGTCTGTCCATTTTTTTATAGACACAACCCACTTTGCATGCCTTTTTTGTAATTTTTCCAGAAATTTAACAAAGGTGCTCTGACACGAGCAATTTTTCAAGCATTGATTGCCCGACGATTATTGTCAAAACTAGTGGAGCGATTAATGGAGCAATACAGTGCAATGCAGTGCAGTTTCGGCAATATTTCGGCAATGTGGCAATGTTCTCACAGATTGCTGGTATTGCTCGCCCTATAGTTGCTGTATTTCCACTAACTTGGAAAATTCCGAGCAATTGTTCTCGTTCGGTGATTTAATTGTCAAGTTTTGTTTTGAGTTTTTCATTTATGTATATGTCAAGTTTCGTGTTTATGGCTGGAATTCAAATATTTCAAAGTTTTATTTTAAGTTTTAGATTTTTTTATCAAGTTTGCTTTCGTGTTGTTCATAGACTGAATTGGTCGTATAAGCTCTTATTGCCGAATTGCTAGATATTAGTCAATATCGCTCATCACAATTCAGCAACGAGTAGATGAGAAGTTGATCCACATCGCCTGTTGCTATTGTTGCTGTGTGTTGCTTTATATTTTCGTGACGTCAAAATTGACGAATATTGCTACAAATTGAGCAATTTTAATTGCTCGTGTAAGAGCATCTTAAGGGACATAGTGTGCAACGTAATATAGGGGCCATTTTTCTACGCACTTGGGTTGTTTATTATTTTCATCGTTTAGAATACGTATTCACCAAAGTTTTTTTAAAAAAAGGAGGAAAAAATTAATTAGTAAAAATACGTTCTACGCAATCAAATTTCGTCTAGTATGTTAACGTGTAATGTACCTACTTAAAGGAAAAATATGTTGAGATAAGGAGAAAAACAGTAAATCTAAATATTAATGATGTCATCGATTTGAAGATTGCAGTTAGCTATTAACGCCATGGTATGATTTTTAGTTTCGAGAAATATGATCAACTTATGGATGAAAAATTTCTCAGAAATGAAAAATTGTAAAAGCTAAAGCCAAAGCTTTCTTTTTCCCTTCTTACAACATATCAATCAAGTAAAGATTTGAATTAGTTTGAACTGTACGGAATGGAAAAGACTATTTTTATTACTCTGTACTTAAAATATTGAAGGCAATTCCTGATATATACTGCAGTACAGAAAGGTAGGCTAATCCCCGTTTGTATATAGTTGAGACATTGTGGGCATAAGAAGTAGTGCGCATGTTGAACACAATGATTCTCAAAAGTATTAGGACCGTTATGGGAGCTATGCTATACTTTTAGTAGGATTTATGCTATTACGCTATACTTTTACTAGGATTTATGTACACCTTTTTTTTCAAAATCTTAAAATCAGGTTAAAAGTTTAAGATCCATTGACGCG
Organism: Beris morrisii; assembly: GCA_951812415.1. Taxonomy (NCBI): domain Eukaryota; kingdom Metazoa; phylum Arthropoda; class Insecta; order Diptera; family Stratiomyidae; genus Beris; species Beris morrisii. The sequence continues at coordinate 163,183,738 of OX638311.1, read as the reverse complement.
AAAATTATTAGCTGGATATGTCAACCCATACTTTTTAATGCACCTTAAATTCAACGTTAATCATAATCAGCAAAATATTATGAATGTCATTGCATTTTAACCATCTGCGGTATATTTTTGGAAATAAATTGCAGTCACAGTCTCTATTTGCATATTTACCATAATTAAATAATTAAAAACAATACAATAAATTTTATAAAGAATTCCACCTCTTCAGCAACAAAACAAAAAGCTTCATCTAATCTAAGCTTCGTTCTGAAGGTAAACATGATAAAAACCGAACATAATGCACCTGATAATTGTGAAAAGCGCTGAAAACGTCTGCAGACGCTATCGCAGTGATAAGCTGACCCTGATTTGATTTTTTTATTTGTAGGTATCATCTGATTAGCTGACAATATCCTGTATAAATATAAATTCGAAATAAATAACAAATGGATAGTAAACTTACTTTATGATTAATATCAGATTCCTGTTTTGTATAAAGTCGCTTATTACAGTTGCAGCTAAGTAGTGGAAGTTAAACTAAGGTCGCAGATTTCGAAGAATTACTTCGGTTACTTTAACACGATCCATCGTTTTCTGTTTTTTTATGGGGCGGGTATATTAATAAATTGTCGGTGGAAAGCGTTTTTTGAAATAATATTTTAATTCTTTAGGCGTCCTCTAAATTTTATTTTTATTCAAAAGACAAATATAAAAGTTCGCTTCAATACGTGCGTGGGTGAAGGCGGGATCCCCTTCGCAGGCAAACAGGTATGAATTTCAGTTATTAATTGGTTTTTCTTTGTAATTGAGGTCGTAGCCGAATAATGCCGGCAGCAATCAATAAAATAACGTTCGCGAAATTCATGTGTGCCGAATGTTCGCTATCCAGCTGCTTGGGTAGATGCAAACGAATGTTCCGTCCGTTGAAGCTGGGCGTCGCGAGCGGGAAAAGTATCGACGACAAAATCACGGGATAACAAATTTTCTGTGTTGCTTTTTCTTTTTATTATCTCTCATAAAAATTCCAAAAATATTTTTCGTTTGGGATCAATACACACCCATCACCCACGTTCGTTGGCGAATAGGCAACCGAAATTTACTCTACGGGCTGGCGGAGATGTGATGTATCTCCCCTTCTTACCACTGTGTGTCACATCGGATATTGAAACAGTGACGGCACTTCGACTGTTGTACGACACATTGGAAATTCTACATCGGGAAAATTTTTACTTAGACTTTTTTCCAACTTCCCACACTCACTTTTGCAATCGAAACCTGGCGATTAGCGATTATCTCCAATTTTCATTAAAATATATTAAAAAAAACTATTTCACTGCCAACTCATTTAATTTGACGCGACGTTTATTACGACATTATACAGCAATTACACACTTGCTCCCGGTGACGACACTCCGACACGTCTCGGCGGCAATCAACAAAACACCTCGCCGTTTGTTTACGGATCCACTTTGGCGTTATTTGCGTTGATTATACCAACGCGCCAGGTGACTGCTTCAAATCAAATATGGGCTATGGCTACGACTTGCGCTACTCTCAGCTGGGTCGATGCTGTCTGGCGGATAAGTCGACTTAAGGTCTCACGGTTCACACAAAGTCTTCTTCGTCAGCAACGAGAACAACCAGCCGCCACCGGTGGTAAGAACTTTGTCAAATTTTCCTAAAGAAATTGTCCATTGAAAATCTCAATAATTCTTCCGACCGACACTATACTCAAATTTTATTGCACCAGAGACACTTTTCCGAAGAACACTCTCGACGAGCAAACCGATCGAAGCGAACAAGAAGTTGATTTCCTCGATTTTTCTTATTTTCTTTGCGTTTTCCTCCTACGTTAATTCAAGGTTGTAATGATGTTTTCTTGAAGACCGGCCGAACTAAACTGAACGCGAAACCGTACGAGTATCGCGGAAAAATCTAACCGCTATGTCGAGTCGAGAGGAAATCCATTCAAGCTCTGGATATCATTTCATTTCTTCGTTCTTGATTATGGCGAAAATCTCCGATTTGTGCTTTTCTTCTTGGAGCACAAATTTTCGAAAATTCGAAAAATGCGCGGAAACTCTAGGTCAGGACTTTGTAGAGCTTGTTTGATAAAAGTTTTAGTTTATTAGCCAAGCTTTGACCCACTTCCGAGCAATACTACTGGCTCGTTGCTTCGTATTCAACTTCCGCTAATACTGACTACTGCTACTTGAACAGCATTTCTCGTGCTATACACGGAAATGATGTTGAGGCAGGTGGAAATACAAGGAGAAGCCGTTCTTTGACCTATGCCATTACACTTTTGCCGATGTGGCAAAAGTAACACGACGAGAAGATACACATGAAGCGAAGAAGCGTTTCATGGCTCAAAGCGAAATAATATATTCTTCATGTGCACATACGAGGACGTACTGTAGATAAGGGGTTGTTGCAAAGCAATGAAAATTAGAATTTGTCATAGCACGGTAGAAAGTTGAAACCCTTTTTGCCCGAAGCTTGGTTTGTTGACGAAAATGTTCATAAAAAATCTCGCAAAGTCCAAAGAATCGATTAAAGTCCAGATATGAAAGAAGTGCTTACGCCACTGCAAACCGTTTCCTGATTTTTCCTAAAACGCTGTCTTCGAGTGGTGTAGGGTGTAACTATAAATAAAATTAAGAGAAAAGTAAAGTACCTTCTACTTTATCGTTGTAATCGATAAGAATTTCTGCAATCTGCACATTTCCTTTCCCTTTTTTTTACCAATTCTGTTGAAATTTCATTTATTGATTTAATTCTAGCTCCTTCGTCCAGTCCCAAGCCAGTCTCCCAACCAAAATTTCTTTAGTATAAGTTTCAGGCATTTGTTCTGGATGATCTCCATTTTGTTCTTGTGCACTAAGGCACAATGTTTCAAGATTGGTGCTCCACATGTGAGAGCAGGCTGCCTTATAAATAAGCCAGTTAATTATTTTAGGACAAGTGAGATCTTCTATTGATTAAAGGAAAGAGGACTCTGATAAATTTGTTTAATTTTGAGACAAATTTTTCGGTATGATGGTGGAAAGTTAATTTTTGGTCAAAATATAGAACTAAGTACTTAATCGTGTCGTGTCGTGTCTATTGTATGGCTTCGTCAAGAATATTATATGTTTTGAAATGAGGAGCTCTGCGCTTGGTAAAAAATATGGCTTGTGTTTTGGAGGTTTTGATTTTAATTTCCGTTTGTAGTAATAGTTCAAAATTAGTTCCATATGATCTTGTAAAGTGTTAATAGTATTATGTGGGTCTACAGGTTTAGTGAAAATAGCTGTGTCTTCGTCAAAGGCTGCGATTCCACGGAGGTCGAACTTGGCGACGCCTGTAGTCTGCAAATTGTAAAGTGTGAGACTGAGGCAGGATCCTTGGGGTAATCCTGTAGAAATGATTCATGAACTGGATATAACATTTTGAATTTTGACACTGAAGCTTCGGTTGTATAATATTTTAATAATGTAGTAGGTATATTTTTGAGCATAATCACTTGAACACTGCTTTAAAAATTATAACTATTAAGGGTCGGTTTCACAGTGCGAGCTTAAGCTTTGGCTCACTTCAGCCTGAGACGGTTTCTTAAGCCTTAGCTCAAGTCAATATTGTTTCACAGTCAAAGTTTGAGTATCGTTTAACAGAACCGAGCTTAATGAATTGTGTAGGTCACTGTTTTGACGGATCTGTCATGTTCGTTATTTCGAATTTTCAAAATACGATTAAAAACGTTAGAACGGGTTCAAAAATTGCTAGCGAGAATTTTTTATTAAAATGACCGAAAAAAAAGAAGTAAGAATTTTTTGGCATCTGAGGAGAACATTATCGTGAATCTTGTTTTAAATTTAAAAATGTTATTGAGAACAAACAAATATATAAAGTAACGTGGACAGAAATTGAAAGTGAGTTTAACGCGAAATCTGGTGGTGTATTCAGAACCGCAGAAAGGGTTTTGTTTCACTACATCCGACCATATGTCCCACTTTAATAGAAAACACGTTTCTAAAAAAGATCAAAACATGATCAAGGATTACGTTCCACATTAACTGGATCTGTACTGATAGTCACAGTGGATGTAATGGGGGGTTAAACTTTCACCACGGAGCCATCTCGTTATATTTTTGAATCTAACTTGAACAAATATTATGCAAAAACGCGAGTGATATATCTGTGGTCGTATGGCAGAACAGCATAAGTCACATTTTTTTCGAAATTGAGTTAAGGTCATATTTAAAGTCAGAGAGGTTGACTGCCACTTTTCCACAAGTATCAAGCATATGTATTGATTTTTCTTTGAGAAAACAGTGAGCGAAAAACAGCATAAGTCCAAATGTACCACATCGGTGCCATTAAAAACAGCATAAGTCCAAATGTACCAATCGGTGCTATGAAAAACAGCATAAGTCCTTTTACTTTATTATTTCAATAATACTCGTACAGTATTGTTATCGATTTTTAAAAAAAAAAAATTTGCTACCCTCAAAATTTTTTTTTTCATGTTTCATGACTAGTAGACACGAAAAAAGCATAAAAAAATTTCAGTCCGTCTGTCCGCCGTACGCCGTACGTCAACCGCTGTACGCAAAATCGTTTGAAGGCTCGTAGCACCCAAACCTTTTGAGCTATTAAATTGAAATTTTTTTTATGAATAGACTGGGTAGGCCTTTAGACGGAAAATTTTGGTTTCTAGATCTCAGCAACCGCTTATGCTAGGATGCTGAAATTTGGAACTTATATAGAGCTTCGATAGTGGACCCATTTGACCGATATGGGTGAAGGGGTTTGGGAGTGGGGGGCGGGGGGCGGGGGCGGGGGGCGGGGGAAATAATGCGTCCGAAACGCAAAAAAGGCGAGATCGAGACATTCTAACATCCATATCTCCTAAACGGTTAATGTCGCAAAATTGAAACTTAATGACTATCCGTAGATATACTAGGAGAATAGATCGGAAACAAATTTTTGAGTGGCGGTAGTGGCGTACGAGGGTGGAGGGTAAAAAACTTTAGATTACGATATCTCACGAACCGATTGCACTAGAGAAATAAAATTTGGTTTGTGTATAAAGGTTGACAAATGAAGTTTGCTGAAAGTAAAATTTTTTAAGGGGGCGGTGGAGCAGGAAAGTGGAGGGGATAAGAATTTTTCTAAAAAATCACGTCTCATATCTCAACAACGATGTAAGATAGATACTTAAAATTTTTACTAGAAGTAGGCCTAATAGACCCCTAGCAGAAAACAAAATTTTGGAAGTATGGGTGTAGAGGGTGTGGGATGGTGAAAAGGAAAAAGTTTCGATTTTTATATCTCGAGAACCTATAATGATATAAAGCTGAAACTTGGTATTTAGATAGAGCTATATTAGTAGCATGTTGGAAAAATATAATTTTTTATAAGGCAAGTATGGTAGGGGTGTTTTTCCTATCTATAGAACGGCTTATGCTACAAAGTTGAAACTCCGTATGCTTATGTAGATAAACTAGAAAACTAATTTAGATAAAAAAAAATTTCAAATATTTATTGGCGTTCGGAGGGGGAGGGGGCAAAAAAAACGATCAGTGAAAATGGAATGCATATATTTTCACGGTTTTCGTCATATCTATTAGGTTTTCCCAAATATTGAATTCATTTTTATTGTACGTCTTCTTCATATAAATACCTAGAAAGCGTTTTCGGGATTTTTTTAAAATTCGACCCCTAAGAAGGTGCAAAGGGGGTTGTAAACTTTTTCACGAATTCTACTATATCCCCAGGTCTTATCAGATATCGAATATCTTTTCACTTGCTTGCGTAATAATCGCCTAAAACTTGTTTTTTAGTTTTTTCCTTTTTCAGCTACTAAGAGGGTATAAACGGGTTGAACACGTTTTCACGAATTCCGTCATTTCTTTTAGAAGTGATAAGAAATGGTTCCTACTTTCTCGTGCTGTCTTCATATTTATTTATTAACTGTTTCACAATTTTTTCGAAATTCAAACCCCAAGTGGAAGTAATGGGTTTGTATACGTTTTAACAATTCGTCATATCTCTTAATTCTGATAAGGCAACAAATTCGTTTTTACTTCTATGGGCTTTTAGTGTACATAATATACCGAAATTCGAATAGTCTACACGGGCTTTTCCAATGTTTAATCGGCTAAAAATCGCTATTTTAAATATTTTTATTTTAAGAACAAAATTAATTTTCCAAGAAATCTGATAATCTCGAAATAACTCATGATACACTCCGACTTTGACCGCTCCCGAACTTTGACCCGAAAAATAATACAGTTTCGCCCAGACCAATGGCAGATTTTTTTTTTACTACGCGCGATTTAGCTACAACTATTCTTCTTGGACGAGAACTCTCGTCTTTATCTTTGGCCGACTTTTTGGATTTCTTTCGTGAATGCTCACTGTCGTACTCATCAATTTTACAACAAGTAATAATACACTTTATCGCCGAAGAAATCGAAGTTTTTCGGCATTTTTCAAGCAGAACCGCATAAGTCCACCGGACTTATGCTGTTCTGCCTAACGCCGCGGGCGTTTTCCGCTGTTTCATGGGCACAAATCGCGAATCCTATAACGCATCATAGATGCATGTTATGTTATGTTATGACGTATACGCAACCTTCAATTTAATCTGAATCCCAAATGGAAACAGTGCTTGCCAGTCGCTGGACATTTAAACGTCGATAACTCGAAAAGTTGAAAATGTGACTTATGCGGTTCTGCCATATGACCACAGATATAGAGTGGGTACTTACAGTACTAAAACACTCTTTATCACTTTAGCGTTGTGTTGTAAAGTTCCACCAACCAACAAACATGTGTAACTAACCACCAACAGTCAGAACACAATAACAGCCAACAGGAAAAGGACATTTGCCATTTGAAATTTCGCCTACTCAAGATCCGAGCTCAAACTTAAACTCTTGTATTTATTGGCTTAAGTTGAGATGCGTTTTGAACTCTGCTCAAGCCTTAAACCACTACTGTGAAACAGTGATAGCAGTTGACCAAAGGCTTAAGTTCAATTCGAAGCTTAAGCTCGCACTGTGAAACCGGCCCTAATTCATTATAAATAAACGCATTTCTATTCGGTGCACGAATTTTTTAGTGTGTGCGAGTACTCTAATGAGCTCTGATATCATTTATGGGAATTATCATATACTATTGTAACTTTTCTTGATTCTTTCTTTATAATTAAACTAGCCGCATCCCACGGCTATGCTCACGTTTGTATGGTGCTATACTATCGAAACTGCAAAGGCAGCGGTTTCCAATCTTGCTCCCGTTTGTTTCTCCCGTTGCTTCCGCTATTCCCGTTGCTTCGTTGCTGCCGTTGCTTCGTTGTTCTCGTTACTTCCGTTGCTCCTGTTACTTCCGTTGCTCCTGTTGTTCGATTTTGCCAGACGTACACACCGAAAATACACGAAATGTCGCTAAACTATATGAAACACAGTCATTTGCTTGTGTCGCTCGCCACCTATTGTAGAATAGTTTTACTAATGCTGAAAGCTTCTCGGGCGTGCGCTCAACATATCAACAAAGTTTGATCGCAATCGGATGAATGGTTTAGCAAGACATACGGGACAAACAAATCAACAATTAGAGCACTAGGGTACTAAATCGCGAAAAAATTGGAAAATGTCGAAAAAGCAATTGTTTTTGATTCGATCAGTACCAAAGATCACAGGAACCATCACGGGACTATTCTACATGTTCCCTGAAAATTTGATCAAAATCGGTCGAGCGGTTTAGGAGTCTATAAGGAACATACATATGTACATACATCCTCTTTTATATATCGCCGTGTCGGAAGAACAGTGACGCAACTGCAAAAAACTCTAATTTTTTTCGGAGAAACAATATCATTTTTGACAATTGCCCACAAGCCATACGAGCTTAGTAATAGTTACTATAGACAGCTTAGATCAAGAGCACGTTCGTTTAAAACAACGGGGAACGATTTTATGCAAGAATAGCAAAACCACAAAATATTGAAATGTGAAAACAACAAATTTTCAAAATTGCAGTTGCGTCACTGTTCTTCCGACACGGCGATATGTAGATAGTTTTTCGTAAATATCTCAACTCCACAGCCACCTACCGGTTCCAAATTTTCTTAACGAATTTATTTTTTTTTAAGTAATATATATTGTGAATTTGAGCTAAATCGTACCATAAATATGAAAAATCGAAATATCTCGACTGCAGTGCCACCTACCCGAAGTAAAATGAAGAGAAACCTTTCTCGAGACCATACTAACATATGGTCCAAATATGGTGTCAAAGGGAGTAGCGGTTCTCAAGTTTGTGACCTTTCGGACTCAATTGAGTCGTCTGTGAAACAAAAACAAACCAGACTTAATGTGTTACTTAAATAACTTCGAGCTGTGGAGACACTTTTGTAATCTTCCTCGACCATATTCTTATTTTGCCATAAACATTCAAGTTTCTAGTATAAGTCAGTCGTTCCTGAAATATTAATTTTTTAAATATTCTCGAGCCGCTTCATCATACCATAAACCACAAAAATTTCGATTCCGATATAAAAAAATTAACTTACAATTAAATACAACGATTACAACAATAATTTGTAGAGCACGTATTTCACTATAAGTATTTTTATACTACTTTTTCTTAATTCATATATCACTGCTAATCAAATATTATCATCATAAGAGCTCTATCAAGACAAGAGTGAAGCATCATTAAGATTTATATCATCTTGTCCAACTTTCACTTACCTGGAATAACGAAAGGATCAAGAAAGTCTGTAATAAATTACAGTAATTTACTAGATTGCGGACTTTTAGAGGAACTCTCACGCCAACATAGGATCACGCTCGTAATGAATTATAGAATTAAATAGTCTAGTCCTATACTCGTGGATGAAGTTAAATAAGAAAGAAAGTGCATAAATAATTGTCCAAATCTTGGTATTGGTGAACATTTTCTCTGGGTTATGAAAATAAAGGTAAATTAATATCTCCACGTGATTGATAAAATGGAGTAGGTGTATTATAGCAACGTGAATAGATAAGGCAGAGCTCAAAGCTTGGGATGTAAGTAAGGTCAGGTAGTGGCAATCAGAACCTTACATAGACCCGTATAAGAGAGAGCATTGCACAAGAGCTATACTTACTGAAATTGCAAATCGTGAATAACTTCGTTAGTTGGGAAAAACGTGTTATGTCATAAAAGGGTTGGAAATAACTTTCCTACAACTTTTGTTGCAGTCAATTTTTATAAAACTCAAATTAAAGAGATATTTGAGAAACCATATTTTTATACTCTAGATGAAATCATATAGAGTATTATAAGTTTAATCCAGCCCAAAAGTTTGTAACGCATAGAACCAAGCCTCGGACGAAAAAAAGTTATATATTATTTTTTGTTTATTTGTGGCCAAAAACCTCAAATCCGCCTGACGTCCGTCCGTCCGTCCGTCCGTCCGTCCGTCCGTCCGTCCGTCCGTCCGTCCGTCCGTCCGTCCGTCTGTCCGTTAGCACGATAACTCAAGAACGCCTTCACCTAGGATCTTGAAATTTTGAATCTGGATGTTTGGTTGAATTTGTAAGGCTAAGTTCGTTAACGGGCAAAATCGTCCTACTCCTTCGGGTAGCTGCCATACAAAATGTCCTTAAAACACGTGTTCAAGAATATTGGTCGATAACTTCATAAGGGTTTAAGCTACGTCTTTGAAATTTTGTATGTGTCATTTTTCCAATAGTTGGAGCTAAATATATGATTATGAAGAAAATCCTTTTAGTCCTTCGTGTAGCTGCCATACAAATATCCTGTCAAAATGTATTCACTTAATTTACAAAACTCACAATAACTCAAGTAATCTTTTAGCTACGAATTCGGAATTTTGTACAAGTTAGTTTTAAGTGAAAAGGAAGTCGGAGTTTACTAATCAGCGAAATCCTTTTACCCCTTCTGGTAGCTGCCATACAAAATGTCCTTAAAACACGTGTTCAAGAATATTGGTCGATAACTTCAGAAGGGTTTAAGCTACGTCATTCAAATTTTGTAAGTGTTATTTTTCCAATAGTTGAAGCTAAATATATGATTATGAAGAAAATCATTTTAGTCCTTCGTGTAGCTGCCATACAAATATCCTGTCAAAATGTATTCACTTAATTTACGAAACTCACTATAACTCAAGTAATCTTTTAGCTACGAATTCAGAATTTTGTACAAGTTAGTTTTGAGTGAAAAGGAAGTTCGAGTTTACTATTCAGCGAAATCCTTTTACTCCTTCTGGTAGCTGCCATACAAAATGTCCTTAAAACACGTGTTCAAGAATATTACCAATAACTTCAGAACTGTTTTAGCTACGTCTTTGAAATTTTGTATGTGGTATTTTTCCAATAGTTTGAGTTAAATGTATGATTATGAAGAAAATCCTATTAGTCCTTCGTGTAGCTGCCATACAAATATCCTGTCAAAACGTTATCACTTAATTTACGGAACTCGCTATAACTCAAGTAATCTTTTAGCTACGAATTCGGAATTTTGTACAGATTAGTTTTGAGTAAAAAGGAAGTTCGAGTTTGCTAATCAGCGAAATCCTTTTACTCCTTCTGGTAGTTGCCATACAAAATATCCTTAAAACACGTGTTCAACAATATTTTCCGATAATTTTTGAACGCTTCAAGCTACGAATTTCAAATTTTGTACACATTAATTTTTGAATAGTTCCAAGGAAAAGGATAAATATGTAAGAAATCGAGTGAGTCCTTCCTGCACCTCCCATGTGAAAGTCCTTTAAAAAGGACATTTTTTTCGATGACTTACCCAGTTCAAGATATGAAATTAAACACTGAATATTGTCTTTTAGTTTTGAGTAGCAATCTAATAGCAGTCCTTAATAAAGGACATACAACATGCACACACTTAGTTCTACTTTATCCCCAACTACAATATAAATCGGAGTTCAGTATTCATCTAGAGTATTATACGATTGGCTTGCAGCCGATCGTGACTGCAGTATGTTTTCTCCTGTGACCGCCAACCCTCCTATTAATTCTTATTAAAAAACAATGGCCCTTTACACAAATTCTGAAATTCATTAAATTTCTGTGATTTTTACACAAACAAACAATTTTTAAATTTTATTTACTTATAGAATTTAAAGTTTTCTTTTTTTGATTCTAATATGGCGTTCAACCGGAATAATACGTCCCATATAAAAATACATCTGCGTCTTATGTTACCAATATAATACATCGTTAAATATTTTTGGAGTTTGTGTACACAATAATATATTTCTAGCGAGAAATATGTTTGCACTCAGCTCTGATAGTTTGAGCTTTGGACTCTGAAGGAACCTGTGACAGCAGAAATATATTTCAATAGTTATTTAATAAAGGTAATATATTATGCAAAACCAAAAGAACGCAAAGAAATGAATTACGAAAATTAAAAAGAATATTATTTAGATTATTATTTAGAATACTTATACATATAGTACAAACCTTCAATTCATGCTGTTTTTGTTGTATCTCTGACCAGAGGCTGTCAAAACGATGTGAGCATTTCAAAAAGAATCTCTTGGACGGCAAACGATGAACTCTTCTGCTGAAAATATGACAAGAAAACATTTCATAAATTTTTCATTTCAAAACTGTCAAATGGCTTCTTCTTGATGTGTGTAAGCAACTTTACAATTGCCAATTTAAGTCTGATTGGAAATTGAAAATTAAATTGCTAAGTTGGGAGGCAATGTGTCTAGGGTAATATTTGATTGCCAGCAACAAGTTTTGAAAACTATTTAAGATTTATTTCAATTAGCCTTTAGTCAAGTTGTACCATTACTCTACTGAGACGGTTTAAAATACTTAATCTTTCCTTTTACCAAAATAACGTTAATCGCTACATAACTTCCTTCTTTTAAAAGTGCCAGCAGAGTGTGTGCTTTGACTTGTCCTCATCTTTTCGCACTAATTAAACATAGCGAAGTCTCGATAGACAGCGAGCCAATCTTATAATACTCTAGTTGAAACACTGAACTGCGGTTTAAATTCTGGTTTGGGATAAAGCTAAATGAGGAGTAAGGAATGCGCATGTAGACTTTCTGAAAGCGAGGCACAATATTTCCCGTTTTCAATTCTGTATCTTGCCCAATGGAAAAATTTCCTTTTCCAAGGACTCTTACGTCGGCGCTACAGGTTAATTGATTAAATGCATATCAATCTCTTTACCTACAATAATAAAATTAATGTGTGCACAATTTCCTGTTTACTGTGTTCTGACGTTATCGGCCTATACTCGTATGGATTTTCGTATGTGAGCTCCCCGAAGCTCGACTTTAATTTTAATTCAGGACGAATTCCTGTAAAATTCCGACTTCCTTGCTTGATTACTGGAAATATAGTTGTTTCCTGTGGATGAATGCACAAAATTTCAAATGAACTTTGTGTGGCAGCTACACAAAGGACTCATTCCATTTTGTTCATAGTAATTCCTCTATCTGCAAACTATTGATATATTAATTTTCTTTTCCAAAATTTTTACATTTGTAGCTTGAAGCGTTACAAAGTTATCGGCCAATGTTGATGAACACGTGTTTTAAGAACTTTCGAATGGGAGGTATCTGAAGGGGTGGAATAATCTCGCTGACTAACTCCACTTTAGTTTTAACTAATTTGCATAATATTTTAGCTTTGTGGTAATTTCTTAAGTTATAAGGAGTTTCGTAAATTCAGTGAAGATGGTTTTAAATGATTTTTGTGTGACAACTACACAAAGAACTCATCGGATTTTCTTCATTGATCCATTTGTAAAATTCTTCGTATTACAAATTTCAGATTCCTAATGTAAAGGGTGCTTTTTTAGGTGCATGAGAACTATCGATATCGATAACTGTGGTTTCACAGCTGAGAATGTCAAACTGTGTTGACATTTCTGTTCAGTAAGGTTTGGCAAGTCATCATGAATCGTTTAACGCCAGAACAACGCTTCCAAATTGTGTAAATTTACTTTGAAAAAAATAAATCTGTTCGCGAAGTTCATAGAGCACATCGTCCATTTTACGGTCAACATAATCGGCCTAATGAGCAAGCAATTCGTGCAGTTATTGATAGTTTTCGCACTAATTTTACTCTTCTCGATTCAAAACCATCAACAAGACAAAGAAATGTGCGTACCGAGGAGAATATTGCTGCTGTAGCGCGAAGTGTTGAAGAAGAGGACGGAATGTCGATTCGTCGCCGTTTTCAACTTGTTGACCTTTGTCCTTCGACTACGTGGAAAATTTTACGTAAGGATCTTGGCTTACGTGCCTATGAAATACAGCTCGTGCAAGAATTGAAGCCAAATGACCATCGTTTGCGTCGCATTTTTGCTGATTGGGCTCATTTGAAACTGGCCGAAGATGAGCATTTTTATCGAAGAATTTTGTTTAGTGATGAAGCTCATTTCTGGTTAAATGGCTACGTCAATAAGCCGTATATGGAGCGCAGACAATCATCACGCCGTTAACGAATCACCATTACATCCATTAAAATTGACTGTTTGGTGCGGTTTACACGCTGGCGGCATCATCGGTCCTTATTTCTTTCGAAATGAGGAAAGAGCTGCCGTTACGGTGAATGGCCAGCGCTATCGAGCCATGCTGACTGAATTTTTTTTTCCAAAAATTAATCAGCTAAACATCGCCGACATTTGGTTCCAACAAGACGGCGCAACTTGCCATACAGCGCGCTTAACAATCGATTTATTGCAAAATCAATTTGGTGACAACTTGATTTCCAGAAGTGGTTCTGTTAACTGGCCCCCTCGTTCGTGCGGAAATCATATTTAAAAAATAAATGACATGAAATTATCTACCAGAATATAATAAAAAAATTTCATTCCAACAATATTTCTGTCTTGTATTATGATTTTAAGTTCTCATGCACCTAAAAAAACACCCTTTAGTAGCCAAACAAATTGACCTTTTGGATACTTCAATTGGTTTTGGTGAAGTCGATAATATGGCATACATTTTAAAAAATTTTGTCCGAAAATATGGTACACATTTGCGAACAAAATCAAATAACACTAAAAGTAAAAGTAAATATAAATAAAAATATTAAATTAATTTTATTATCACAATATAACTAAATACAAACAATTTTAGTGTGATTCAAATTTAGTTAAACTGCGATTTAGCCTTGTTGAATGCTTCTTCTTTTCAGCTAATCGACGAAATTTTGTCTTATTTATATGAGGAATTTTATAGGAATTTCACCCTCCTGTCAACATAATTGATTCCATACACGTTTGTAATGTTATAAAAACGTTATCAAGAGTATTTCTCTCTAATTTATTAAATGCATCTTGAACATCAATTCATCAATTATGTTTGGCGAAGCTTCATGATCTAGAGATTGAATAGAGATTGAATAGAGATAAAAAAACCTACTGCAGTCACGATCGGCTGCAAGCCAATCGTATAATACTCTAGATGAATACTGAACTCCGATTTATATTGTAGTTGGGGATAAAGTAGAATTATGTGTGTGCATGTTGTGTGTCCTTTATTAAGGACTGCCATTAGATTGCTAATCAAAACTAAAAGACAATATTCAGTGTTTAATTTCATATCTTGAACTGGGTAAGTCATCGAAAAAAATTTCCTTTTTGAAGGACTTTACCATGGGAGGTGCAGGAAGGACTCACTCGATTTCTTACATATTTATCCTTTTCCATAGAACCATTTAAAAATGAACGTGTACAAAATTTCAAATTCGTACCTTGAAGCGTTCAAAAGTTATCGAAAAATATTGTTGAACACGTGTCTTAAGGACATTTTGTATGGCAGCTACCAGAAGGAGTAAAAGGATTTTGCTGATTAGTAAACCCGAACTTTGTTTTTACTCAAAACTAATTTGTACAAAATTTCAAATTCATAGCTAAAAGATTTCTTGAGTTATAGTAAGTTCCGTAAATTAAGTGAAGACGTTTTGACAGGATATTTGTATGGTAGCTACACGAAGGACTAATAGGATTTTCTTCACAATCATACATTTAGCTCCAACTATTGGGAAAATAACACGTACGAAATTTCAATGTCGTAGCTTAAACCCTTCTGAAGTTATCGACCAATATTTTTGAACACGTGTTTTAAGGACATTTTGTATGGCAGCTACCAGAAGGAGTGAAAGGATTTCGTTGACTAGTAAAGTCGAACTTTCTTTTCACTCAAAACTAATTTGTAAAAAATTCTGAATTCGTAGCTAAAAGATTACTTGAGTTATAGTGAGTTTCGTAAATTAAGTGAATACATTTTGCAGGATATTTGTATGGCAGCTACACGAAGGACAAACAGGATTTTCTTCATAACCATACATTTAGCTCCAACTATTGAAAAAGTAATACATACAAAATTTCAAAGTCGTAGCTTTAGGCGTTCCGAAGTTATTGGTCAATATTCTTGAACAAGTGTTTTAAGAACATTTTGTATGGCAGCTACCCGAAGGAGTAGGAAGATTTTGCCCGTTAACGAACTTAGCCTTACAAATTCAACCAAACATCCGGATTCAAAATTTCAAGATCCTAGGTGAAGGCGTTCTTGAGTTATCGTGGTCACGGACGGACGGACGGACGGACAGACGTCAAGCGGATTTGAGGTTTTTGGGCACAAATAAACATGAAATAATATATAACTTTTTTTCGTCCGAGGCTTGGTTGTATGCGTTACAAGCTTTTGGGCTGGATTAAACTTATAATACTCTATATGATTTCATCTAGAGTATAAACATACTGCAGTTACGATCGGCTGCAAGCCAATCATATAATACTCTAGATGAATACTGAACTCCGATTTATATTGTAGTTGGGGATAAAGTAGAATTACGCGTGTGCATGTTGTATGTCCTTTATTAAGGACTCCCATTAGATTGCTACTCAAAACTAAAAGACAATATTCAGTGTTTAATTTCATATCTTGAACTGGGTAAGTCATCGAAAAAAAATGTCCTTTTTGAAGGACTTTCACATGGGAGGTGCAGGAAGGACTCACTCGATTTCTTACATATTTATCCTTTTCTTTGGAACGTGTACAAAATTTCAAATTCGTAGCTTGAAGCGTTCAAAAGTTATCGAAAAATATTGTTGAACACGTGTCTTAAGGATTTTTTGTACAGAAGGTACCAGAAGTAGTAAAAGGATTTTGCTGACTAGTAAACTCGAACTTCGTTTTCACTCAAAACTAATTTGTACAAAATTCAGAATTCATAGCTAAAAGATTACTTGAGTTATAGTGAGTTCCGTAAATTAAGTGAATACATTTTGACAGGATATTTGTATGGCAGCTACACGAAGGACTAATAGGATTTTCTTCACAATCATACATTTAGCTCCAACTATTGGGAAATTAACATATACAAAATTTCAAAGTCATAGCCTAAACCCTTCTGAAGTTATCGGCCAATATTCTTGAAGACGTCTTTTAAGGACATTTTGTATGGGAGCTACCAGAAGGAGTAAAAGGATTTTGCTGACTAGTAAACTCGAACTTTCCTTTCACTCAAAACTAATTTGTACAAAATTCCGAATTCGTAGCTAAAAGATTGCTTGAGTTATAGTGATTTTCGTAAATTAAGTGAATACATTTTGACAGGATATTTATATGCCAGCTACACGAAGGACTAACAGGATTTTCTTCATAATCATATATTTAGCTGTAACTATTGGAAAAATAATACGTACAAAATTTCAAAGTCGTAGCTTAAACCCTTCTGAAGTTATTGACCAATATTCTTTAACACGTGTTTTAAGGACATTTTGTATGGCAGCTACCCGAAGGAGTAGGACGATTTTGCCCGTTAACAAACTTAGCCTTACAAATTCAACCAAACATCCAGATTCAAAATTGCAAGATCCTAGGTGAAGGCGTTCTTGAGTTATCGTGTTCACGGATAGACGGACGGACGGACGGACGTCAAGCGGATTTAAGGTTTTTTGCCACAAATAAACAAAAAATAATATATAAATTTTTTTCGTCCGAGGCTTGGTTCTATGCGTTACAAACTTTTGGGCTGGATTAAACTTATAATACTCTATATGATTTCATCTAGAGTATAAAAATCCTAAATCGCGAACGTTTTAATCAGGACTGTTTGGTGGTTGTGTTTAAATTCAATATTCCAACTATCAGTAGAACCTGCAGCAACAATATCTTTATCATTATCAGAGGAATGTGGTTTTGCATTATCTTGCTGTACGTAAATTGTTTTGTTTTTCTACTTTTGAGGAAGTTTTGATTTAATTGCTGGAATAACATTTTCTTACAGTACGCTGCTGTAACGGATTCCAAATTTTTCGTTGTTAATGATCGTTTCTTCGAGCCGGTTCTTGATATACAGGGTGTTTGGCACTCCGTGTGCCACCTTGTAAGGGGTTATTCCTTGATATATTTGGAGAAAAAAATTGTTCTACAGGGTGGGTCAATTTTCAATATTAGTGTTAGTTTTTTTGACCGGTACCCTCACTCACTTAAAACGTTATATCTTGTAAACGAATAATCACAAGGCAAAGTGTTATAACTCGTTTTTTAGGCAATCGAATTACCTTTCATTTGATGTAACTCGAAAACACAAATTTTTGCTACGTAAACCCTTAAAATTCAGTGATCAATGTAGTTTTTCTCAGAAAACTCCATTATAAAAATGTCATTTGTATGAGTTACGATTAACATTTTGGAAGTAACAGGTAAAAATACATATCGCATAAAAATTAAATATTTAAAAGTCAGTGCCATAAAAACCTGTTTAATTTGTCGGTAGTACTACAGTATTTTTATTGCACATTTATTACTATTTAAAGTATGAAGGAAAACAATGAAATGTAAGTGAGTTTCAACATAATTGATGCTCTTACCTGGACGTGGTAGGTACTACTGGATGCGGTACTATGCCTTTTTTAATAGGGTGTCTACAAAATAAAAAGCCCATAAAAGCAAAACTACCTTCACATTTTTATCAGTTTTAGTTACGTTGCTAAGAGAAGAAGGTGTCAGTAGAATTTAAAAAATAATTTCAAAATGCCTGAGTACTCCAATGAAGAATATGCTGACATGATGTTAATTTATGGAGAGTGTGACCAAATTGCACGAGCCGCGCGAAGGCTTTACCACCAGAGACATCCTCATCGCCGGACACCTAGCAGGAGAGTATTTCAAGACGTTTATAGGAGAATTAGGGAAACTGGCAGTGTTAGAACAAGGAGAGTAAATGCAAATCCTGCGCCTATAATCGCTGTTCAGATTGATGAAAGAATACTGCAAGCAGTGCAAAATGATCCATCGATCAGTATCCGACGCTTGGCATTGCAGTTTAACATATCTACTTGGAAGGTTTGGAGTATTTTAAAAGTAGAACGCTTCCATGCCTACCATCACACACCAGTACAGGAGCTGCTACCCATTGATTTCCCCTAACGGATGGAGTTTTGCAACTGGCTCCTTGAACGACAAATAGATGACGATAATTTTTTCAACAATATGGTATTCTGTGGACGGATGAGTCCCAATTTACCAGGGACGGTATCACAAACTTCCACAACCTACATACGTGGGCTGAGAGCAATCCAGACACAAGAAGAGCGGCATCATTTCAGCCCAGATTCAGCGTCAATTTATGGGCAGGTGTGATTGGTGACGATTTACTTGGACCTATTAGGCTTCCGCGTACTCTAAATAGCTCCAATTACTTACAGTTTTTATCAAATGATCTACAGGACTTGTTGGATGATATTCCACTGGTTCGATTGGCTTCCATGTTTTACCAACACGATGGTGCTCCAGCTCATTACGGCCGACAGATCACGGTTAAATTCCAATTATAGCAATCGCTGGATCGGTAGAAATGGACCGATACACTGGCGTGCAAGATCTCCTGATCTTACTATTATGGATTTCTTTGTATGGGGACGGATGAAGGACCTTGTCTACACAATGCCAGTAGAAACATTGGAAGATCTAAATATCAGGATCGATGCGGCAGTAATAGAAGTAAGGCAACAGTTGAGGAATATGAATACCAAGAGAACACTCGCCAAACGAGCTTTAGCGTGCATTCAAAATAAAGGTGGCCATTTTGAACATTTATTATAATAAAAATATTTGAAATAAAAACCATTATTAAATTCTTTCAATTCAAGCAGGTAGCGTAGATAAACATGCACATGCACTGATTTTTTAAATATTTAATTTTTATGCGAT
The DNA here is from genome assembly GCA_951812415.1 of Beris morrisii. Classification (NCBI taxonomy): domain Eukaryota; kingdom Metazoa; phylum Arthropoda; class Insecta; order Diptera; family Stratiomyidae; genus Beris; species Beris morrisii. The sequence continues at coordinate 163,164,543 of OX638311.1, read as the reverse complement.
ATGTATTTTTACCTATTACTTCCAAAATGTTAATCGTAACTCATACATATGTATGCAGCTTTTGTAGGTAATAATACGGCTCATAAAAAAATAAAATGAAAATGGAATTTTTATAATGGGGTTTTCTGAGAAAAACTACATTGATCACTGAATTTTAAGAGTTCACGCAGCAAAAATTTGTGTTTTCGAGTAAATATCTCAAGATTGGGTGAAGTTACAATTTAGACTGTTACATCAAATGAAAGGTAATTCGATTCCCTAAAAAACGAGTTATAACACTTTGCCTTGTGATTATTCGTTTTCAAGATATAACGTTTTAAGTGAGTAAGGGTACCGGTCAAAAACACTTTTTTTAACCACCCTTTATCTCCACTAATATTGAAAATTGACCCACCCTGTAGAATAATTTTTTTCTCCAAATATATCAAGGAATAACCCCTTACAAGGTGGCACACGGAGTGCCAAACACCCTGTATACATATTCCAATTTTTCCGTAAAAAAAACTTTTTCGAAGTGTATCATAGCCATAGACATATATACTGGAGATGACAAGCAGCGATTAAGTTGAAGGCGGACGTCGTCGCATTCACTTGTACGCAAAACAACAACAAATTGACATAACGCTCCTGTTTTGTCTCACTCACTCACACGCTAAAACAACAACAATTTGATATAACGACCCTGTTTTGTCTCACTTCTCACCGTGTTTTTGGCTTCAAAGCGCTTTATAAAAAACCGGTGGCTTGTCGTCTCCAGTAGCTCTATGATCATAGCGTGGTCGATCCACTGCAGCCATAAACATCTCTTCAGGGATAAACCGTTTGCTTTTGCAGTTTCTATCGGGTTCTAACATTATGTAATAGGAGTGTTTAACTTTAATAAAACCATTTCTCATCAATATGAACATAATCATATAAATTATCAAAAAGAAAAACTCCATTACTGGTATGATTTACCTTTGACTAGGGTTACTGTATACGCACTCACACCAAAACAGCCTCTAAGAGGGTTTTGGCAGATGCGTACCAAGGTGAAAAATTTAAATTTGTTTCTTGTTTACGGGATTTCGCTTTATAAACATTCGAAATTATTGACTTTTCGCGGGAAAATCTTAAATTTCCATAAAAGAAATGAAAGAAATACGAAAATTTTCCATTGAAAACCACAATTTCGACAGCTTTTTTTGCGACTCTTCACACTAACAAATTTCAAAAACGCAATTTGATAGCAATGTTCAGTAGTACAAAAACAGGCGAACTAGTACATAAACAGGCGATTTTTGTGAGGTTAAATTACAATTTCTAGTACAGAAACGACCGAATTAGACGTATCTGCCAAACCCTAGGTAGAGAGTGTTGTGTATATAGTGACCCTACTAAACCCTAGGTAGAGAGTGTTGTGTATCTAGTGACCCTACCGTTGACAAGCAAAACTGTAATCTTTCCAATTTGTTTTATCTGTTAAAGTAGGTTTAAAGGCCGTGACACAATAAAAGCAGAACCGGCGGCAGAAGCAGAATTTTTTTTAGAAAGCACGGAAACGTATGACGCCTGTTTAAATGAACGCAGCGGCAGAAGCAGCAGTGCTACTTTTCGTTCTAAATTTTAAAATTCTACTTCTGCTTCAGTACTACCAACAAGAGACTAAAATACTTGTCACTGTTGACAGTTAGCATGCACAGTAAAAAGCCATTGAATTTTACATCTTTTGGATAGTAGGTACATATTTTCAAGTAAATTTAAATTGGGATGATTGAAATGTAATTTTCAATTTTTGGTCAGTAAATTTCAATTTTCAATCAGTAAATTTCAACTTCGAAAGCAGCAAATTTACTGGATATTCTCTTGAATTTGCACTCTAAGAAAAATGAAGGTATTTGGGCTCCGAAACGGAGTTTTATACCATCTATCACTTTTCGGTGTAAAGTTACACTTTTCCGAATTATTGAAAGTAAACTAACTCAACTTTTGTGTTAAATCAAAAATAAATAAATAAATTAGAATAGAAATTTTCTATACACACAGTAAGGTAACACGACACATAAATACCAAATAGAAAATTTTTTTTACTAAAAACACCTTCATTTTTTACATAGGAAAAAAATAGAATCAATGTTATTTCCGCTATTGTTCGGTATCATTATAGAATTTCTATCGGAAAAAACCTTAATAATATTTCTCCACATCATGTATGAAAGTATCGAAAGTATTGTCGAAATATTCATTCAAATATACGAATTTAGATTCTGTAATAATAAAAGGAACCTTCAACATTATTATGCTACCCATTTATCCATACAAAACATAAAAAAAAAATTGTATCCTGATATAAAATTTGTTTGTTAAATCCAAAGCCATTTTCAGGACTTGTTCAAATATTTACACTACTTTTCGAAAAGAAATAAATTGTATAACGACTTTCTTCTATAACTATGTAGATATGACTAGATACAAGATCCTTTCTCCTTATGTACATCTAACTGTATGTGTATATCTTACTGAGGATAAGTTCCTTTATTTAACAAAACGATGGGGACAGAGAAAATCCTTAAAGGCTCCAGCAAAGTACCACTGAAAAAGGACTAAATCTGTGGTATCCTTAAATATTGGTTGCTTTTTGGTCTCTAAGTGCTGGTTGACTCGACAATATAAATAAGTTCCCTGTACATTGTGTCCTTTACTATGGTAACGGCACACAAGGCTAAAAGTACGGAAATGCTATTGACGTCATCAACAAAATGGATTCCATCATCCGCAATCTCCATGAAATATGACATCATTGTGGAAGGACGAATGCATTACTAGTATAAGTATAAATCTGAGCTTTCAGGAGAGGTGAAACATAACGGGGAAATATCATTACATACTGTTTTTCGAAATTGCCATACATCTTTAAGCTATGAATAAAACCGTGGCCAACACATTGACGTCAAACGAGGTATAATTAAATATCATAATAATTAATCATTTTTCTTATTTTCCATTGAGCTGTTAATTTTGTTAATAATGATGACAAGGGACACGCAAAATTTTGATAGTATCCAATTAACTTTTGGTCAATGTTTTCACAGTACATTTTTTAACTGAAAATACTAGTTTTCCGGGTAAAATACTGTTTATTTTTTAATTTTGTGTGATGCTTTGGATTCGACTGAGTCCTTTATGAAACTGACAGTTTTTATATTTCAGTGTACGGCTACAGAACTATATCGGGTGAAAACAATCGATTTTGATAAAAACAGTGCTTCTCATAGAACGGATTAGTCCGGTTTCTAATATGGAAGAGTTTATTTTTTGTAAGGTCTATAAGTTTACGTCAATTACTCGTACGGTCCTTGGAGTAAAGATAATACTTCGACGAGCATAGAGCATATAGTTGCTGTAATACGTTAAGAGTCGCAAGGGATCTAAACATAAGCTTTTCAAGGTTGGCAAATTTCATTAATAATTCCGCAAAATATAATAAATGCCAGATAACTTATGAAGTTAATTGAAGTGCGGAATAGTTGGATTTTGGATCTGAAAGTTTGCTGGAACGATAGGGACCTAAGCACGCAACAAGCTTATTATTGCCGGGATTCTTGTTTCTTTGACTTTTACTCTTATATACCAGTTTGATTAGCTCTTGAGCGAAAGGATTTATCATCATTTTCGATTGAAAACTCCTCCGTATTAATTCATTTATTGTAGATCCAAGTTGACTTTGATTTGGTTCGTGTACAGTGTGTTTTGTTACAAGATTCTAGGCCTTTAAGGTTATTCCAAACTATACAAAACAGTGCATGTTAATAATTGATACCTGAATGGAAGATATTCTAACATGCATACCCAGGCAACCCTAATTCCTAAGTAGATTCTCATTAAAATCGTAGATTCCAGAGAGACTTACAAGAAGAGAGAGAAGAGAACTTCCAACATATCGGCTCGGAATCGGAACGGAATAACAACATTTATTTATGAGGTCTAGGTAATAGGAAGTTTTTGAGCACCCCTTTGAAGTTTATTAAAAAGCAGGGTTTATTGAAAACAGGTTTTGAAGTGGGATAGTCGAATATTCCACACAATCTATTCTACAATAGTTATCGTGGTGCATCCTATCATGAGTAAAGGTGGTCAAAGTCGAAATATGGCTCGCTTGTTTCGCGACAAGAAGGTTTTTTGAAAATTGAATTTTGTCAATAGAATAGCTCCTTCAACAATACAATTTTCAGCAATCAGCAGTGGTTCATCATACAAAAACCAGTCATGATAGGCAGGAAGCCAATCGTATAATACTACATGAACTACTTAACTTCGATTTATAATGTACGAGGGCGGATTGATAATGACGTGCAAAAATTGAGAAAACATAATTTTATCCGGAAAAATTTATTTTATTTTTCAACGTAGTCTCCTTTTAGCTCGATACACTTAGTCCAGCGTTTTTCCAATTTTTTGATCCCTTCCAAATAATATGATTTGTCCAACCCTTCAAAATAGGCGTTGGTTTCACTTATGACGTCAGTATTCGTGGTAAATCTCTTTCCAGCAAGCCATTTTTTCAAGTCTGGAAATAATAAAAAGTCGCAGGGTGCCAAATCTGGAGAATACGGTGGGTGAGGGAGCAATTCGTACCGTAATTCAAACGGTTTTGCCGTTGCAACAACGGACGTGTGAAACAACACTTTTTTCTTCGCCAAATGAAGAAGTTTTGCCTTGATTTCAACATCCAATGGAACCAATAGCTCAGAATAATATGCTCCCGTCATTGTTTTTCCTTTCTCCAAGTAGTCGGTGAATATCATTCTATTGGAATCCCAAAAAACTGTCGCCATAACCTTTCCAGCCGATAGAACGGTTTTGCCTCCTTGAACCGACATCCTTCCATTGCTTTGACTGTTTTTTTGGTTTCTGGAGTGTAGTAGTGAATCCATGCTTCATCAACAGTTACGAATCAACGAAAAAATTCATTTGTATTACGTTAAAACAGTTGCAAACCGTGCTGCGAAGTTGTCACACGATTGCGTTTTTAGTCGATTGTGAGCAAACGCGGCAGCCATCTTGCGGATAGCTTTCTCATGTCCAAATGGTTTTTCAAAATATTCCAAACACGTTCAAATGAGATGCTTACTACGTTAACTATCTCACGCACTTTTACTCGACGATCTTCTATCACGATATCATGGATTTTATCGATCATTTCTGGCGTGGTGACCTCATTTGGACGACCTGGACTTGGTATGGTTTGTGTGCTCGTACGACCACACTTGAATTCAGAAAACCATTTGTAAATCATTCGGATCGATGGTGCAGAGTCCCCATAATGCTTATCTAATTTTTCTTTGGTTACTTTAGCTGTTTTCCCTTTTAAAAAATTGTGTTTAATCAACACACGAAATTCACTTTTATCCATTTTCAACAATTTTTGTAAGTCGACTTGCTTAGACGGCTGCTTCTCGAAAACTAAACGAGGTATCAGGCTTAAACTTTGCAGGTAATCTATTTAAGGATGGTCCAGGTAAAAAAAAATAACGAATTCCTTACCTGCCCAATCTTTCTTGATTTTTGCACGTCATTATCAATCCGCCCTCGTAGTTGGAGGTAAAGCAGAATAAGAAGTGCGCATGTTGTTTACCACTTTTAAGGACTATCGTTTGAAGGATAATATCTCCCGTTTTAATTCCGTATCTGGAACTTGTGGTAAATAACAGTTTGAAATATTTCCTTTTTAATGAACTTTTGTATATGACCTACAATAGGACTCACTTGATTTTCAGCATATTTATCTCTATACCTAGAACCTTTGAAAAATAATCGTGTACAAAATTTCAAATTGCTATTATAGTTTAAAGCGTTCTGAAGTTATCGTAAAATGATGGCCCTCACGAAGACATCATACTTGACAGCTTGAGGCTTTCAATAAAAGACTGGACAGTTTTGAGTTCAATCTGATGAAATATTTGGATGATTTATTCATTAAATTCAAAGCTAAAATAAATTACAATATGCTTATAAATACCAGCAAAATTGAAACAATGGAACTGGCACACTTTTAACTTACCCGAGAAGTGTTGGATGTTACTGGCAGAGTGATAGGAATTTTCAGACCGCCTGAATGATATGATTATTCGAGGCATTCATGATAGCCGGAATGAAAATATGATGGAGGTTGTCACACAGATTTCGTCGATAATTAATCACAAATTATCACCATATGCAAGTGCATTCCGAACGAAAACAGGTAACGACAGTCATGCAAAATCCATGATCTGGAAAATCTCCTGTCGACGCGAGGCACAGGCGCGCCGTAGGGGGGGCCAGGAGGGGCCGGGACCCCCCCAGCTCCCGGCTTGGACCCTCCCAGAAAAAAACATACTGCAGTCACGATCGGCTGCAAGCCAATCGTATAATACTCTAGATGAATACTGAACTCCGATTTATATTGTAGTTGGGGATAAAGTAGAATTACGTGTGTGCATGTTGTATGTCCTTTATTAAGGACTGCCATTAGATTGCTATTCAAACCTAAAAGACAATATTCAGTGTTTAATTTCATATCCTGAACTAGGTAAGTCATCGAAAAAAAATGTCCTTTTTGAAGGACTTTCACATGGAAGGTGCAGGAAGGACTCACTCGATTTCTTACATATTTATCCTTTTCCTTGGAACCATTTAAAAATGAACGTGTACAAAATTTCAAATTCGTAGCTTGAAGCGTTCAAAAGTTATCGAAAAATATTGTTGAACACGTGTCTTAAGGATATTTTGTATGGCAGCTACCAGAAGGAGTAAAAGGATTTTGCTGACTAGTAAACCTGAACTTCGTTTTCACTCAAAACTAATTTGTACAAAATTTCGAGTTCATAGCTAAAAGAATACTTGAGTTATAGTGAGTTTCGTAAATTAAGTGAAGAGTATTTGACAGGATATTTGTATGGCAGCTACACGAAGGACCAACAGGATTTTTTTCATAATCATACATTAAGCTCCAACTATTGGAAAAATAACACATACATAATTTCAAAGACGTAGCTTAAACCCTCCTGAAGTTATCGGTAATATTCTTGAACACGTGTTTTAAGGACATTTTGTATGGCAGCTACCCGAAGGAGTAAAAGAATTTCGCTGATTAGTTAACTCGAACTTCCTTTTTACTCAAAACTAGCTTGTTTAAAATTCCGAATTCGTAGCTAAAAGATTACTTGAGTTATAGTGAGTTTCGTAAATTAAGTGAATACATTTTGACAGGATATTTGTATGGCAGCTACACGAAGGACCAACAGGATTTTCTTCATAATCATATATTTAACTCCAACTATTGGAAAAATAACACATACAAAATTTCAATGTCGTAGCTTAAACCCTTCTCAAGTTATCGACCAATATTCTTGAACACGTGTTTTAAGGATATTTTGTATGGCAGCTACCAGAAGGAGAAAAAGGATTTCGCTGATTAGTAAACTCAAACTTTCTTTTCTCTCAAAACTAACTTGTACAAAATTCCGAATTTGTAGCTAAAAGATTACTTGAGTTATAGTGAGTTTCGTAAATTAAGTGAATACATTTTGACAGGATATTTGTATGGCAGCTACACGAAGGACAAACAGGATTTTCTTCATAATCATATATTTAGCTCCAACTATTAAAAAAGTAATACATACAAAATTTCAAAGTCGTAGCTTTAGGCGTTACGAAGTTATTGGTCAATATTCTTGAACACGTGTTTTAAGGACATTTTGTATGGCAGCTACCCGAAGGAGTAGGACGATTTTGCCCGTTAACGAACTTAGCCTTACAAATTCAACCAAACATCCAGATTCAAAATTTCAAGATCCTAGGTGAAGGCGTTCTTGAGTTATCGTGTTCACGGACAGACGGACGGACGGACGGACGGACGGACGGACGGACGGACGGACGGACGGACGGACGGACGGACGGACGGACGGACGGACGGACGGACGTCAGGCGGATTTGAGGTTTTTGGGCACAAATAAACAAAAAATAATATAAAACTTTTTTTCGTCCGAGGCTTGGTTCTATGCGTTACAAACTTTTCGGCTGGATTAAACTTATAATACTCTATATGATTTCATCTAGAGTATAAAAATCTGGCCCCTTCCAGCAAAATAATTCCTTCCTATCCTACCGCAAGCATTATACTTGTCAATTGTTTTTTGTCAAATGTTTTTTTAACAATATAAAAGAATCTCTTAAAATTAACGAACCAAATCTCAACTGACTTTTGAAAATAACAAGACATTTTTAAATTTTACAATCATTATTCTTTCGATCTGACGAGAGCTTTACAAGATTTTTTCAATTTAGCAAAATAAATTGGAAATTTTTTTTGAAACAACGAGATTCTCATGAAATATTTTGGAGTTTTACGAAATTGTAACAAGATTTTCTTCAAGTTTATAAACTAAAGAGGATTTAAGAATGGAATTTGTTCATGGTAAGCTACCATAGAAGCAAATTTGATTAAATGTTAGTTGTTTTCCGGAGTCAGTAGGGTTTCTGGTGTGAAACCCCAACACGAAATCCCCCACTGTTGATTAATCGATGTTGACAGTTGGAAAACCTTCCCCAGTTGGTCGCGTCTGCGAGATTTCTCGCAGATTTCTCGAAGACATGTCGGCCTGTCTGCGAGATTTCTTCGAGACGCCTTATAGGAAAAATACACGGTATCGAGACAAATGCACCCCGAAATCTCGGAGACATGTCGGCTGAATGTCGGGATAGCAAAATGTTTTCCAATCAGCGCCATCTATATATTAATAGATTTTTCTATATTTACTTGTGCTCATACTTCTTATAATAAAGTAAAAAAAACAAAATATTTAATGAAAAGTATTCTTTATTTAGTAATTTAAAAAAACATCACTGAGAACAACAATAATTCACTTTATAATGCATGCAAAAACACTTTCACCCACAACATTTGACCAAGAGGTGGTGAAATGTTAGAAGATTAACATCATCTGAAAAGAGGAAACTCAAATTAAACCCGGTTGAAACAAACTTATCAGAATAAAATTATCACACACCACTATTCAGACGTACTCTGTGCGAATTGGTTAAATACGTACGACAAAATTTATTCCGAATTTAGTTTGTCATGACTTTTCTAAGCGGCAGACGTCATCTCAAGTCTTCGATCTCTTCGCTTCTCTGCGGTCGTTTTCTGCACTTCAAATACATCGTGGTGAGAGCACATGTTTGTATTGCTATTTCTTTCTATCTAGTATTGAATGAAAGGTATGCAATATGATTCCTAAGGCTCAAACCATCGAGATTATGTCTCGAAAGAGACAAGCGACCAACTGGGTCACTGGATACGCCAGTTTTTTAAGATTGTGTTGGACTAGGTCCGAAGGAGCTGTTTCATCATCGGAGGCCACAGACTCGTCAGAGGGTGTATCATGCCTACTATCCGAAACACCCTTACAGCTGGTGGAATTGCTGAGCATAATTTCTACATAGCGAACTCGAAATCAAATTTACAGTCCGCGACATTTAAACTTAGATAAATTCCCGCCATCGCAACCCTATACTAAAGGAAGGTGGCGCTGAAGATCTTCGTCTTCGTGCCTTTCTTCAAATCAATCCACATAAAGTAAACTATGGCATGAATGAGCCGCTTACGCGTTGTGCTGCGCGGTTCAATGAAGTTTGTTCTCTTGTTGATTTAAGTTCGGGTAGATTTGCCTTTAAGGCTATTTTAATCAATGTCTGAAGAGTTAATTAACGTTAAAGATTTAACTTATATTGAAAATGAAAACATTAGTTACTGCTTTGTCCAACAATCAATAATTATTTTTCTTAATTTTATTAATTTTTTTTCGTAGTCTGTAAATATTTATATATATATGGTAGACGTCAATAAATAAATAAATAATAAGAATGGAATTTTTCATGGTAAGCTACCATAGAAGCAAATTTGATTAAATGTTGGTTGTTTTCCGGCGTCAGTAGGGTTTCTGGTGTGAATTAGCGAAAAAATAAAATTGCTGTTGGCGGGTGTCGATGTCACGCTCTTAGCGTTCAGCTCTATATATCCCGGCTTACAACCAAAAATTCCACCAAATTGGTTGAAATATTAGATGATCTTCAGCGCCACCTCCTTTAGTATAGGGTTGCGATGGCGGGAAATTAGCTAAAATTTATAATTCGTGATCGTAAATTTGATTTCGAGTGCGCTATATAGAAATTATGCTCAGCATTTCCACCAGCTGTAAGGGTGTTTCGGATAGTAGGCATGATACACCCTCTGACGAGTCTATGCCCTCCGATGACGAAACAGCTCCTTCGGACCTAGTCCAACACAATCTTATGAAACTGGCGTATCCAGTGAAGGTTTTCCAACTGTCATGTCCTCAAGGACAGCGATTAATCAACAGTCGGGGATTTCGTGTTGGGGTTTCACACCAGAAACCCTACTGACGCCGGAAAACAACCAACATTTAATCAAATAAATAATATTTCAACCAATTTGGTGGAATTTTTGGTTGTATGCCAGGATATATGTTATAGGATATTAACAATATTAACAGCTTTTTTTGAGAATATTTTTGAATTTTACGAGAACTTTAGAAGATGTTTTCTATGTTACAAATTAAAGTAGAAATTTGTTTTAAACATAACGAAACTTGCATCCGATATTTTTTGATTTTATGAGATCCAAGAATAAATATATTATTGTTAAGTAGAAGTGGTTTTTGAATATAGCGAGTTTTTTATGAATTTCATACCTACGATATTGGATTCGTATATTTGGATTTTACTTTATTATTTCAATAATACAGTATTGTTATCGATTTTTAAAAAAAAAAAATTTGCTACCCTCAAAATTTTTTTTTCACGTTTCATGACGAGTAGACACGAAAAAAGCAAAAAAAAATTTCAGTCCGTCTGTCCGCCGTACGCCGTACGCCGTACGTCTACCGGTGTACGCAAAATTGTTTGAAGGCTCGTAGCACCCAAACCCTATGAGCTATTTAATTGAATTTTTTTTCGTGGGTAGAGTGGGTTGGCCCCCTAAAGTGACCAAATTTGGAGGGTTGGAGGTGTAAGGGGGGAGGAGGGGGAAGCGTTTTAGACGGAAAATTTTGTTTTCTAGATCTCAGCAACCGCTTATGCTAGGAGACTAAAATTTGGAATTTATATAGAGTTTCGATAGTGGACCCATTTGCAAAAAAATTGCCGATATAGGTGAAGGGGTTCGGGAGTGGGGGGAAAAATAATGCATCCGATACGCAAAAAAGGTGAGATCGACACATTCTAAAATCCATATCTCCTAAACGGTCAATATCACAAAATTGAAACTTAATGAATATCTGTAGGTATACTAGGAGAATAGATCGGAACCAAAAATTTGAGTGGGGAAAGTGGCGTACGGGGGTGGGGGGTAAAAAGCTTTAGATTACGATATCTCATGAACCAATTGTACTAGATAAATAAAATTTGGTTTGTGTATAAAGGTTAAGAAATGAAGTTTGATGAAAGTAAAATTTTTTAAGGGGGCGGTGGAGCATGAAAGTGGAGGGGATAAGAACTTTTCAAAAAAATCACTTATCATATCTCAAGACCAGTTTAAGATAGATGCTTAAAATTTTTACTAGAAGTAGGTCTAATAGACCCCTAGCGGAAAACAAAATTTAGGAGGTGTGGGTGTAGAGGGTGAGGGTGGGGGAGGGTGAAAAGGAAAAAGTTCCGATTTTAATATCTCGACAACCTATAATGATATAAAGCTGAAACTTGGTATTTGGATAGAGCTATATTAGTAGCATGTTGAAAATTTTTTATAGGGGTAGTATGGTACAGGGGTGGGGGGTGTTTTTCCTATCTATAGAACGGCTTATGCTACAAAGTTGAAACTTGGTACTTTTATGTAAATCAACTAGAAAACTAATTTAAATAAAAAAAAATTTCAAATTTCCAATGGCATTCAGAGGGGGGGCAAAAAAAATGATCAGTGAAAATGGTATGCATATATTTTCACGGCTTTCGTCATATCTATTAGGTCTTCCCAAATATTGAATTCATTTTTATTCTACGGCTTCTTCATATAAATACCTAGAAAGCGTTTTCAGGATTTTTTTAAATTCGACCCCTAAGGGGGTGCAAAGGGGGTTGTAAAATTTTTCACGAATTCTACTATATCCCCACGTCTTATCAGATATCGAATATCTTTTCACTTTCACGTGCTTGCGTAATAATCGCCTAAAACTTGTTTTTAAGTTTTTTCAGCCCCTAAGAGGGTATAAACGGGTTGAACACGTTTTCACGAGTTCCGTCATTTCTTTTAGAAATGATAAGAAATTGAATTGGTTCCTACTTTCTCGTGCTGTCTTCATATTTATTTATTAACTCCTTTCAGGATTTTTGGATATTCAACCCCCAAGTGAGTGTAAGGAGGTTGCATATCTGATAATATATCGAATTCATTTTTACTTCCCAAGGTTTCCTATATAAAAAAGCCAAAAAGTCAATTTCAGTATTTTAGATATTCAATCCTAATGGGTGTAAGGGGGTAGTATGCTTTTCAAAGTTTCGACATATTTCTTAGGTTTGATGAGATATTAGATCGCTTTTCATTTCCACAGACTTTTTATATAATCGCCTACAAACCCATTTCTCGATTTTTGGATATTCAGCCCCCAAGAGTTTGCATATGTTTTCACAAATTTTGCCATCCCTTAGTTCTGATGAGATATAAAATTGGTTATTACGGCATTTGATGTAATGACCTTAAAACCAATTTCACCATTTTTCGAATTTCAAGAACCAAGGGGGTGTGAAGAGTTTGCTTACGTTTTCACAAATTTTTCAATATCCGTCTTGTCTCATGAGATATCAAGTTGCTTCTTATGAAATCGTCTAAAAACCTGTTTCACAATTTTTTTGAAATTCAAACCCCAAGCGGAAGTAATGGATTTGTATACGTTTTAACAATTCGACTATCTAATTCTGATAAGGCAACAAATTTGTCTTTACTTCTATGGGCTTATAGTGTACATAATGTACTGAAATTCGAATAGTCTACACGGACTTTTTCAATGTATAAAATCTTGTTCTAAAAATCTCTATTTTAAATATTTTTATATTAAGAACAAAAATAATTTTCCAAGAAATCTAATAATCTCGAAGCAACTCATGATACACTGCGACTTTGACCGCTCCCGAACTTTGACCCGAAAAATAATAAAGTTTCGCCCAGACCATTGGCAGATTTTAATTTTAATTTAAATGGTCACTTGTAAAAATCTCAGCCTATGCGCTCATACCCAGTATGGGGTACGTATGGGGTACGATCGTACCCCATGCGTACCCTATACGTACTCCACGCCCCCAAAATGAACTTCCGCTCTCCTGGGCTCAAATTTTTGTTTTTTTAAATCTGTTTGCGGATTTGAATTTAATTTTAATTTTAATTTAAGTGGTCACTTGTAAAAATCTCAGGCTATGCGCTCATACCCAGTATGGGGTACGTATGGGGTACGATCGTACCCCATACGTACCCTATACGTACTCCACGACCCCAAAATGAACTTCCGCTCTCCTGGGCTCAAATTTTTGTTTTTTTAAATCTGTTTGCGGATTTGAATTTAATTTTAATTTTAATTTAAGTGGTCACTTGTAAAAATCTCATCCTATGCGCTCATACCCAGTATGGGGTACGTATGGGGTACGATCGTACCCCATACGTACCCTATACGTGCTCCACGCCCCCAAAATGAACTTCCGCTCTCCTGGGCTCAAATTTTTGTTTTTTTAAATCTGTTTGCGGATTTGAATTTAATTTTAATTTTAATTTAAGTGGTCACTTGTAAAAATCTCAGGCTATGCGCTCATACCCAGTATGGGGTACGTATGGGGTACGATCGTACCCCATACGTACCCTATACGTACTCCACGCCCCCAAAATGAACTTCCGCTCTCCTGGGCTCAAATTTTTGTTTTTTTAAATCTGTTTGCGGATTTGAATTTAATTTTAATTTTAATTTAAGTGGTCACTTGTAAAAATCTCAGCCTATGCGCTCATACCCAGTATGGGGTACGTATGGGGTACGATCGTACCCCATACGTACCCTATACGTACTCCACGCCCCCAAAATGAACTTCCGCTCTCCTGGGCTCAAATTTTTGGTTTTTTTTAATCTGTTTGCGGATTTGAATTTAATTTTAATTTTAATTTAAGTGGTCACTTGTAAAAATCTCAGCCTATGCGCTCATACCCAGTATGGGGTACGTATGGGGTACGATCGTACCCCATACGTACCCTATACGTACTCCACGCCCCCAAAATGAACTTCCGCTCTCCTGGGCTCAAATTTTTGTTTTTTTAAATCTGTTTGCGGATTTGAATTTAATTTTAATTTTAATTTAAGTGGTCACTTGTAAAAATCTCATCCTATGCGCTCATACCCAGTATGGGGTACGTATGGGGTACGATCGTACCCCATACGTACCCTATACGTGCTCCACGCCCCCAAAATGAACTTCCGCTCTCCTGGGCTCAAATTTTTGTTTTTTTAAATCTGTTTGCGGATTTGAATTTAATTTTAATTTTAATTTAAGTGGTCACTTGTAAAAATCTCAGACTATGCGCTCATACCCAGTATGGGGTACGTATGGGGTACGATCGTACCCTATACGTACTCCACGCCCCCAAAATGAACTTCCGCTCTCCTGGGCTCAGATTTTTGTTTTATCTGTTTGCGGATTTGAATTTAATTTTAATTTTAATTTAAGTGGTCACTTGTAAAAATCTCAGCCTATGCGCTCATACCCAGTATGGGGTACGTATGGGGTACGATCGTACCCCATACGTACCCTATACGTACTCCACGCCCCCAAAATGAACTTCCGCTCTCCTGGGCTCAAATTTTTGTTTTTTTAAATCTGTTTGCGGATTTGAATTTAATTTTAATTTTAATTTAAGTGGTCACTTGTAAAAATCTCAGACTATGCGCTCATACCCAGTATGGGGTACGTATGGGGTACGATCGTACCCCATACGTACCCTATACGTACTGCACGCCCCCAAAATGAACTTCTGCTCTCCTGGGCTCAAATTTTTGGTTTTTTAAATCTGTTTGCGGATTTGAATTTAATTTTAATTTTAATTTAAGTGGTCACTTGTAAAAATCTCAGCCTATGCGCTCATACCCAGTATGGGGTACGTATGGGGTACGATCGTACTCCATACGTACCCTATACGTACTCCACGCCCCCAAAATGAACTTCCGCTCTCCTGGGATCAAATTTATGTTTTTTTAAATCTGTTTGCGGATTTGAATTTAATTTTAATTTTAATTTAAGTGGTCACTTGTAAAAATCTCAGCCTATGCGCTCATACCCAGTATGGGGTACGTATGGGGTACGATCGTACCCCATACGTACCCTATACGTACTCCACGCCCCCAAAATGAACTTCCGCTCTCCTGGGCTCAAATTTTTGTTTTTTTAAATCTGTTTGCGGATTTGAATTTAATTTTAATTTTAATTTAAGTGGTCACTTGTAAAAATCTCGGACTATGCGCTCATACCCAGTATGGGGTACGTATGGGGTACGATCGTACCCTATACGTACTCCACGCCCCCAAAATGAACTTCCGCTCTCCTGGGCTCAGATTTTTGTTTTATCTGTTTGCGGATTTGAATTTAATTTTAATTTTAATTTAAGTGGTCACTTGTAAAAATCTCAGCCTATGCGCTCATGCCCAGTATGGGGTACGTATGGGGTACGATCGTACCCCATACGTACCCTATACGTACTCCACGCCCCCAAAATGAACTTCCGCTCTCCTGGGCTCAGATTTTTGTTTTTTTAAATCTGTTTGCGGATTTGAATTTAATTTTAATTTTAATTTAAGTGGTCACTTGTAAAAATCTCAGCCTATGCGCTCATACCCATTCGGGGGTACGTGGTGGGTACGATTCGTACCCACCACGTTCCCCCCACCCCCCCGAATGAATTCCCGCTCTCCAGGGCTCAAATTTTTGTTTTTTTAAATCTGTTTGCGGATTTGAATTTAATTTTAATTTAAGTGGTCACTTGTAAAAATCTCATCCTATGCGCTCATACCCCTTGGGGGGTACGTGGTGGGTACGTTTCGTACCCACCACGTACCCCCCACGCCCCCCGAATGAATTTCCGCTCTCCTGGGCTCAAATTTTTGTTTTTTTAAATCTGTTT
Source organism: Beris morrisii (assembly GCA_951812415.1). Classification (NCBI taxonomy): domain Eukaryota; kingdom Metazoa; phylum Arthropoda; class Insecta; order Diptera; family Stratiomyidae; genus Beris; species Beris morrisii. The sequence goes on along the minus strand of OX638311.1, from coordinate 163,148,363 downwards.
GCGGATTTGAATTTAATTTTAATTTTAATTTAAGTGGTCACTTGTAAAAATCTCATCCTATGCGCTCATACCCATTGGGGGGTACGTCGTGGGTACGATTCGTACCCACCACGTACCCCCCACGCCTCCCGAATGAATTTCCGCTCTCCTGGGCTCAAATTTTTGTTTTTTTAAATCATTTTGCGGATTTGAATTTAATTTTAATTTTAATTTAAGTGGTCACTTGTAAAAATCTCAGCCTATGCGCTCATACCCATTGGGGGGTACGTGGTGGGTACGATTCGTACCCACCACGTACCCCCCACGCCCCCGAATGAATTTCCGCTCTCCTGGGCTCAAATTTTTGTTTTTTTAAATCTGTTTGCGGATTTGAATTTAATTTTAATTTTAATTTAAGTGGTCACTTGTAAAAATCTCATCCTATGCGCTCATACCCAGTATGGGGTACGTATGGGGTACGATCGTACCCCAAACGTACCCTATACGTACTCCACGCTCCCAAAATGAACTTCCGCTCTCCTGGGATCAAATTTTTGTTTTTTTAAATCTGTTTGCGGATTTGAATTTAATTTTAATTTTAATTTAAGTGGTCACTTGTAAAAATCTCATCCTATGCGCTCATACCCCTTGGGGGGTACGTGGTGGGTACGTTTCGTACCCACCACGTACCCCCCACGCCCCCCGAATGAATTTCCGCTCTCCTGGGCTCAAATTTTTGTTTTTTTAAATCTGTTTGCGGATTTGAATTTAATTTTAATTTTAATTTAAGTGGTCACTTGTGAAAATCTCAGCCTATGCGCTCATACCCATTGGGGGGTACGTGGTGGGTACGATTCGTACCCACCACGTACCCCCCACGCCCCCCGAATGAATTTCCGCTCTCCTGGGCTCAAATTTTTGTTTTTTAAATCTGTTTGCGGATTTGAATTTAATTTTAATTTTAATTTAAGTGGTCACTTGTAAAAATCTCAGCCTATGCACTCATACCCATTGGGGGGTACGTGGTGGGTACGATTCGTACCCACCACGTACCCCCCACGCCCCCCGAATGAATTTCCGCTCTCCTGGGCTCAAATTTTTGTTTTTTAAATCTGTTTGCGGATTTGAATTTAATTTTAATTTTAATTTAAGTGGTCACTTGTAAAAATCTCAGCCTATGCGCTCATACCCCTTGGGGGGTACGTGGAGGGTACGTTTCGTACCCACCACGTACCCCCCACGCCCCCCGAATGAATTTCCGCTCTCCTCGGCTCAAATTTTTGTTTTTTTAAATCTGCTTGCGGATTTGAATTTAATTTTAATTTTAATTTAAGTGGTCACTTGTAAAAATCTCATCCTATGCGCTCATACCCAGTATGGGGTACGTATGGGGTACGATCGTACCCCATACGTACCCACCACGTACCCCCCACGCCCCCCGAATGAATTTCCGCTCTCCTGGGCTCAAATTTTTGTTTTTTTAAATCTGTTTGCGGATTTGAATTTAATTTTAATTTTAATTTAAGTGGTCACTTGTAAAAATCTCATCCTATGCGCTCATACCCAGTATGGGGTACGTATGGGGTACGATCGTACCCCAAACGTACCCTATACGTACTCCACGCTCCCAAAATGAACTTCCGCTCTCCTGGGCTCAAATTTTTGTTTTTTTAAATCTGTTTGCGGATTTGAATTTAATTTTAATTTTAATTTAAGTGGTCACTTGTAAAAATCACATCCTATGCGCTCATACCCCTTGGGGGGTACGTGGTGGGTACGTTTCGTACCCACCACGTACCCCCCATGCCCCCCGAATGAATTTCCGCTCTCCTGGGCTCAAATTTTTGTTTTTTTAAATCTGTTTGCGGATTTGAATTTAATTTTAATTTTAATTTAAGTGGTCACTTGTGAAAATCTCAGCCTATGCGCTCATACCCAGTATGGGGTACGTATGGGGTACGATCGTACCCCATATGTACCCTATACGTACTCCACGCCCCCAAAATGAACTTCTGCTCTCCTGGGCTCAAATTTTTGTTTTTTTAAATCTGTTTGCGGATTTGAATTTAATTTTAATTTTAATTTAAGTGGTCACTTGTAAAAATCTCAGCCTATGCGCTCATACCCAGTATGGGGTACGTATGGAGTACGATTGTACCCCATACGTACCCTATACGTACTCCACGCCCCAAAATGATCTTCCGCTCCCCTGGGCTCAAATTTTTGTTTTTTTAAATCTGTTTGCGGATTTGAATTTAATTTTAATTTTAATTTAAGTGGTCACTTGTAAAAATCTCAGCCTATGCACTCATACCCATTGGGGGGTACGTGGTGGGTACGATCCGTACCCACCACGTACCCCCCACGCCCCCCGAATGAATTTCCGCTCTCCTGGGCTAAAATTTTTGTTTTTTAAATCTGTTTGCGGATTTGAATTTAATTTTAATTTTAATTTAAGTGGTCACTTGTAAAAATCTCAGCCTATGCGCTCATACCCCTTGGGGGGTACGTGGAGGGTACGTTTCGTACCCACCACGTACCCCCCACGCCCCCCGAATGAATTTCCGCTCTCCTCGGCTCAAATTTTTGTTTTTTTAAATCTGCTTGCGGATTTGAATTTAATTTTAATTTTAATTTAAGTGGTCACTTGTAAAAATCTCATCCTATGCGCTCATACCCAGTATGGGGTACGTATGGGGTACGATCGTACCCCATACGTACCCTATACGTACTTCACGCCTCCAAAATGAACTTCCGCTCTCCTGGGCTCAAATTTTTGTTTTTTTAAATCTGTTTGCGGATTTGAATTTAATTTTAATTTTAATTTAAGTGGTCACTTGTAAAAATCTCAGCCTATGCGCTCATACCCATTGGGGGGTACGTGGTGGGTACGATTCGTACCCACCACGTACCCCCCACGCCCCCCGAATGAATTTCCGCTCTCCTGGGCTCAAATTTTTGTTTTTTTAAATCTGTTTGCGGATTTGAATTTAATTTTAATTTTAATTTAAGTGGTCACTTGTAAAAATCTCAGCCTATGCGCTCATACCCAGTATGGGGTACGTATGGGGTACGATCGTACCCCATACGTACCCTATACGTACTCCACTCCCCCAAAATAAACTTCCGCTCTCCTGGGCTCAAATTTTTGTTTTTTTAAATCTGTTTGCGGATTTGAATTTAATTTTAATTTTAATTTAAGTGGTCACTTGTAAAAATCTCATCCTATGCGCTCATACCCAGTATGGGGTACGATCGTACCCCATACGTACCCTATACGTACTCCACGCCCCCAAAATGAACTTCCGCTCTCCAGGGCTCAAATTTTTGTTTTTTTTAATCTGTTTGCGGATTTGAATTTAATTTTAATTTAAGTGGTCACTTGTAAAAATCTCAGCCTATGCGCTCATACCCCTTGGGGGGTACGTGGTGGGTACGTTTCGTACCCACCACGTACCCCCACGCCCCCCGAATGAATTTCCGCTCTCCTGGGCTCAAATTTTTGTTTTTTTAAATCTGTTTGCGGATTTGAATTTAATTTTAATTTTAATTTAAGTGGTCACTTGTAAAAATCTCAGCCTATGCGCTCATACCCAGTATGGGGTACGTATGGGATACGATCGTACCCCATACGTACCCTATACGTACTCCACGCCCCCAAAATGAACTTCCGCTCTCCTGGGCTCAAATTTTTGTTTTTTTAAATCTGTTTGCGGTCAAATCCGTTTTTTTTAATCTGTTTGCGGATTTGAATTTAATTTTAATTTTAATTTAAGTGGTCACTTGTAAAAATCTCATCCTATGCGCTCATACCCAGTATGGGGTACGATCGTACCCCATACGTACCCTATACGTACTCCACGCCCCCAAAATGAACTTCCACTCTCCAGGGCTCAAATTTTTGTTTTTTTAAATCTGTTTGCGGATTTGAATTTAATTTTAATTTTAATTTAAGTGGTCACTTGTAAAAATCTCAGATTATGCGCTCATACCCAGTATGGGGAACGTATGGGGTACGATCGTACCCCATACGTACCCTATACGTACTCCACGCCCCCAAAATGAACTTCCGCTCTCCTGGGCTCAAATTTTTGTTTTTTTAAATCTGTTTGCGGATTTGAATTTAATTTTAATTTTAATTTAAGTGGTCACTTGTAAAAATCTCATCCTATGCGCTCATACCCAGTATGGGGTACGTATGGGGTACGATCGTACCCCATACGTACCCTATACGTACTCCACGCCCCCAAAATGAACTTCCGCTCTCCTGGGCTCAAATTTTTGTTTTTTTAAATCTGTTTGCGGATTTGAATTTAATTTTAATTTTAATTTAAGTTGTCACTTGTAAAAATCTCAGCCTATGCGCTCATACCCAGTATGGGGTACGTATGGGGTACGATCGTACCCTATACGTACTCCACGCCCCCAAAATGAACTTCCGCTCTCCTGGGCTCAAATTTTTGTTTTTTTAAATCTGTTTGCGGATTTGAATTTAATTTTAATTTTAATTTAAGTGGTCACTTGTAAAAATCTCAGCCTATGCGCTCATACCCAGTATGGGGTACGTACGGGGTACGATCGTACCCCATACGTACACTATACGTACTCCACGCCCCCAAAATGAACTTCCGCTCTCCTGGGCTCAAATTTTTGTTTTTTTAAATCTGTTTGCGGATTTGAATTTAATTTTAATTTTAATTTAAGTGGTCACTTGTAAAAATCTCAGCCTATGCGCTCATACCCAGTATGGGGTACGTATGGGGTACGATCGTACCCCATACGTACCCTATACGTACTCCACGCCCCCAAAATGAACTTCCGCTCTCCTGGGCTCAGATTTTTGTTTTTTTTAAATCTGTTTGCGGATTTGAATTTAATTTTAATTTTAATTTAAGTGGTCACTTGTAAAAATCTCAGCCTATGCGCTCATACCCATTCGGGGGTACGTGGGGGGTACGATTCGTACCCACCACGTACCCCCCACGCCCCCCGAATGAATTTCCGCTCTCCAGGGCTCAAATTTTTGTTTTTTTAAATCTGTTTGCGGATTTGAATTTAATTTTAATTTTAATTTAAGTGATCACTTGTAAAAATTTCATCCTATGCGCTCATACCCAGTATGGGGTACGTATGGGGTACGATCGTACCCCATACGTACCCTATACGTACTCCACGCCCCCAAAATGAACTTCCGCTCTCCTGGGCTCAAATTTTTGTTTTTTTAAATCTGTTTGCGGATTTGAATTTAATTTTAAGTTTAATTTAAGTGGTCACTTGTAAAAATCTCAGCCTATGCGCTCATACCCATTGGGGGGTACGTGGTGGGTACGATTCGTACCCACCACGTACCCCCCACGCCTCCCGAATGAATTTCCGCTCTCCTGGGCTCAAATTTTTGTTTTTTTAAATCATTTGCCGGATTTGAATTTAATTTTAATTTTAATTTAAGTGGTCACTTGTAAAAATCTCAGCCTATGCGCTCATACCCATTGGGGGGTACGTGGTGGGTACGATTCGTACCCACCACGTACCCCCCACGCCCCCCGAATGAATTTCCGCTCTCCTGGGCTCAAATTTTTGTTTTTTTAAATCTGTTTGCGGATTTGAATTTAATTTTAATTTTAATTTAAGTGGTCACTTGTAAAAATCTCATCCTATGCGCTCATACCCAGTATGGGGTACGTATGGGGTACGATCGTACCCCATACGTACCCTATACGTACTCCACGCTCCCAAAATGAACTTCCGCTCTCCTGGGCTCAAATTTTTGTTTTTTTAAATCTGTTTGCGGATTTGAATTTAATTTTAATTTTAATTTAAGTGGTCACTTGTGAAAATCTCAGCCTATGCGCTCATACCCAGTATGGGGTACGTATGGGGTACGATTGTACCCTATACGTACCCTATACGTACTCCACGCCCCAAAATGATCTTCCGCTCTCCTGGGCTCAAATTTTTGTTTTTTTAAATCTGTTTGCGGATTTGAATTTAATTTTAATTTTAATTTAAGTGGTCACTTGTAAAAATCTCAGCCTATGCACTCATACCCCTTGGGGGGTACGTGGTGGGTACGATTCGTACCCACCACGTACCCCCCACGCCCCCCGAATGAATTTCCGCTCTCCTGGGCTCAAATTTTTGTTTTTTTAAATCTGTTTGCGGATTTGAATTTAATTTTAATTTTAATTTAAGTGGTCACTTGTGAAAATCTCAGCCTATGCGCTCATACCCAGTATGGGGTACGTATGGGGTACGATCGTACCCCATACGTACACTATACGTACTCCACGCCCCCAAAATGAACTTCCGCTCTCCTGGGCTCAAATTTTTGTTTTTTTAAATCTGTTTGCGGATTTGAATTTAATTTTAATTTTAATTTAAGTGGTCACTTGTAAAAATCTCAGCCTATGCGCTCATACCCAGTATGGGGTACGTATGGGGTACGATCGTACCCCATACGTACACTATACGTACTCCACGCCCCCAAAATGAACTTCCGCTCTCCTGGGCTCAAATTTTTGTTTTTTTAAATCTGTTTGCGGATTTGAATTTAATTTTAATTTTAATTTAAGTGGTCACTTGTAAAAATCTCAGCCTATGCGCTCATACCCATTGGGGGGTACGTGGTGGGTACGATTCGAACCCACGACGTACCCCCTACGCCCCCCGAATGAATTTCCGCTCTCCTGGGCTCAAATTTTTGTTTTTTTAAATCTGTTTGCGGATTTGAATTTAATTTTAATTTTAATTTAAGTGGTCACTTGTAAAAATCTCATCCTATGCGCTCATACCCAGTATGGGGTACGTATGGGGTACGATCGTACCCCATACGTACCCTATACGTACTCCACGCCCCCAAAATGAACTTCCGCTCTCCTGGGCTCAGATTTTTGTTTTATCTGTTTGCGGATTTGAATTTAATTTTAATTTTAATTTAAGTGGTCACTTGTAAAAATCTCAGCCTATGCGCTCATACCCAGTATGGGGTACGTATGGGGTACGATCGTACCCCATACGTACCCTATACGTACTCCACGCCCCCAAAATGAACTTCCGCTCTCCTGGGCTCAGATTTTTGTTTTTTTAAATCTGTTTGCGGATTTGAATTTAATTTTAATTTTAATTTAAGTGGTCACTTGTAAAAATCTCAGCCTATGCGCTCATACCCATTCGGGGGTACGTGGTGGGTACGATTCGTACCCACCACGTACCCCCCACGCCCCCCGAATGAATTTCCGCTCTCCAGGGCTCAAATGTTTGTTTTTTTAAATCTGTTTGCGGATTTGAATTTAATTTTAATTTTAATTTAAGTGATCACTTGTAAAAATCTCATCCTATGCGCTCATACCCAGTATGGGGTACGTATGGGGTACGATCGTACCCCATACGTACCCTATACGTACTCCACGCCCCCAAAATGAACTTCCGCTCTCCTGGGCTCAAATTTTTGTTTTTTTAAATCTGTTTGCGGATTTGAATTTAATTTTAATTTTAATTTAAGTGGTCACTTGTAAAAATCTCAGCCTATGCGCTCATACCCATTGGGGGGTACGTGGTGGGTACGATTCGTACCCACCACGTACCCCCCACGCCCCCCGAATGAATTTCGGCTCTCCTGGGCTCAAATTTTTGTTTTTTTAAATCTGTTTGCGGATTTGAATTTAATTTTAATTTTAATTTAAGTGGTCACTTGTAAAAATCTCATCCTATGCGCTCATACCCAGTATGGGGTACGTATGGGGTACGATCGTACCCCATACGTACCCTATACGTACTCCACGCCCCCAAAATGAACTTCCGCTCTCCTGGGCTCAAATTTTTGTTTTTTTAAATCTGTTTGCGGATTTGAATTTAATTTTAAGTTTAATTTAAGTGGTCACTTGTAAAAATCTCAGCCTATGCACTCATACCCATTGGGGGGTACGTGGTGGGTACGATTCGTACCCACCACGTACCCCCACGCCCCCCGAATGAATTTCCGCTCTCCTGGGCTCAAATTTTTGTTTTTTAAATCTGTTTGCGGATTTGAATTTAATTTTAATTTTAATTTAAGTGGTCACTTGTAAAAATCTCAGCCTATGCGCTCATACCCCTTGGGGGGTACGTGGAGGGTACGTTTCGTACCCACCACGTACCCCCCACGCCCCCCGAATGAATTTCCGCTCTCCTCGGCTCAAATTTTTGTTTTTTTAAATCTGCTTGCGGATTTGAATTTAATTTTAATTTTAATTTAAGTGGTCACTTGTAAAAATCTCATCCTATGCGCTCATACCCAGTATGGGGTACGTATGGGGTACGATCGTACCCCATACGTACACTATACGTACTCCACGCCCCCAAAATGAACTTCCGCTCTCCTGGGCTCAAATTTTTGTTTTTTTAAATCTGTTTGCGGATTTGAATTTAATTTTAATTTTAATTTAAGTGGTCACTTGTAAAAATCTCATCCTATGCGCTCATACCCAGTATGGGGTACGTATGGGGTACGATCGTACCCCATACGTACCCTATACGTACTCCACGCCCCCAAAATGAACTTCCGCTCTCCTGGGCTCAAATTTTTGTTTTTTTAAATCTGTTTGCGGATTTGAATTTAATTTTAAGTTTAATTTAAGTGGTCACTTGTAAAAATCTCAGCCTATGCTCTCATAGCCATTGGGGGGTACGTGGTGGGTACGATTCGTACCCACCACGTACCCCCACGCCCCCCGAATGAATTTCCGCTCTCCTGGGCTCAAATTTTTGTTTTTTAAATCTGTTTGCGGATTTGAATTTAATTTTAATTTTAATTTAAGTGGTCACTTGTAAAAATCTCAGCCTATGCGCTCATACCCCTTGGGGGGTACGTGGAGGGTACGTTTCGTACCCACCACGTACCCCCCACGCCCCCCGAATGAATTTCCGCTCTCCTGGGCTCAAATTTTTGTTTTTTTAAATCTGTTTGCGGATTTGAATTTAATTTTAATTTTAATTTAAGTGGTCACTTGTGAAAATCTCAGCCTATGCGCTCATACCCAGTATGGGGTACGTATGGGGTACGATCGTACCCCATACGTACACTATACGTACTCCACGCCCCCAAAATGAACTTCCGCTCTCCTGGGCTCAAATTTTTGTTTTTTTAAATCTGTTTGCGGATTTGAATTTAATTTTAATTTTAATTTAAGTGGTCACTTGTAAAAATCTCAGCCTATGCGCTCATACCCAGTATGGGGTACGTATGGGGTACGATCGTACCCCATACGTACACTATACGTACTCCACGCCCCCAAAATGAACTTCTGCTCTCCTGGGCTCAAATTTTTGTTTTTTTAAATCTGTTTGCGGATTTGAATTTAATTTTAATTTTAATTTAAGTGGTCACTTGTAAAAATCTCAGCCTATGCGCTCATACCCAGTATGGGGTACGTATGGGATACGATCGTACCCCATACGTACCCTATACGTACTCCACGCCCCCAAAATGAACTTCCGCTCTCCTGGGCTCAAATTTTTGTTTTTTTAAATCTGTTTGCGGATTTGAATTTAATTTTAATTTTAATTTAAGTGGTCACTTGTAAAAATCTCATCCTATGCGCTCATACCCAGTATGGGGTACGATCGTACCCCATACGTACCCTATACGTACTCCACGCCCCCAAAATGAACTTCCGCTCTCCTGGGCTCAAATTTTTGTTTTTTTTAATCTGTTTGCGGATTTGAATTTAATTTTAATTTAAGTGGTCACTTGTAAAAATCTCATCCTATGCGCTCATACCCAGTATGGGGTACGATCGTACCCCATACGTACCCTATACGTACTCCACGCCCCCAAAATGAACTTCCGCTCTCCTGGGCTCAAATTTTTGTTTTTTTAAATCTGTTTGCGGATTTGAATTTAATTTTAATTTTAATTTAAGTTGTCACTTGTAAAAATCTCAGCCTATGCGCTCATACCCAGTATGGGGTACGTATGGGGTACGATCGTACCCTATACGTACTCCACGCCCCCAAAATGAACTTCCGCTCTCCTGGGCTCAAATTTTTGTTTTTTTAAATCTGTTTGCGGATTTGAATTTAATTTTAATTTTAATTTAAGTGGTCACTTGTAAAAATCTCAGCCTATGCGCTCATACCCAGTATGGGGTACGTATGGGGTACGATCGTACCCCATACGTACACTATACGTACTCCACGCCCCCAAAATGAACTTCCGCTCTCCTGGGCTCAAATTTTTGTTTTTTTAAATCTGTTTGCGGATTTGAATTTAATTTTAATTTTAATTTAAGTGGTCACTTGTAAAAATCTCAGCCTATGCGCTCATACCCAGTATGGGGTACGATCGTACCCCATACGTACCCTATACGTACTCCACGCCCCCAAAATGAACTTCCGCTCTCCTGGGCTCAAATTTTTGTTTTTTTTAATCTGTTTGCGGATTTGAATTTAATTTTAATTTAAGTGGTCACTTGTAAAAATCTCAGCCTATGCGCTCATACCCCTTGGGGGGTACGTGGTGGGTACGTTTCGTACCCACCACGTACCCCCACGCCCCCCGAATGAATTTCCGCTCTCCTGGGCTCAAATTTTTGTTTTTTTAAATCTGTTTGCGGATTTGAATTTAATTTTAATTTTAATTTAAGTGGTCACTTGTAAAAATCTCAGCCTATGCGCTCATACCCAGTATGGGGTACGTATGGGATACGATCGTACCCCATACGTACCCTATACGTACTCCACGCCCCCAAAATGAACTTCCGCTCTCCTGGGCTCAAATTTTTGTTTTTTTAAATCTGTTTGCGGATTTGAATTTAATTTTAATTTTAATTTAAGTGGTCACTTGTAAAAATCTCATCCTATGCGCTCATACCCAGTATGGGGTACGATCGTACCCCATACGTACCCTATACGTACTCCACGCCCCCAAAATGAACTTCCGCTCTCCTGGGCTCAAATTTTTGTTTTTTTTAATCTGTTTGCGGATTTGAATTTAATTTTAATTTAAGTGGTCACTTGTAAAAATCTCATCCTATGCGCTCATACCCAGTATGGGGTACGATCGTACCCCATACGTACCCTATACGTACTCCACGCCCCCAAAATGAACTTCCGCTCTCCTGGGCTCAAATTTTTGTTTTTTTAAATCTGTTTGCGGATTTGAATTTAATTTTAATTTTAATTTAAGTTGTCACTTGTAAAAATCTCAGCCTATGCGCTCATACCCAATATGGGGTACGTATGGGGTACGATCGTACCCTATACGTACTCCACGCCCCCAAAATGAACTTCCGCTCTCCTGGGCTCAAATTTTTGTTTTTTTAAATCTGTTTGCGGATTTGAATTTAATTTTAATTTTAATTTAAGTGGTCACTTGTAAAAATCTCAGCCTATGCGCTCATACCCAGTATGGGGTACGTATGGGGTACGATCGTACCCCATACGTACACTATACGTACTCCACGCCCCCAAAATGAACTTCCGCTCTCCTGGGCTCAAATTTTTGTTTTTTTAAATCTGTTTGCGGATTTGAATTTAATTTTAATTTTAATTTAAGTGGTCACTTGTAAAAATCTCAGCCTATGCGCTCATACCCATTGGGGGGTACGTGGTGGGTACGATTCGTACCCACGACGTACCCCCTACGCCCCCCGAATGAATTTCCGCTCTCCTGGGCTCAAATTTTTGTTTTTTTAAATCTGTTTGCGGATTTGAATTTAATTTTAATTTTAATTTAAGTGGTCACTTGTAAAAATCTCAGCCTATGCGCTCATACCCAGTATGGGGTACGTATGGGGTACGATCGTACCCCATACGTACCCTATACGTACTCCACGCCCCAAAATGAACTTCCGCTCTCCTGGGCTCAGATTTTTGTTTTTTTAAATCTGTTTGCGGATTTGAATTTAATTTTAATTTTAATTTAAGTGGTCACTTGTAAAAATCTCAGCCTATGCGCTCATACCCAGTATGGGGTACGTATGGGGTACGATTGTACCCCATACGTACCCTATACGTACTCCACGCCCCAAAATGATCTTCCGCTCTCCTGGGCTCAAATTTTTGTTTTTTTTAAATCTGTTTGCGGATTTGAATTTAATTTTAATTTTAATTTAAGTGGTCACTTGTAAAAATCTCAGCCTATGCGCTCATACCCAGTATGGGGTACGTATGGGGTACGATTGTACCCCATACGTACCCTATACGTACTCCACGCCCCAAAATGATCTTCCGCTCTCCTGGGCTCAAATTTTTGTTTTTTTAAATCTGTTTGCGGATTTGAATTTAATTTTAATTTTAATTTAAGTGGTCACTTGTAAAAATCTCAGCCTATGCACTCATACCCATTGGGGGGTACGTGGTGGGTACGATTCGTACCCACCACGTACCCCCCACGCCCCCCGAATGAATTTCCGCTCTCCTGGGCTCAAATTTTTGTTTTTTTAAATCTGTTTGCGGATTTGAATTTAATTTTAATTTTAATTTAAGTGGTCACTTGTGAAAATCTCAGCCTATGCGCTCATACCCAGTATGGGGTACGTATGGGGTACGATCGTACCCCATATGTACCCTATACGTACTCCACGCCCCCAAAATGAACTTCTGCTCTCCTGGGCTCAAAGTTTTGTTTTTTTAAATCTGTTTGCGGATTTGAATTTAATTTTAATTTTAATTTAAGTGGTCACTTGTAAAAATCTCAGCCTATGCGCTCATACCCAGTATGGGGTACGTATGGGGTACGATTGTACCCCATACGTACCCTATACGTACTCCACGCCCCAAAATGATCTTCCGCTCTCCTGGGCTCAAATTTTTGTTTTTTTAAATCTGTTTGCGGATTTGAATTTAATTTTAATTTTAATTTAAGTGGTCACTTGTAAAAATCTCAGCCTATGCACTCATACCCATTGGGGGGTACGTGGTGGGTACGATTCGTACCCACCACGTACCCCCCACGCCCCCCGAATGAATTTCCGCTCTCCTGGGCTCAAATTTTTGTTTTTTTAAATCTGTTTGCGGATTTGAATTTAATTTTAATTTTAATTTAAGTGGTCACTTGTAAAAATCTCATCCTATGCGCTCATACCCAGTATGGGGTACGTATGGGGTACGATCGTACCCCATACGTACCCTATACGTACTCCACGCTCCCAAAATGAACTTCCGCTCTCCTGGGCTCAAATTTTTGTTTTTTTAAATCTGTTTGCGGATTTGAATTTAATTTTAATTTTAATTTAAGTGGTCACTTGTAAAAATCTCATCCTATGCGCTCATACCCCTTGGGGGGTACGTGGTGGGTACGTTTCGTACCCACCACGTACCCCCCACGCCCCCCGAATGAATTTCCGCTCTCCTGGGCTCAAATTTTTGTTTTTTTAAATCTGTTTGCGGATTTGAATTTAATTTTAATTTTAATTTAAGTGGTCACTTGTGAAAATCTCAGCCTATGCGCTCATACCCAGTATGGGGTACGTATGGGGTACGATCGTACCCCATATGTACCCTATACGTACTCCACGCCCCCAAAATGAACTTCTGCTCTCCTGGGCTCAAAGTTTTGTTTTTTTAAATCTGTTTGCGGATTTGAATCTAATTTTAATTTTAATTTAAGTGGTCACTTGTAAAAATCTCAGCCTATGCGCTCATACCCAGTATGGGGTACGTATGGGGTACGATCGTACCCCATACGTACCCTATACGTACTCCACGCTCCCAAAATGAACTTCCGCTCTCCTGGGCTCAAATTTTTGTTTTTTTAAATCTGTTTGCGGATTTGAATTTAATTTTAATTTTAATTTAAGTGGTCACTTGTAAAAATCTCATCCTATGCGCTCATACCCCTTGGGTGGTACGTGGTGGGTACGTTTCGTACCCACCACGTACCCCCCACGCCCCCCGAATGAATTTCCGCTCTCCTGGGCTCAAATTTTTGTTTTTTTAAATCTGTTTGCGGATTTGAATTTAATTTTAATTTTAATTTAAGTGGTCACTTGTGAAAATCTCAGCCTATGCGCTCATACCCAGTATGGGGTACGTATGGGGTACGATTGTACCCCATACGTACCCTATACGTACTCCACGCCCCAAAATGATCTTCCGCTCTCCTGGGCTCAAATTTTTGTTTTTTTAAATCTGTTTGCGGATTTGAATTTAATTTTAATTTTAATTTAAGTGGTCACTTGTAAAAATCTCAGCCTATGCACTCATACCCATTGGGTTGTACGTGGTGGGTACGATTCGTACCCACCACGTACCCCCCACGCCCCCCGAATGAATTTCCGCTCTCCTGGGCTCAAATTTTTGTTTTTTTAAATCTGTTTGCGGATTTGAATTTAATTTTAATTTTAATTTAAGTGGTCACTTGTGGAAATCTCAGCCTATGCGCTCATACCCAGTATGGGGTACGTATGGGGTACGATCGTACCCCATACGTACACTATACGTACTCCACGCCCCCAAAATGAACTTCCGCTCTCCTGGGCTCAAATTTTTGTTTTTTTAAATCTGTTTGCGGATTTGAATTTAATTTTAATTTTAATTTAAGTGGTCACTTGTAAAAATCTCAGCCTATGCGCTCATACCCAGTATGGGGTACGATCGTACCCCATACGTACCCTATACGTACTCCACGCCCCCAAAATGAACTTCCGCTCTCCTGGGCTCAAATTTTTGTTTTTTTTAATCTGTTTGCGGATTTGAATTTAATTTTAATTTAAGTGGTCACTTGTAAAAATCTCAGCCTATGCGCTCATACCCCTTGGGGGGTACGTGGTGGGTACGTTTCGTACCCACCACGTACCCCCACGCCCCCCGAATGAATTTCCGCTCTCCTGGGCTCAAATTTTTGTTTTTTTAAATCTGTTTGCGGATTTGAATTTAATTTTAATTTTAATTTAAGTGGTCACTTGTAAAAATCTCAGCCTATGCGCTCATACCCAGTATGGGGTACGTATGGGATACGATCGTACCCCATACGTACCCTATACGTACTCCACGCCCCCAAAATGAACTTCCGCTCTCCTGGGCTCAAATTTTTGTTTTTTTAAATCTGTTTGCGGATTTGAATTTAATTTTAATTTTAATTTAAGTGGTCACTTGTAAAAATCTCATCCTATGCGCTCATACCCAGTATGGGGTACGATCGTACCCCATACGTACCCTATACGTACTCCACGCCCCCAAAATGAACTTCCGCTCTCCTGGGCTCAAATTTTTGTTTTTTTTAATCTGTTTGCGGATTTGAATTTAATTTTAATTTAAGTGGTCACTTGTAAAAATCTCATCCTATGCGCTCATACCCAGTATGGGGTACGATCGTACCCCATACGTACCCTATACGTACTCCACGCCCCCAAAATGAACTTCCGCTCTCCTGGGCTCAAATTTTTGTTTTTTTAAATCTGTTTGCGGATTTGAATTTAATTTTAATTTTAATTTAAGTTGTCACTTGTAAAAATCTCAGCCTATGCGCTCATACCCAATATGGGGTACGTATGGGGTACGATCGTACCCTATACGTACTCCACGCCCCCAAAATGAACTTCCGCTCTCCTGGGCTCAAATTTTTGTTTTTTTAAATCTGTTTGCGGATTTGAATTTAATTTTAATTTTAATTTAAGTGGTCACTTGTAAAAATCTCAGCCTATGCGCTCATACCCAGTATGGGGTACGTATGGGGTACGATCGTACCCCATACGTACACTATACGTACTCCACGCCCCCAAAATGAACTTCCGCTCTCCTGGGCTCAAATTTTTGTTTTTTTAAATCTGTTTGCGGATTTGAATTTAATTTTAATTTTAATTTAAGTGGTCACTTGTAAAAATCTCAGCCTATGCGCTCATACCCATTGGGGGGTACGTGGTGGGTACGATTCGTACCCACGACGTACCCCCTACGCCCCCCGAATGAATTTCCGCTCTCCTGGGCTCAAATTTTTGTTTTTTTAAATCTGTTTGCGGATTTGAATTTAATTTTAATTTTAATTTAAGTGGTCACTTGTAAAAATCTCAGCCTATGCGCTCATACCCAGTATGGGGTACGTATGGGGTACGATCGTACCCCATACGTACCCTATACGTACTCCACGCCCCAAAATGAACTTCCGCTCTCCTGGGCTCAGATTTTTGTTTTTTTAAATCTGTTTGCGGATTTGAATTTAATTTTAATTTTAATTTAAGTGGTCACTTGTAAAAATCTCAGCCTATGCGCTCATACCCAGTATGGGGTACGTATGGGGTACGATTGTACCCCATACGTACCCTATACGTACTCCACGCCCCAAAATGATCTTCCGCTCTCCTGGGCTCAAATTTTTGTTTTTTTTAAATCTGTTTGCGGATTTGAATTTAATTTTAATTTTAATTTAAGTGGTCACTTGTAAAAATCTCAGCCTATGCGCTCATACCCAGTATGGGGTACGTATGGGGTACGATTGTACCCCATACGTACCCTATACGTACTCCACGCCCCAAAATGATCTTCCGCTCTCCTGGGCTCAAATTTTTGTTTTTTTAAATCTGTTTGCGGATTTGAATTTAATTTTAATTTTAATTTAAGTGGTCACTTGTAAAAATCTCAGCCTATGCACTCATACCCATTGGGGGGTACGTGGTGGGTACGATTCGTACCCACCACGTACCCCCCACGCCCCCCGAATGAATTTCCGCTCTCCTGGGCTCAAATTTTTGTTTTTTTAAATCTGTTTGCGGATTTGAATTTAATTTTAATTTTAATTTAAGTGGTCACTTGTGAAAATCTCAGCCTATGCGCTCATACCCAGTATGGGGTACGTATGGGGTACGATCGTACCCCATATGTACCCTATACGTACTCCACGCCCCCAAAATGAACTTCTGCTCTCCTGGGCTCAAAGTTTTGTTTTTTTAAATCTGTTTGCGGATTTGAATTTAATTTTAATTTTAATTTAAGTGGTCACTTGTAAAAATCTCAGCCTATGCGCTCATACCCAGTATGGGGTACGTATGGGGTACGATTGTACCCCATACGTACCCTATACGTACTCCACGCCCCAAAATGATCTTCCGCTCTCCTGGGCTCAAATTTTTGTTTTTTTAAATCTGTTTGCGGATTTGAATTTAATTTTAATTTTAATTTAAGTGGTCACTTGTAAAAATCTCAGCCTATGCACTCATACCCATTGGGGGGTACGTGGTGGGTACGATTCGTACCCACCACGTACCCCCCACGCCCCCCGAATGAATTTCCGCTCTCCTGGGCTCAAATTTTTGTTTTTTTAAATCTGTTTGCGGATTTGAATTTAATTTTAATTTTAATTTAAGTGGTCACTTGTAAAAATCTCATCCTATGCGCTCATACCCAGTATGGGGTACGTATGGGGTACGATCGTACCCCATACGTACCCTATACGTACTCCACGCTCCCAAAATGAACTTCCGCTCTCCTGGGCTCAAATTTTTGTTTTTTTAAATCTGTTTGCGGATTTGAATTTAATTTTAATTTTAATTTAAGTGGTCACTTGTAAAAATCTCATCCTATGCGCTCATACCCCTTGGGGGGTACGTGGTGGGTACGTTTCGTACCCACCACGTACCCCCCACGCCCCCCGAATGAATTTCCGCTCTCCTGGGCTCAAATTTTTGTTTTTTTAAATCTGTTTGCGGATTTGAATTTAATTTTAATTTTAATTTAAGTGGTCACTTGTGAAAATCTCAGCCTATGCGCTCATACCCAGTATGGGGTACGTATGGGGTACGATCGTACCCCATATGTACCCTATACGTACTCCACGCCCCCAAAATGAACTTCTGCTCTCCTGGGCTCAAAGTTTTGTTTTTTTAAATCTGTTTGCGGATTTGAATCTAATTTTAATTTTAATTTAAGTGGTCACTTGTAAAAATCTCAGCCTATGCGCTCATACCCAGTATGGGGTACGTATGGGGTACGATCGTACCCCATACGTACCCTATACGTACTCCACGCTCCCAAAATGAACTTCCGCTCTCCTGGGCTCAAATTTTTGTTTTTTTAAATCTGTTTGCGGATTTGAATTTAATTTTAATTTTAATTTAAGTGGTCACTTGTAAAAATCTCATCCTATGCGCTCATACCCCTTGGGTGGTACGTGGTGGGTACGTTTCGTACCCACCACGTACCCCCCACGCCCCCCGAATGAATTTCCGCTCTCCTGGGCTCAAATTTTTGTTTTTTTAAATCTGTTTGCGGATTTGAATTTAATTTTAATTTTAATTTAAGTGGTCACTTGTGAAAATCTCAGCCTATGCGCTCATACCCAGTATGGGGTACGTATGGGGTACGATTGTACCCCATACGTACCCTATACGTACTCCACGCCCCAAAATGATCTTCCGCTCTCCTGGGCTCAAATTTTTGTTTTTTTAAATCTGTTTGCGGATTTGAATTTAATTTTAATTTTAATTTAAGTGGTCACTTGTAAAAATCTCAGCCTATGCACTCATACCCATTGGGTTGTACGTGGTGGGTACGATTCGTACCCACCACGTACCCCCCACGCCCCCCGAATGAATTTCCGCTCTCCTGGGCTCAAATTTTTGTTTTTTTAAATCTGTTTGCGGATTTGAATTTAATTTTAATTTTAATTTAAGTGGTCACTTGTGGAAATCTCAGCCTATGCGCTCATACCCAGTATGGGGTACGTATGGGGTACGATCGTACCCCATACGTACACTATACGTACTCCACGCCCCCAAAATGAACTTCCGCTCTCCTGGGCTCAAATTTTTGTTTTTTTAAATCTGTTTGCGGATTTGAATTTAATTTTAATTTTAATTTAAGTGGTCACTTGTAAAAATCTCAGCCTATGCGCTCATACCCAGTATGGGGTACGTATGGGGTACGATCGTACCCCATACGTACACTATACGTACTCCACGCCCCCAAAATGAACTTCCGCTCTCCTGGGCTCAAATTTTTGTTTTTTTAAATCTGTTTGCGGATTTGAATTTAATTTTAATTTTAATTTAAGTGGTCACTTGTAAAAATCTCAGCCTATGCGCTCATACCCATTGGGGGGTACGTGGTGGGTACGATTCGAACCCACGACGTACCCCCTACGCCCCCCGAATGAATTTCCGCTCTCCTGGGCTCAAATTTTTGTTTTTTTAAATCTGTTTGCGGATTTGAATTTAATTTTAATTTTAATTTAAGTGGTCACTTGTAAAAATCTCATCCTATGCGCTCATACCCAGTATGGGGTACGTATGGGGTACGATCGTACCCCATACGTACCCTATACGTACTCCACGCCCCCAAAATGAACTTCCGCTCTCCTGGGCTCAGATTTTTGTTTTATCTGTTTGCGGATTTGAATTTAATTTTAATTTTAATTTAAGTGGTCACTTGTAAAAATCTCAGCCTATGCGCTCATACCCAGTATGGGGTACGTATGGGGTACGATCGTACCCCATACGTACCCTATACGTACTCCACGCCCCCAAAATGAACTTCCGCTCTCCTGGGCTCAGATTTTTGTTTTTTTAAATCTGTTTGCGGATTTGAATTTAATTGTAATTTTAATTTAAGTGGTCACTTGTAAAAATCTCAGCCTATGCGCTCATACCCATTCGGGGGTACGTGGTGGGTACGATTCGTACCCAGCACGTACCCCCCACGCCCCCCGAATGAATTTCCGCTCTCCAGGGCTCAAATTTTTGTTTTTTTAAATCTGTTTGCGGATTTGAATTTAATTTTAATTTTAATTTAAGTGATCAGTTGTAAAAATCTCATCCTATGCGCTCATACCCAGTATGGGGTACGTATGGGGTACGATCGTACCCCATACGTACCCTATACGTACTCCACGCCCCCAAAATGAACTTCCGCTCTCCTGGGCTCAAATTTTTGTTTTTTTAAATCTGTTTGCGGATTTGAATTTAATTTTAATTTTAATTTAAGTGGTCACTTGTAAAAATCTCAGCCTATGCGCTCATACCCAGTATGGGGTACGTATGGGGTACGATCGTACCCCATACGTACACTATACGTACTCCACGCCCCCAAAATGAACTTCCGCTCTCCTGGGCTCAAATTTTTGTTTTTTTAAATCTGTTTGCGGATTTGAATTTAATTTTAATTTTAATTTAAGTGGTCACTTGTAAAAATCTCAGCCTATGCGCTCATACCCATTGGGGGGTACGTGGTGGGTACGATTCGAACCCACGACGTACCCCCTACGCCCCCCGAATGAATTTCCGCTCTCCTGGGCTCAAATTTTTGTTTTTTTAAATCTGTTTGCGGATTTGAATTTAATTTTAATTTTAATTTAAGTGGTCACTTGTAAAAATCTCATCCTATGCGCTCATACCCAGTATGGGGTACGTATGGGGTACGATCGTACCCCATACGTACCCTATACGTACTCCACGCCCCCAAAATGAACTTCCGCTCTCCTGGGCTCAGATTTTTGTTTTATCTGTTTGCGGATTTGAATTTAATTTTAATTTTAATTTAAGTGGTCACTTGTAAAAATCTCAGCCTATGCGCTCATACCCAGTATGGGGTACGTATGGGGTACGATCGTACCCCATACGTACCCTATACGTACTCCACGCCCCCAAAATGAACTTCCGCTCTCCTGGGCTCAGATTTTTGTTTTTTTAAATCTGTTTGCGGATTTGAATTTAATTGTAATTTTAATTTAAGTGGTCACTTGTAAAAATCTCAGCCTATGCGCTCATACCCATTCGGGGGTACGTGGTGGGTACGATTCGTACCCAGCACGTACCCCCCACGCCCCCCGAATGAATTTCCGCTCTCCAGGGCTCAAATTTTTGTTTTTTTAAATCTGTTTGCGGATTTGAATTTAATTTTAAGTTTAATTTAAGTGGTCACTTGTAAAAATCTCAGCCTATGCGCTCATACCCATTGGGGGGTACGTGGTGGGTACGTGGTGGGTACGATTCGTACCCACCACGTTCCCCCCACCCCCCCGAACGAATTCCCGCTCTCCAGGGCTCAAATTTTTGTTTTTTTAAATCTGTTTGCGGATTTGAATTTAATTTTAATTTTAATTTAAGTGGTCACTTGTAAAAATCTCATCCTATGCGCTCATACCCCTTGGGGGGTACGTGGTGGGTACGTTTCGTACCCACCACGTACCCCCCCCCCGCCCCCCGAATGAATTTCCGCTCTCCTGGGCTCAAATTTTTGTTTTTTTAAATCTGTTTGCGGATTTGAATTTAATTTTAATTTTAATTTAAGTGGTCACTTGTAAAAATCTCAGCCTATGCGCTCATACCCATTGGGGGGTACGTGGTGGGTACGATTCGTACCCACCACGTACCCCCCACGCCTCCCGAATGAATTTCCGCTCTCCTGGGCTCAAATTTTTGTTTTTTTAAATCATTTTGCGGATTTGAATTTAATTTTAATTTTAATTTAAGTGGTCACTTGTAAAAATCTCAGCCTATGCGCTCATACCCATTGGGGGGTACGTGGTGGGTACGATTCGTACCCACCACGTACCCCCCACGCCCCCCGAATGAATTTCCGCTCTCCTGGGCTCAAATTTTTGTTTTTTTAAATCTGTTTGCGGATTTGAATTTAATTTTAATTTTAATTTAAGTGGTCACTTGTAAAAATCTCATCCTATGCGCTCATACCCAGTATGGGGTACGTACTCCACGCTCCCAAAATGAACTTCCGCTCTCCTGGGCTCAAATTTTTGTTTTTTTAAATCTGTTTGCGGATTTGAATTTAATTTTAATTTTAATTTAAGTGGTCACTTGTAAAAATCTCATCCTATGCGCTCATACCCCTTGGGGGGTACGTGGTGGGTACGTTTCGTACCCACCACGTACCCCCCACGCCCCCCGAATGAATTTCCGCTCTCCTGGGCTCAAATTTTTGTTTTTTTAAATCTGTTTGCGGATTTGAATTTAATTTTAATTTTAATTTAAGTGGTCACTTGTGAAAATCTCAGCCTATGCGCTCATACCCAGTATGGGGTACGTATGGGGTACGATCGTACCCCATATGTACCCTATACGTACTCCACGCCCCCAAAATGAACTTCTGCTCTCCTGGGCTCAAATTTTTGTTTTTTTAAATCTGTTTGCGGATTTGAATTTAATTTTAATTTTAATTTAAGTGGTCACTTGTAAAAATCTCAGCCTATGCGCTCATACCCAGTATGGGGTACGTATGGGGTACGATTGTACCCCATACGTACCCTATACGTACTCCACGCCCCAAAATGATCTTCCGCTCTCCTGCGCTCAAATTTTTGTTTTTTTAAATCTGTTTGCGGATTTGATTTTAATTTTAATTTTAATTTAAGTGGTCACTTGTAAAAATCTCAGCCTATGCACTCATACCCATTGGGGGGTACGTGGTGGGTACGATTCGTACCCACCACGTACCCCCCACGCCCCCCGAATGAATTTCCGCTCTCCTGGGCTAAAATTTTTGTTTTTTAAATCTGTTTGCGGATTTGAATTTAATTTTAATTTTAATTTAAGTGGTCACTTGTAAAAATCTCAGCTTATGCGCTCATACCCCTTGGGGGGTACGTGGAGGGTACGTTTCGTACCCACCACGTACCCCCCACGCCCCCCGAATGAATTTCCGCTCTCCTGGGCTCAAATTTTTGTTTTTTTAAATCTGTTTGCGGATTTGAATTTAATTTTAATTTTAATTTAAGTGGTCACTTGTAAAAATCTCAGCCTATGCGCTCATACCCAGTATGGGGTACGTATGGGGTACGATCGTACCCCATACGTACACTATACGTACTCCACGCCCCCAAAATGAACTTCCGCTCTCCTGGGCTCAAATTTTTGTTTTTTTAAATCTGTTTGCGGATTTGAATTTAATTTTAATTTTAATTTAAGTGGTCACTTGTAAAAATCTCAGCCTATGCGCTCATACCCATTGGGGGGTACGTGGTGGGTACGATTCGAACCCACGACGTACCCACGACGTACCCCCTACGCCCCCCGAATGAATTTCCGCTCTCCTGGGCTCAAATTTTTGTTTTTTTAAATCTGTTTGCGGATTTGAATTTAATTTTAATTTTAATTTAAGTGGTCACTTGTAAAAATCTCATCCTATGCGCTCATACCCAGTATGGGGTACGTATGGGGTACGATCGTACCCCATACGTACCCTATACGTACTCCACGCCCCCAAAATGAACTTCCGCTCTCCTGGGCTCAGATTTTTGTTTTTTTAAATCTGTTTGCGGATTTGAATTTAATTTTAATTTTAATTTAAGTGGTCACTTGTAAAAATCTCAGCCTATGCGCTCATACCCATTCGGGGGTACGTGGTGGGTACGATTCGTACCCACCACGTACCCCCCACGCCCCCCGAATGAATTTCCGCTCTCCAGGGCTCAAATTTTTGTTTTTTTAAATCTGTTTGCGGATTTGAATTTAATTTTAATTTTAATTTAAGTGATCACTTGTAAAAATCTCATCCTATGCGCTCATACCCAGTATGGGGTACGTATGGGGTACGATCGTACCCCATACGTACCCTATACGTACTCCACGCCCCCAAAATGAACTTCCGCTCTCCTGGGCTCAAATTTTTGTTTTTTTAAATCTGTTTGCGGATTTGAATTTAATTTTAATTTTAATTTAAGTGGTCACTTGTAAAAATCTCATCCTATGCGCTCATACCCCTTGGGGGGTACGTGGTGGGTACGATTCGTACCCACCACGTACCCCCCACGCCCCCCGAATGAATTTCCGCTCTCCTGGGCTCAAATTTTTGTTTTTTTAAATCTGTTTGCGGATTTGAATTTAATTTTAATTTTAATTTAAGTGGTCACTTGTAAAAATCTCAGCCTATGCGCTCATACCCATTGGGGGGTACGTGGTGGGTACGATTCGTACCCACCACGTACCCCCCACGCCTCCCGAATGAATTTCCGCTCTCCTGGGCTCAAATTTTTGTTTTTTTAAATCATTTTGCGGATTTGAATTTAATTTTAATTTTAATTTAAGTGGTCACTTGTAAAAATCTCAGCCTATGCGCTCATACCCATTGGGGGGTACGTGGTGGGTACGATTCGTACCCACCACGTACCCCCCACGCCCCCCGAATGAATTTCCGCTCTCCTGGGCTCAAATTTTTGTTTTTTTAAATCTGTTTGCGGATTTGAATTTAATTTTAATTTTAATTTAAGTGGTCACTTGTAAAAATCTCATCCTATGCGCTCATACCCCTTGGGGGGTACGTGGTGGGTACGTTTCGTACCCACCACGTACCCCCCACGCCCCCCGAATGAATTTCCGCTCTCCTGGGCTCAAATTTTTGTTTTTTTAAATCTGTTTGCGGATTTGAATTTAATTTTAATTTTAATTTAAGTGGTCACTTGTGAAAATCTCAGCCTATGCGCTCATACCCAGTATGGGGTACGTATGGGGTACGATCGTACCCCATATGTACCCTATACGTACTCCACGCCCCCAAAATGAACTTCTGCTCTCCTGGGCTCAAATTTTTGTTTTTTTAAATCTGTTTGCGGATTTGAATTTAATTTTAATTTTAATTTAAGTGGTCACTTGTAAAAATCTCAGCCTATGCGCTCATACCCAGTATGGGGTACGTATGGGGTACGATTGTACCCCATACGTACCCTATACGTACTCCACGCCCCAAAATGATCTTCCGCTCTCCTGGGCTCAAATTTTTGTTTTTTTAAATCTGTTTGCGGATTTGAATTTAATTTTAATTTTAATTTAAGTGGTCACTTGTAAAAATCTCAGCCTATGCACTCATACCCATTGGGGGGTACGTGGTGGGTACGATTCGTACCCACCACGTACCCCCCACGCCCCCCGAATGAATTTCCGCTCTCCTGGGCTCAAATTTTTGTTTTTTAAATCTGTTTGCGGATTTGAATTTAATTTTAATTTTAATTTAAGTGGTCACTTGTAAAAATCTCAGCCTATGCGCTCATACCCAGTATGGGGTACGTATGGGGTACGATCGTACCCCATACGTACACTATACGTACTCCACGCCCCCAAAATGAACTTCCGCTCTCCTGGGCTCAAATTTTTGTTTTTTTAAATCTGTTTGCGGATTTGAATTTAATTTTAATTTTAATTTAAGTGGTCACTTGTAAAAATCTCAGCCTATGCGCTCATACCCATTGGGGGGTACGTGGTGGGTACGATTCGAACCCACGACGTACCCCCTACGCCCCCCGAATGAATTTCCGCTCTCCTGGGCTCAAATTTTTGTTTTTTTAAATCTGTTTGCGGATTTGAATTTAATTTTAATTTTAATTTAAGTGGTCACTTGTAAAAATCTCATCCTATGCGCTCATACCCAGTATGGGGTACGTATGGGGTACGATCGTACCCCATACGTACCCTATACGTACTCCACGCCCCCAAAATGAACTTCCGCTCTCCTGGGCTCAGATTTTTGTTTTATCTGTTTGCGGATTTGAATTTAATTTTAATTTTAATTTAAGTGGTCAGTTGTAAAAATCTCAGCCTATGCGCTCATACCCAGTATGGGGTACGTATGGGGTACGATCGTACCCCATACGTACCCTATACGTACTCCACGCCCCCAAAATGAACTTCCGCTCTCCTGGGCTCAGATTTTTGTTTTTTTAAATCTGTTTGCGGATTTGAATTTAATTTTAATTTTAATTTAAGTGGTCACTTGTAAAAATCTCAGCCTATGCGCTCATACCCATTCGGGGGTACGTGGTGGGTACGATTCGTACCCACCACGTACCCCCCACGCCCCCCGAATGAATTTCCGCTCTCCAGGGCTCAAATTTTTGTTTTTTTAAATCTGTTTGCGGATTTGAATTTAATTTTAATTTTAATTTAAGTGATCACTTGTAAAAATCTCATCCTATGCGCTCATACCCAGTATGGGGTACGTATGGGGTACGATCGTACCCCATACGTACCCTATACGTACTCCACGCCCCCAAAATGAACTTCCGCTCTCCTGGGCTCAAATTTTTGTTTTTTTAAATCTGTTTGCGGATTTGAATTTAATTTTAAGTTTAATTTAAGTGGTCACTTGTAAAAATCTCAGCCTATGCGCTCATACCCATTGGGGGGTACGTGGTGGGTACGAATCGTACCCACCACGTTCCCCCCACCCCCCCGAATGAATTCCCGCTCTCCAGGGCTCAAATTTTTGTTTTTTTAAATCTGTTTGCGGATTTGAATTTAATTTTAATTTTAATTTAAGTGGTCACTTGTAAAAATCTCATCCTATGCGCTCATACCCCTTGGGGGGTACGTGGTGGGTACGTTTCGTACCCACCACGTACCCCCCACGCCCTCCGAATGAATTTCCGCTCTCCTGGGCTCAAATTTTTGTTTTTTTAAATCTGTTTGCGGATTTGAATTTAATTTTAATTTTAATTTAAGTGGTCACTTGTAAAAATCTCAGCCTATGCGCTCATACCCATTGGGGGGTACGTGGTGGGTACGATTCGTACCCACCACGTACCCCCCACGCCCCCCGAATGAATTTCCGCTCTCCTGGGCTCAAATTTTTGTTTTTTTAAATCTGTTTGCGGATTTGAATTTAATTTTAAGTTTAATTTAAGTGGTCACTTGTAAAAATCTCAGCCTATGCGCTCATACCCATTGGGGGGTACGTGGTGGGTACGATTCGTACCCACCACGTTCCCCTCACCCCCCCGAATGAATTCCCGCTCTCCAGGGCTCAAATTTTTGTTTTTTTAAATCTGTTTGCGGATTTGAATTTAATTTTAATTTTAATTTAAGTGGTCACTTGTAAAAATCTCATCCTATGCGCTCATACTCCTTGGGGGGTACGTGGTGGGTACGTTTCGTACCCACCACGTACCCCCCACGCCCCCCGAATGAATTTCCGCTCTCCTGGGCTCAAATTTTTGTTTTTTTAAATCTGTTTGCGGATTTGAATTTAATTTTAATTTTAATTTAAGTGGTCACTTGTGAAAATCTCAGCCTATGCGCTCATACCCAGTATGGGGTACGTATGGGGTACGATCGTACCCCATATGTACCCTATACGTACTCCACGCCCCCAAAATGAACTTCTGCTCTCCTGGGCTCAAATTTTTGTTTTTTTAAATCTGTTTGCGGATTTGAATTTAATTTTAATTTTAATTTAAGTGGTCACTTGTAAAAATCTCAGCCTATGCACTCATACCCATTGGGGGGTACGTGGTGAGTACGATTCGTACCCACCACGTACCCCCCACGCCCCCCGAATGAATTTCCGCTCTCCTGGGCTCAAATTTTTGTTTTTTAAATCTGTTTGCGGATTTGAATTTAATTTTAATTTTAATTTAAGTGGTCACTTGTAAAAATCTCAGCCTATGCGCTCATACCCAGTATGGGGTACGTATGGGGTACGATCGTACCCCATACGTACACTATACGTACTCCACGCCCCCAAAATGAACTTCCGCTCTCCTGGGCTCAAATTTTTGTTTTTTTAAATCTGTTTGCGGATTTGAATTTAATTTTAATTTTAATTTAAGTGGTCACTTGTAAAAATCTCAGCCTATGCGCTCATACCCATTGGGGGGTACGTGGTGGGTACGATTCGAACCCACGACGTACCCCCTACGCCCCCCGAATGAATTTCCGCTCTCCTGGGCTCAAATTTTTGTTTTTTTAAATCTGTTTGCGGATTTGAATTTAATTTTAATTTTAATTTAAGTGGTCACTTGTAAAAATCTCATCCTATGCGCTCATACCCAGTATGGGGTACGTATGGGGTACGATCGTACCCCATACGTACCCTATACGTACTCCACGCCCCCAAAATGAACTTCCGCTCTCCTGGGCTCAGATTTTTGTTTTATCTGTTTGCGGATTTGAATTTAATTTTAATTTTAATTTAAGTGGTCAGTTGTAAAAATCTCAGCCTATGCGCTCATACCCAGTATGGGGTACGTATGGGGTACGATCGTACCCCATACGTACCCTATACGTACTCCACGCCCCCAAAATGAACTTCCGCTCTCCTGGGCTCAGATTTTTGTTTTTTTAAATCTGTTTGCGGATTTGAATTTAATTTTAATTTTAATTTAAGTGGTCACTTGTAAAAATCTCAGCCTATGCGCTCATACCCATTCGGGGGTACGTGGTGGGTACGATTCGTACCCACCACGTACCCCCCACGCCCCCCGAATGAATTTCCGCTCTCCAGGGCTCAAATTTTTGTTTTTTTAAATCTGTTTGCGGATTTGAATTTAATTTTAATTTTAATTTAAGTGATCACTTGTAAAAATCTCATCCTATGCGCTCATACCCAGTATGGGGTACGTATGGGGTACGATCGTACCCCATACGTACCCTATACGTACTCCACGCCCCCAAAATGAACTTCCGCTCTCCTGGGCTCAAATTTTTGTTTTTTTAAATCTGTTTGCGGATTTGAATTTAATTTTAAGTTTAATTTAAGTGGTCACTTGTAAAAATCTCAGCCTATGCGCTCATACCCATTGGGGGGTACGTGGTGGGTACGAATCGTACCCACCACGTTCCCCCCACCCCCCCGAATGAATTCCCGCTCTCCAGGGCTCAAATTTTTGTTTTTTTAAATCTGTTTGCGGATTTGAATTTAATTTTAATTTTAATTTAAGTGGTCACTTGTGAAAATCTCAGCCTATGCGCTCATACCCAGTATGGGGTACGTATGGGGTACGATCGTACCCCATATGTACCCTATACGTACTCCACGCCCCCAAAATGAACTTCTGCTCTCCTGGGCTCAAATTTTTGTTTTTTTAAATCTGTTTGCGGATTTGAATTTAATTTTAATTTTAATTTAAGTGGTCACTTGTAAAAATCTCAGCCTATGCGCTCATACCCAGTATGGGGTACGTATGGGGTACGATTGTACCCCATACGTACCCTATACGTACTCCACGCCCCAAAATGATCTTCCGCTCTCCTGGGCTCAAATTTTTGTTTTTTTAAATCTGTTTGCGGATTTGAATTTAATTTTAATTTTAATTTAAGTGGTCACTTGTAAAAATCTCAGCCTATGCACTCATACCCATTGGGGGGTACGTGGTGGGTACGATTCGTACCCACCACGTACCCCCCACGCCCCCCGAATGAATTTCCGCTCTCCTGGGCTCAAATTTTTGTTTTTTAAATCTGTTTGCGGATTTGAATTTAATTTTAATTTTAATTTAAGTGGTCACTTGTAAAAATCTCAGCCTATGCGCTCATACCCAGTATGGGGTACGTATGGGGTACGATCGTACCCCATACGTACACTATACGTACTCCACGCCCCCAAAATGAACTTCCGCTCTCCTGGGCTCAAATTTTTGTTTTTTTAAATCTGTTTGCGGATTTGAATTTAATTTTAATTTTAATTTAAGTGGTCACTTGTAAAAATCTCAGCCTATGCGCTCATACCCATTGGGGGGTACGTGGTGGGTACGATTCGAACCCACGACGTACCCCCTACGCCCCCCGAATGAATTTCCGCTCTCCTGGGCTCAAATTTTTGTTTTTTTAAATCTGTTTGCGGATTTGAATTTAATTTTAATTTTAATTTAAGTGGTCACTTGTAAAAATCTCATCCTATGCGCTCATACCCAGTATGGGGTACGTATGGGGTACGATCGTACCCCATACGTACCCTATACGTACTCCACGCCCCCAAAATGAACTTCCGCTCTCCTGGGCTCAGATTTTTGTTTTATCTGTTTGCGGATTTGAATTTAATTTTAATTTTAATTTAAGTGGTCAGTTGTAAAAATCTCAGCCTATGCGCTCATACCCAGTATGGGGTACGTATGGGGTACGATCGTACCCCATACGTACCCTATACGTACTCCACGCCCCCAAAATGAACTTCCGCTCTCCTGGGCTCAGATTTTTGTTTTTTTAAATCTGTTTGCGGATTTGAATTTAATTTTAATTTTAATTTAAGTGGTCACTTGTAAAAATCTCAGCCTATGCGCTCATACCCATTCGGGGGTACGTGGTGGGTACGATTCGTACCCACCACGTACCCCCCACGCCCCCCGAATGAATTTCCGCTCTCCAGGGCTCAAATTTTTGTTTTTTTAAATCTGTTTGCGGATTTGAATTTAATTTTAATTTTAATTTAAGTGATCACTTGTAAAAATCTCATCCTATGCGCTCATACCCAGTATGGGGTACGTATGGGGTACGATCGTACCCCATACGTACCCTATACGTACTCCACGCCCCCAAAATGAACTTCCGCTCTCCTGGGCTCAAATTTTTGTTTTTTTAAATCTGTTTGCGGATTTGAATTTAATTTTAATTTTAATTTAAGTGGTCACTTGTAAAAATCTCAGCCTATGCGCTCATACCCATTGGGGGGTACGTGGTGGGTACGATTCGAACCCACGACGTACCCCCTACGCCCCCCGAATGAATTTCCGCTCTCCTGGGCTCAAATTTTTGTTTTTTTAAATCTGTTTGCGGATTTGAATTTAATTTTAATTTTAATTTAAGTGGTCACTTGTAAAAATCTCATCCTATGCGCTCATACCCAGTATGGGGTACGTATGGGGTACGATCGTACCCCATACGTACCCTATACGTACTCCACGCCCCCAAAATGAACTTCCGCTCTCCTGGGCTCAGATTTTTGTTTTATCTGTTTGCGGATTTGAATTTAATTTTAATTTTAATTTAAGTGGTCAGTTGTAAAAATCTCAGCCTATGCGCTCATACCCAGTATGGGGTACGTATGGGGTACGATCGTACCCCATACGTACCCTATACGTACTCCACGCCCCCAAAATGAACTTCCGCTCTCCTGGGCTCAGATTTTTGTTTTTTTAAATCTGTTTGCGGATTTGAATTTAATTTTAATTTTAATTTAAGTGGTCACTTGTAAAAATCTCAGCCTATGCGCTCATACCCATTCGGGGGTACGTGGTGGGTACGATTCGTACCCACCACGTACCCCCCACGCCCCCCGAATGAATTTCCGCTCTCCAGGGCTCAAATTTTTGTTTTTTTAAATCTGTTTGCGGATTTGAATTTAATTTTAATTTTAATTTAAGTGATCACTTGTAAAAATCTCATCCTATGCGCTCATACCCAGTATGGGGTACGTATGGGGTACGATCGTACCCCATACGTACCCTATACGTACTCCACGCCCCCAAAATGAACTTCCGCTCTCCTGGGCTCAAATTTTTGTTTTTTTAAATCTGTTTGCGGATTTGAATTTAATTTTAAGTTTAATTTAAGTGGTCACTTGTAAAAATCTCAGCCTATGCGCTCATACCCATTGGGGGGTACGTGGTGGGTACGAATCGTACCCACCACGTTCCCCCCACCCCCCCGAATGAATTCCCGCTCTCCAGGGCTCAAATTTTTGTTTTTTTAAATCTGTTTGCGGATTTGAATTTAATTTTAATTTTAATTTAAGTGGTCACTTGTGAAAATCTCAGCCTATGCGCTCATACCCAGTATGGGGTACGTATGGGGTACGATCGTACCCCATATGTACCCTATACGTACTCCACGCCCCCAAAATGAACTTCTGCTCTCCTGGGCTCAAATTTTTGTTTTTTTAAATCTGTTTGCGGATTTGAATTTAATTTTAATTTTAATTTAAGTGGTCACTTGTAAAAATCTCAGCCTATGCGCTCATACCCAGTATGGGGTACGTATGGGGTACGATTGTACCCCATACGTACCCTATACGTACTCCACGCCCCAAAATGATCTTCCGCTCTCCTGGGCTCAAATTTTTGTTTTTTTAAATCTGTTTGCGGATTTGAATTTAATTTTAATTTTAATTTAAGTGGTCACTTGTAAAAATCTCAGCCTATGCACTCATACCCATTGGGGGGTACGTGGTGGGTACGATTCGTACCCACCACGTACCCCCCACGCCCCCCGAATGAATTTCCGCTCTCCTGGGCTCAAATTTTTGTTTTTTAAATCTGTTTGCGGATTTGAATTTAATTTTAATTTTAATTTAAGTGGTCACTTGTAAAAATCTCAGCCTATGCGCTCATACCCAGTATGGGGTACGTATGGGGTACGATCGTACCCCATACGTACACTATACGTACTCCACGCCCCCAAAATGAACTTCCGCTCTCCTGGGCTCAAATTTTTGTTTTTTTAAATCTGTTTGCGGATTTGAATTTAATTTTAATTTTAATTTAAGTGGTCACTTGTAAAAATCTCAGCCTATGCGCTCATACCCATTGGGGGGTACGTGGTGGGTACGATTCGAACCCACGACGTACCCCCTACGCCCCCCGAATGAATTTCCGCTCTCCTGGGCTCAAATTTTTGTTTTTTTAAATCTGTTTGCGGATTTGAATTTAATTTTAATTTTAATTTAAGTGGTCACTTGTAAAAATCTCATCCTATGCGCTCATACCCAGTATGGGGTACGTATGGGGTACGATCGTACCCCATACGTACCCTATACGTACTCCACGCCCCCAAAATGAACTTCCGCTCTCCTGGGCTCAGATTTTTGTTTTATCTGTTTGCGGATTTGAATTTAATTTTAATTTTAATTTAAGTGGTCAGTTGTAAAAATCTCAGCCTATGCGCTCATACCCAGTATGGGGTACGTATGGGGTACGATCGTACCCCATACGTACCCTATACGTACTCCACGCCCCCAAAATGAACTTCCGCTCTCCTGGGCTCAGATTTTTGTTTTTTTAAATCTGTTTGCGGATTTGAATTTAATTTTAATTTTAATTTAAGTGGTCACTTGTAAAAATCTCAGCCTATGCGCTCATACCCATTCGGGGGTACGTGGTGGGTACGATTCGTACCCACCACGTACCCCCCACGCCCCCCGAATGAATTTCCGCTCTCCAGGGCTCAAATTTTTGTTTTTTTAAATCTGTTTGCGGATTTGAATTTAATTTTAATTTTAATTTAAGTGATCACTTGTAAAAATCTCATCCTATGCGCTCATACCCAGTATGGGGTACGTATGGGGTACGATCGTACCCCATACGTACCCTATACGTACTCCACGCCCCCAAAATGAACTTCCGCTCTCCTGGGCTCAAATTTTTGTTTTTTTAAATCTGTTTGCGGATTTGAATTTAATTTTAAGTTTAATTTAAGTGGTCACTTGTAAAAATCTCAGCCTATGCGCTCATACCCATTGGGGGGTACGTGGTGGGTACGAATCGTACCCACCACGTTCCCCCCACCCCCCCGAATGAATTCCCGCTCTCCAGGGCTCAAATTTTTGTTTTTTTAAATCTGTTTGCGGATTTGAATTTAATTTTAATTTTAATTTAAGTGGTCACTTGTAAAAATCTCATCCTATGCGCTCATACCCCTTGGGGGGTACGTGGTGGGTACGTTTCGTACCCACCACGTACCCCCCACGCCCTCCGAATGAATTTCCGCTCTCCTGGGCTCAAATTTTTGTTTTTTTAAATCTGTTTGCGGATTTGAATTTAATTTTAATTTTAATTTAAGTGGTCACTTGTAAAAATCTCAGCCTATGCGCTCATACCCATTGGGGGGTACGTGGTGGGTACGATTCGTACCCACCACGTACCCCCCACGCCCCCCGAATGAATTTCCGCTCTCCTGGGCTCAAATTTTTGTTTTTTTAAATCTGTTTGCGGATTTGAATTTAATTTTAAGTTTAATTTAAGTGGTCACTTGTAAAAATCTCAGCCTATGCGCTCATACCCATTGGGGGGTACGTGGTGGGTACGATTCGTACCCACCACGTTCCCCTCACCCCCCCGAATGAATTCCCGCTCTCCAGGGCTCAAATTTTTGTTTTTTTAAATCTGTTTGCGGATTTGAATTTAATTTTAATTTTAATTTAAGTGGTCACTTGTAAAAATCTCATCCTATGCGCTCATACTCCTTGGGGGGTACGTGGTGGGTACGTTTCGTACCCACCACGTACCCCCCACGCCCCCCGAATGAATTTCCGCTCTCCTGGGCTCAAATTTTTGTTTTTTTAAATCTGTTTGCGGATTTGAATTTAATTTTAATTTTAATTTAAGTGGTCACTTGTGAAAATCTCAGCCTATGCGCTCATACCCAGTATGGGGTACGTATGGGGTACGATCGTACCCCATATGTACCCTATACGTACTCCACGCCCCCAAAATGAACTTCTGCTCTCCTGGGCTCAAATTTTTGTTTTTTTAAATCTGTTTGCGGATTTGAATTTAATTTTAATTTTAATTTAAGTGGTCACTTGTAAAAATCTCAGCCTATGCACTCATACCCATTGGGGGGTACGTGGTGGGTACGATTCGTACCCACCACGTACCCCCCACGCCCCCCGAATGAATTTCCGCTCTCCTGGGCTCAAATTTTTGTTTTTTAAATCTGTTTGCGGATTTGAATTTAATTTTAATTTTAATTTAAGTGGTCACTTGTAAAAATCTCAGCCTATGCGCTCATACCCAGTATGGGGTACGTATGGGTTACGATCGTACCCCATACGTACACTATACGTACTCCACGCCCCCAAAATGAACTTCCGCTCTCCTGGGCTCAAATTTTTGTTTTTTTAAATCTGTTTGCGGATTTGAATTTAATTTTAATTTTAATTTAAGTGGTCACTTGTAAAAATCTCAGCCTATGCGCTCATACCCATTGGGGGGTACGTGGTGGGTACGATTCGAACCCACGACGTACCCCCTACGCCCCCCGAATGAATTTCCGCTCTCCTGGGCTCAAATTTTTGTTTTTTTAAATCTGTTTGCGGATTTGAATTTAATTTTAATTTTAATTTAAGTGGTCACTTGTAAAAATCTCATCCTATGCGCTCATACCCAGTATGGGGTACGTATGGGGTACGATCGTACCCCATACGTACCCTATACGTACTCCACGCCCCCAAAATGAACTTCCGCTCTCCTGGGCTCAGATTTTTGTTTTATCTGTTTGCGGATTTGAATTTAATTTTAATTTTAATTTAAGTGGTCAGTTGT